>OU015492.1:222771759-222884259 GCA_907164885.2 Dolomedes plantarius | reverse complement strand
AGGATATAAGTTGTGCACAAGCACACGTACCATATTAAAGGATTTTTGGCACAAAAATGTACATCGACGAATATAATTGCTGGTTTAATTATTATTATTTTTTTTTATAGAATCAAATTTTACTAACATCTTTAAAAAAAATCATTTTTGAAAATATGTATAAAAAATTTCCCCTTGTTTAAAATATAATTTCTCATTTTAAACAGTTTCTTACTTTTTTCCTATTTTTTTCAAAATAATTTCCACACGCACACACCAAAAAAGAAAAACTTTTGCAAAAACATGTTTACCTTGTTCATGTTTTTGACAAAATTTCGCATATGGTCCCTGTATATATATGTTGTTTTATATCAGCATGAGAAATGCATTATTTTATAAGGAATAAAAATTAATAAATCTGTTAAATATGTATTTCATTATTTAAAAAAACAATCCATGTATTTTTTCAAATTTTATATATTATTCTAATTATTTTTCTCTATCCACTGATTTCATAACTGATGTGATGAATTCGGTTGATAAAGTCTCAAATTACCTACAGGAAACTTGTGGAAAACTCACGTGTAATCGACACTTCTTTAATTTCACAACAAATCAAAAAGGATGGCTGCATGTTTCGATCTATCTAGAAGTTTGAAACATGTAACCATCCTTTTTAATTTATTGAGGAATTAAATAAGTGTCCATCAGTGAAAGACTAAAATGTTGCTTTCATTCATTCACATGAGATTTTAGCATTTCAGAGTTATAACAAAAACATAATTAAGCTATGTTTGTTTGTATTAGCTTATCATATTTTTTATGCAGGTTTAATCAGTATTTATGCCGGAAATTTCCCATGAATTGTCTAATTCAGTGAAAACAATGTTCTTTTAAAACAAAGTATTTGACACTTTTATCTTTGTTTCTGTGCTGATTGTATTTTTAAAAAATTACCCCTTTTATTATAATTCTCATTGCCATTCATTTCATAACTAGCAGTATTTAGTTTTATATTTTGACATCATATTGTGTGTTCTTTGTCTTGACTAATCACACTTTGGCTACACTGTCTACTGAACCATTTTCTTTTGATTTTATTTTTCTGTATATTTAGAGCATTCACTTACAGATATTTTTGTAAAGATGTAAATATTATGTATAATCTCAGATAAACAATGAGCGGACATTGTTAACCACAATCATGAAATCCTAAATTACATCAAATAAAGCATATGAAAACTGTCATATAGAAAAAAGCAAACAAATCTGACCATGAAGTAATTGTGAATGAGGTATGTAGTTGTTTACATTTTAAACATTTGTATGTGTCGTAGATTGTCCTCTATAGTGTCACTTGTATTGTAATATGTTGTTTGTCAGTTTTTACTATTCTATGTAGTTGCAAATTGTATGTATTAAATTATTTTTGAGCCTCAGTTTAATTCTTTTATTAGTGTCTTCAAAAATACTTCAGCAAAGTCATGGCAGGGAAGGCCTCAGTTGTGGCAGTTTCCCGTAATATTCCCACTCCTTTCTTTTCTACAGATATATTAACTAAAAATCACCGAATTCCATTTACTTTGTACGCTCGCGTCCAGCATGCATGTTCCTTCCTTTATATTCCAGGTGTTGAAACTTAGACGTAATCTCATTTTAGAGACAAATATTTATTCAAAACGTATATCTTCACAACAAATCGTAATGCTACTGCATGAACATCGTAGCATTTAACATCGTAGTTGACTCGAAACTTAAATTCAAAACATTACATTGCACGCACTAACCGTGTTGCCACTCAGCAACTTATAAATAGCAACAATCTTGACGTAACCATGGAGTCGTAATATACTCCCACCTTCGATTATATGGCTTATAATCAAACAAAAAAAAATACAAAACTTCTTACAAACGTACTAATTCAAGTAAATATGACAATAAAATTACATTCTTTTTCTCATATTCAAATTAAACAGTTGACTAATAAAACAACAATATGAACACACTTATAAAAAAATTACAAATATACATTACAATATAAGCAAAGTTACTAATGTTCATTAAGAGAGTTCCTTTAACTAAAAGTTTTAAGTGTCACAATATCTAGCTGGGAGTTTCACAACTCTTCCTCTTTTCGTCCTTCTCTTTAATATCAAGACACACATCGTCTGGACTGATATGAACACTAGGAAGTTGGTCCTCTTGAGCCTTAGTAGAAATTGATCTGATATACACTTCATCTTGATGCATCTGTAGTGTCTGCGATGCTACGACCCCCGGCAGAGTGTCTGATAATTTGGCGAATGACCACCAGATCGCGCCTACGTCGGCCAATGATATTCATTCTCTCCCAGAGCGAAAAAGAGACTCTCTTTCTCGTTTTTGTACGGCAGCGGACGCTGCATAATATTTTCTATGTTAAGTTTTGTTAAATAAATATGGTTTTTTAATGTGGAAGATATCATCAGTTATCCTCGCAGAACACGCTACACCTTCACTAAAATGGTGACTATGGACTTCTATTAATTCAAAACTTTTTCGTGTCGACTCATCACTATCGGTTTGGACTACTTTTGTTTTGTGAACATTTCGTTAACCCTCGCTGAACAATCGGCAGTGAAAATGCCTCCTTTCAATTTAGCCGATCCCCACTTCTGGTTCCACATGGTGGAAGCAACGTTCCAGCTTGCGACTCCGAAACCCATCACAGAAAGCAAGACCAAATTTAATTATTACTTATCCCTTCTCCCTCCCGAAGTCTCTGCTACCGTTCGAGACGTCATCATTAACCACGACAAGGACGATCCTTACAAAACATTGAAGGAGGAAATGATCTCTCGCTGCGGAGAAACCAAAACCCAAGAACTGCGCCGTTTGCTGGCTGGGAAGCAGCTCGGAGACGGAAAATCAACTGAACTATTGCGCAGTATACAACGAAGAGCAGAATCCCACAACATTTCAGCTTCTTTGTTACTGGAACTATTTTTGAACCCGTTACCTTCCAACGTTCAAACAATTTTGGCTACTATTCCATCTTTAAGGGCCTGTTCACATAGGAATCCGTGCGTAGCGTTAAGGAAAAGATGACGTTGAGACGAAAATAAACCAATCATATGCCTCCAAACGATTAGCAATGAAATTTTTAACGCCTATGATAGGTTTATTTTCGTCTCAACGTCATCTTTTCCTTAACGCAACGCAACGGACTCCTATGTGAACAGGCCCTAACTCCATTAAAAGCGGCGGAAGTATCTTCATCAGAAGTAAGTCAGATTTCCACCAAGAACTCTATGGGCCTGTTCACATAGGAGTCCGTTGCGTTGCGTTAAGGAAAAGATGACGTTGGGACGAAAATAAACCAATCATAGGCCTGCAAGCGATTAGCAATAAAATTTTTAACGCCTATGATTGGTTTATTTTCGTCTCAACGTCATCTTTTCCTTAACGCTACGCAAAGGACTCCTATGTGAACAGGCCCTATATCTAATAATAATGAATCCGCATTATTGACTGAAATTAAAGCACTTCGTAAAGAAGTTGCTGCTTTGCGAAAATCGAGAAGCTTATCTGGAAACCGAAACTCCTTTCATTTTCATAATCGAAAGAACAGTGCTTCATCTTCTCCTCATAGAGATTCAAAAATGTGTTTTTATCACAGAAGATTTAAATCGAACGCAAGAAAATGTGTCCAGCCCTGTAACTATCAGGAAAATGCAAACGGGCAAGAGTAACGGCGACTTATGTCTTGCCGCCAACAAACTGTCGTCTCTTTATCCGTGACAGAACAACAAATGTATTTTTTCTCATCGATACAGGAACTAATTGCTCAATCATTCCTGCTACTACAAATGAAAAGAAGCTTACACCGATTCAGACTTTTACAGCTGCTAATAATTCTTCAATTAAAGTTTTCGGGAAGAAATTGTTAACTTTGGATTTTGGTCTTCGTCGAAAGTTCGTGTTTCCATTTTACATTTGCGATGTTTCGAATGCAAAAGTAGGTGCTGATTTTCTGTACTATTTTAATTTGAAACCTGACGTTAGAAATCGTCGTTTAAATTATATTAATACTAAGTTAAATTGTCATGGTATTTTTAAACATTCTGAAATTGTTTCTGTTAAAACTGTTTACGGTGAAAATTTTTATATTAAATTGTTAAACGAATTTCCTCAAATAACGAAGCCTATTTGCACTGACCAAATTATTAAACATAATGTTGTCCATCATATCGAAACTTTTGGCTCACCAGTTTTCGCTAAACCTCTTCGTCTCGCACCGGATAGGTTAAAAATAGCGAAAACTGAATTTCAACATATGATAGATTTAGACCATATGCGGCCATCTAAAAGTAATTTTTCTTCTCCTTTACATTTAGTGCCCAAGAAAGGCAGTTTGGACTGGCGTCCAGTAGGCGATTATAGCGTTTTAAATTCTCAAACAATTAAGGACAAATATCCTATTCCTAACATCATGGATTTTACGAGTGAATTGCATGGCACCAAAACATTTTCTCATATCGATTTAATTAAAGCATATCATCAAATTCCTATCGCGCCTGAAGATATACATAAAACCGCGATTATAACTCCTTTTGGCTTATTTGAAAGCACGCGAATGCAGTTTGGTCTCTGCAATGCTTCTAGTACATTTCAAAGATTCATTGATGAAGTCGTCAGGGGTCTGGATGGTGTATATGCCTTCATTGATGCCATATTAATTGCATCTTGTTCTCATGAAGAGCATGCACAGCATCTAAGAGCACTTTTCAATAGATTAGATTATTATGGTTTAACTATTAATCCTTCTAAATGTTCTTTTGGTCAAGATAATTTAAATTTTTTAGGATTTAAAATTTCTGAAAAAGGCTTAGAACCTTTGACTGATCGTGTTGATGCAATTTTAAAATTTCCTAAACCTGATTCAATTACTCAATTACGTAGATTTTTAGAATTATATAATTTTTATAGACGTTTCATTCCTAAAGCGGCTCATATTTTGTCACCTCTAAATAAATTTTTAGAAGGGAAACGAAATAAAAAGAAATCAACTAGATCATCTAAAAAGCCAGATCCACCTTTAAATTGGTCTGATGAAGCTAATAAATCATTTTCTGACGCAAAGCAAGCTCTCGCTGATGCAACACTTTTAAAATATCCCATACCTGGTGCTCAATTAAGCCTATGGACTGATGCATCAGATGTTGCAATTGGCAGTTCATTAATGCAATTTCATGACAATAAATGGGAACCAATAGCTTTCTTTTCCACTAAGTTAAGTAAAAGTCAAATAAATTGGTCAACATACGATCGCGAATTATTGGCAATATATGCTTCAATAAAAAAATTTCGTCATATGCTTGATGGCAGAATTTTTTCCATTTTCACAGATCAAAAACCTCTTATTTACGCGTTCAAACAAAAACCGGATAAATGCTCACCGCGTCAATTAAGACACCTAGATTACATATCTCAATTTTCAACAGATATTCGCCATGTTACAGGCAGTGAGAACATTATTGCAGATACTCTTTCAAGGATTGAGATAGATACGATTTTTAAACCTCCAACTTTAGATTTTTAAAAAACTTGAGCAAGAACAACAAAACGATTCGGAATTACAACAAATATTAAATTCAAATGATACATCTTTGAAATTACAAAAACATTACTTTCCCCCTAGAAGATGTAAATTTAATACGTGATTTTTCAACAAAACAACCGCGACCATTTATTCAACAATCTTTTAGACAAACTATTTTTGATAACTTACATTTTTATCTCATCCTGGCGCATTTTCAACCACAAATTTAATTTCAAAACGTTTTGTCTGGCCTAACATGAAGGTGGATATCAAAAATAAAGTTCGTTCTTGTGACAAATGTCAGCGAGCAAAAGTATTTAAACACACCAAAGCTCCACTCAGCACATTTGCTCAACCGGACGCTCGATTTTCCCACATCCATTTAGATTTCATTGGTCCCCTTCCGATTTCTGATGGTAAACAATAAATATTGCCTTACAATAATTGATAGATTTACCAGATGGCCTGAAATAATTCCCACGACTGACATGACAGCCGAAACAACCGCTCAAGCACTTATGCACGGCTGCATATCCCGTTTTGGTACACCTGTAACAATAACGACTGATCAGGGACGGAATTTCGAGTCAAATCTTTTCCGTGAATTAACACAAATTTTTGGCTGTCATCGTATCCATTCCAATTCTTATCATCCTCAAAATAATTGTATGATAGAAAGATTTCACAGACAACTTAAAAGTTCAATAATAGCCCATGAAAATAACAAATGGACGGAAATTTTACCCGTAGTTTTATTAGGCATTCGTACAGCTTTAAAAGCAGACATCACTGCAAGTTGTGCACAACTGGTTTACGGTACATCATTACGATTACCTTCAGACCTCTTAAGCACAGATTCTTTATCTCCACCAGTAACACAAAATTATGTAGCAAATTTAATGTCTATGATGAGAAAATTAAACCCAATAGCTGCATCCACACACGGTAACAATAATTTCTATGTGGACCCAAATTTAAAATCATGTTCTCATGTATTTTTAAGAAGTGACAAAATTCGTCCTCCATTAACAGCTCCATACACCGGACCTCATTTGGTAATAGAACATTCTCATAAAACATTTGTAATTGAAGTTAATGGTAAAAACATAACCGTATCAATTGATCGGATTAAACCTGCTTTCCAAATTTCTGAAAAAGTAAAGCCCAATCCAATACCATTCATTACAAATCAGTTACCACAAACAAATGAGCAGAAACCCACTATAACCAGATCAGGTCGGCGTGTACATTTCCCTAAATATCTAGTGAAAGAATATATCATATAAGTCATTGATTTTATGAGTGATTTGTTTATTGTATGTCATTTGTATTTCGCATCTGTATTTTGTATGATATCTGTATTTTCCTTTCAACTTGCATTTTTCTTTTATCATCATGCATTTCTTTCAACTGTTCATTGCATTTTTGTTTTAAAATTTTCAAGTATCGTGACTCTGTCACTGGGGGGATACTCTGTAGTGTCGGCGATGCTACGACCCCCAGCAGAGTGTCTGATAATTTGGCGAATGACCACCAGATCGCGCCTACGTCGGCCAATGATATTCATTCCCTCCCAGCGCTCAAGGAGAGCGAAAAAGAGACTCTCTCTCTCTCGTTTTTGTACGGCAGCGGATGCTGCATAATATTTCCTATGTTGAGTTTTGTTAAATAAATATAGTTTTTTAATATGGAAGATATCATCAGTTATCCTCGCAGAACACGCTACACCTTCACTAAACATCTCTAGAGGGTAGAGACGTTGAAGCGGTCGAATAACATTGCCATTAGCGACTCTTAATTTTGCTACTCTCTGAATTGTATATTTGCCCAAAAAGAGTTCAAGAATTCTGGCAATCGGCCAGTGAATTATTTTCAGATTGTCTGAACCGATCAACACTATATCTCCCGGTGCTTACTTATTCCTCTTTGCAGTTAAATGTGGATTTCGAACAAGCTCTCCGAGATATTCTTCTTTAAATCGTTGTCTCAACCTTTCTCTTAATGATTGTAGATATCGAGCCCTTTTAGCAAATATTTTGAGTCGACAATATCTAGATCTGTAGTATCCCCTTCTAGTACATCTTGGATAAAATGAGATAGTGATAAAGGCTTTAACTCATTCGGGTCATCCGATAGGTATGTTAAAGGACGATTGTTAATTGTACATTCGATGTCACAAAGTAAAGTGACCATCTCTTCATAATTCAGACTAGCTCGTCCAAGGTTTTTCCTAAGTAGCTCTTTCACGGATCTGACCATACGCTCCCACCATCCACCATACCATGGTGCAGCTGGAGGATTGAAATGCCATTTGATTTGGAGCAACGCACTTTCTGTCTCTATTTTCTTCCAGTCAAGTGCTTTTAAAGCTCGAGCTGTCCCGCCAAAATTGGTACCGTTGTCTGTATACATAATTGATGCTCTCCCCCTTCTCGCAAAAAACCGCCTCATCGCTTGGATAAATGCGTCTGTTGAGAGAGAAGTCACCAACTCTAAATGGATTGCTCGGTAGACTCCACAGGTAAACAGGACGATCCATGATTTTGTACCTCCTCGCAGATAAAGAGGCCCTGCTAAATCAGCACCAGTCACTTGAAACGCAGCCACTCGATTAATTCTATCAATGGGTAATGGAGACGTTTCTGGAATCACTTTCTTAGAAGAGTAACGCTTGCACTGTATGCAAGTACGAAGGACTCCACGAACTACTCTTCGGCCTTGGGGAATCCAAAATCGTTGCCGCAAATATGATAATGTTGTTTGCACTCCACTATGTCGTAATATCTTATGATTGTGTTCAATCAGTCGCCTTACTATAGGATGATCTGGCAAAACAATTGGACGTAAAAAATCTTCTGGATCATCAATGAGAATCAGCCTTGTCATTACCTTTAGTAAACCGCCGTCATCATACGTCTTATTTTAGAGACAAATATTTATTCGAAACTTAAATTCAAAACATTACATTCCACGCACTAACCGTGTTGCCACTCAGCAACTTATAAATAGCAACAATCGCGACGTAACCATGGAGTCGTAACACGCATGATCAGGGCATTTTTATCGCATGGGCAAATCGGGACTAAGCCCAGGGCCCCCTGATGCTAGGGGCCCCCAAAACTATCCTCTTGAACGTGCAAAACCTCTTTAACGACGTTTGTCAACACTAAAATAGATAGGGTGCCAGATAAGTGAAAGTTTTTAATTTCGCTTTCTGCTTCAGGAAAAATGTTAAAACTATCAGGTTGTATCAGACGTACAGCAGAACGTGAAAGGCGTTTTCAATTTGATGCGAAACATGTTTATGAAGGCTTCATCTTGTCAGCCATACACTGTAATAGCAAATATAGGACTCGCATGCAGGGTTGTTTGGTTTAAATTGTTATTTGAATCAAAATTTAAATCAAACGATTTTTTTAATCCTGATTTTTAACAACTTTTCTTCACACGCTTGGTGTATGCACCTAGAACTTCTAGAATCTAGATAGTATAGTCCATCGATAGTTCTTATCTTTATGAATGTTCGTAAGGGGTGGTGGGTGGGGGCCCTCCAAATAACATCTGCCCAGGGGCTCCCAGCGTTCATAATCGGGCCTTGACCATGATACACCTACCTCCACGTGGTGCTCCTTGGCAACGGTTATTTATAAACGCCAAAATGGCCTGTAATTCTGGCATGATTCATATACTGTCATAACAAAACATCAGAGTTGTTTTACAGTGGATTCCAGCACACTGCGGAATACCAGGAAATGAACACGCAGACGGATTTGCAAAGAGAGGTGTTGCAGTTGCGCAGAACCCGTGTAGGCCGATCGCATATAATTCTATCAGGCTGTTCATCCGGAGGAAATTGAAGGACATATTTTATGAAGAATTAATTGACAGAAATCCTAATAAGATATGGGTTGTTAACAGTGGCGTAGCGCGAGGGGGGCAAGGGGGTCTATCATGCCCCGGGCGCCACTCGCAGAGGGGCACCAAATAGTACCTAACACCATTGGACCCTTAGGTCCCCAAGACGACAAGGGGCGCCAAAAAGGTATCGTGCCCCGGGCGCCAGTTATGCTCGCTACGCCACTGGCTGTTAATAGTGAATACATTCCAGATTTTCCAAGGAAGGATTCGGTAGCCATGATCCGGCTTCAGGGACGTAGCCAGGGGGGAGGGGTCTATCATGCCCCTGGCGCCACTCGCAGAGGGGCGCCAGATGGTCCTTTTCACTAATTCTATATACAGTGGAACCTCCGAAAAGCAGACAGTCACGGGACAAAAAGTTTTGTCCGTTATTAGGAGTGTCCGCTATTGGGGAGGACAACCTTTTTATAAATAAAGTTTTTGCACTTCTGTTTGACATTTGATTGAAAATTACGGCTGCAGTTTTAATTTAAAAGGAAAAATTAAGTAAGAAAATAATAACTATTTACTACTTTACCTTTGAACTGTGGCTAATCCTTTTATCTTGCGTTTAATAATCCCAAAATACAATGTATTGGAGCTAAATTATTTTAATTACTACTGAAAAAATTTGTTAACAAAGTATGATTTCTCTTTTTTTTACACTGCAAATCTGTTTTTCAAGGTGAATGTTCAGAAGATTTAGCTTTGCTCGTCCCTCCGAATCTGCATTGTTCAGAAAGAATTGTTTTAATTGTTCGGTGTATTTCAGTACTTCCGAATAATCTTTGATTTTGCAGTCTTCCATTGGCGATTCCTCATCCTCAGAAAGGGCCAGTGCTTCAGTGGTGTCCCGATGAATGAAATTGAAAACATGCAGGTTTTCTTCCTCAATGGATAAATCGTCGTCGATCTTGACATACTCTTCTACGCTGACATTTGAATCCAAATTGGCTACTAGATCATTAAGTTCTTTTCGCTATTTTCAATAGTACTGTCAGTTACCACTTCCTTCGCTTGTACTAAAAAATCCCGCCTTCTTAAAACATTTTAGAATGCACCTAGGTTGCACCTTTTTAAGGAATGGCGTAGTCCAGGAAATTGCATCCGAAACAGATACCGAATTTGCCAACTCTTCGCTGGATTTGCAGGATATAATCTGTGAAAGCACATGTCTCAGGAGCAGCTTTCTGTATCGCACTTTAAAGCTGCGGATAATTCCATGATCAAGTGACTGTAGCATCGAAGTGGTGTTAGGAGGCAAGAAAATTAAATTAACACTTTTGAGCTTTAAATCATCAGGATGGGAAGTAGCATTGTCCATGAATAGAATGATTTTTCTCTTTTGTTTTTTTTTTTCATTTTGTTCAACTCCACCAGCCAATCGCTCATTATCTCAGCGGTCATACACGCTTTCTTATTTGACTTCCACGAAACACTAAGTTTTCGTACATCAATGATCTTGAATCATCCAGGCTTTTAAGGAAACATCTAGGCTTTGTAAAGATGCATAAGCACATATTTTTAGCTTGCTTGTTAAAATAATTTTGAAATGTTTGCCAAAACAATTGAAAGTTTTTCAAAAATACCTGTCCGCTATCCAGAGGGAATAACATGGATTTTCCTATATAAAAGGACTGGGAATCGTAAAAATGTCCGTTAATTAGAGGTGTCCGCTATTCGGGAGTGTCCGTTAAGGGAAGTACTACTGTATTATATTACTATATGTTTTTCGAGGGGGGAGCGGCGCCAGTTATGCTCCCTACGTCACTGTCCGGCTTTTAACTAATCACGACTGTTTGACTAAACATCTGAGCCGTTTGAGAAGTTGAAGAGTCCTTTCTGCACTATTTGTGGTAAACCACAAGTTATGGCTTCTCTCTCCCCCCCCCCCTTCAGACCTTTGAGGCACTGTCTGCTTAGATCTCTGCAGCCGATATTGAGCAATTGGTATGTTCCTCTTTTCTTCTTCGTTTTACTTTCTTCTTCTTGTTTTTGTTTATTGCTTGCCATTGGAATATATATATATATATATATATATATATATATATATATATATACAGGGTGTCCCAAAATGACCGCATAAACTCTGCACAGCTAGATTCCTCGTTGGGAGTACATAAAAACTGCCCAAAGAAGCGTTCCTGTACGATCCATAGTTTACGAGAAAAATACGAAAAACAAAGTATGACGTCACTGCCAGTGCAAGGAAAAACACTTTATTGAACATATAAACAGCATGCACAATTTAAAGCAGATGTTCAAAGTGTCCGCCGTGCATGTCGAGGCAGGCTTGAGCACGCCGTGGAATGGCTGTCATCACACGTTGCAGCATCGCGGAATCCACCGAAGTACGAGCAGCATGCAGACGAGCAACTAAGTCCATTTGTGTTGTCACTACGTCTCGATACACCAGTTCCTTGAGATGGCCCCATAGGAAAAAATCCAACGGTGTAAGATCTGGCGAACGTGGCGGCCATAGAACCGGACCCCCACGTCCGATCCAGCGGCTGGGGTATTCCATATCCAGCCAACCACGTACAGGAGCACAGAAATGCGCCGGAGCCCCATCATGCCGAAACCAAAGTCCCTGTATTGCCGCTAATGGTATGTCATCGAGGAACTCGGTTAAGACCTCATTGAGAAACACCAAGTACGACTGTCCCGAGAGCCGTTCAGGCAACAGATATGGTCCAAGCAGGCGATCCCCGAGTATGCCGGCCCACACGTTAAGAGACCAACGTTCCTGATGTTTCTGCGGCCGGATTGCATGCGGATTGACCTGGGACCACATATGGCTGTTGTGATGGTTGAATACCCCATCACGAGTGAAACATGATTCATCAGTCCACAGGATATGTGCAATGAAACCATTATCTGTGTTCTGTTGCTGCAACAGCCATTCACAGAAGGCCACGCGTTTCTGAAAGTCATCTGGTTTCAGACCTCGCACGGTTGTGTACCGAAATGGGTGTAGCCTCTCAGACCGTAAAAGCCTGTGCACAGTACTTTTACTCGAAGTCATCTCACGGCCTAATGCGCTTGTGCTTACGTCGGACGTCTCTTCTACCCGCTGCAGTATTGCATCCTCCTGTGCTACTGTCAGGCCGCTCCGCAGTCTTCCAGTATCGTGAAGATTGGCTGTTGGCAAGACGCTTCCCGTATTTCGCAGTCTGTCGTCCAGCCTACGGATGACGTTGACATCGGGAGGACGGCGGGACGGATATCGATGGGCATACTCCCTAGCAGTTCGTAAGGCATTTCCATTACATCGTCCGTACATCAAGTACATGTCGCAGTAGTCACGAACGGAGTACATGACCACCATACGAAGACTACCCGTAGCTGCAAGATGCAGCCTTTTAAATACCAGTTCAACGGTGGCTTCACGTCATTCCATGGCGCGCGTATGCATAACGTGATATGCGCGGCGAACGTTTTAAACATTATCATCTGGAAAGATATGCAAATATTGTTGTTGATATGTCCAATAAAGTGTTTTTTTCTTGCACCGGCAGTGACGTCATACTTTGTTTTTCGTATTTTTCTCGTAAACTATGGATCGTACAGGAACGCTTCTTTGGGCAGTTTTTACGTACTCCCAACGAGGAATCTAGCTGTGCAGAGTTTATGCGGTCGTTTTGGACACCCTGTACATATATATATATATATATATATACACACAGACATTCCAGGTTTTAGAAATTTATATGATTACTAGCCGGGCTTCTCCTAGCTACGCTCAAGCCATCCGTGTAACATATTTATGTACTTCGGGCCCCACAAAAGAAAAGAAAGCCTTACAAATGTGTTAAATTCAAGTCCATTTTCATTCCCGTCGCTGCCGACAGATGGCTGCACCACTGCACCATACTGGATATACATGATTTGATTTCTCAGAGAGATGATGCTTCATTTGAATCCAAATATCTCTAAAACTATTGAACATTAACAGAATAAGTGTACGCAGAAAAAATTATCTGTTTTCGAAGCTCTTTCCAAATATGAAACATTTATGTACTTTCATGAGAAAAAAATACACCGATTCCTGTATTTGTCGGCCATTTTTTTGGTGGATGAGTCCGCCCGGCCTTGTTACGGTCACGTGATCTCGACAAACCCCTCTGTTACTTTATTAATATACACTGCTGGCCACTGTAAATTCAACACCCTGAAGGAAACATGCAAATACCATGAAATTTACAACATGCATTAGCGGAGGTGAGATATTCAAATTATTAGAATTTCAGCGCAGACGCACATCACGCGCGCTTGTGGCGCCACTTCATAGCGCTATTTAAGGCTTGGAGATTTCGACAATTTCAAGTTCGGCAATTGTGTTTTTCTTGTGGTTTTTTCAAAAAAACGATCAATTATGCCTCGTCGAAAACAGCGATCATCTTTTGATCAAGTATCCGAGTTCGACAGAGGAAGGATAGTGGCCTACCGAGATTGTGGATTATCTTTCAGGGAAATCGGTAGTCGTGTTGGACGAAACCAAACAACTTTAATGCGGATATGTGATCGTTGGATGCAGGAGGGTACGAAGGACCGGCGTGTTCGATCGCATCCACCTCAGCGCACCACTTCACGTGATGACAGGCAAATTGTGCGCATGGCTGTGACGGATCGCTCAGTCACATCACGAACCGTAGCAAAGCACATGCAGTCTGTAAAGCATCATCCAGTGTCTGCGCGTACCATTCGACGCCGTTTACAGCAGAGTGATCTGTCCGCAAGACGTCCATTGCTTTGTCTACTCTTGACGCAGAACCACAGACGTCTCCGCCGCCAATGGTGCGATGACAGAAGGATGTGGACGGCAGAATGGAATGAAATTGTCTTTACTGACGAGTCACGCTTCTGTCTGCAACACCACGATGGTCGCATTCGAGTCTGGAGACACCGTGAAGAGAGGATGCCGAACAGCTGCGTTATGCACCGCCACACTGGTCCTGCACCGAGTATTATGGTATGGGGCGGTATTGGATATCACTCTCGCACACCTCTAGTACGCATTGCCGGTACTTTAAACAGCCAGCGCTACATCTCCGAGGTGTTGGAGCCAGTTGTCCTTCCTTACCTTCAGGGCTTGCCCACAGCCATATTTCAACAGGATAATGCGCGACCACACGTGACATGCATTGTCCAACGGTTCTTCGTCAATCGCCAGATTGAATTGCTTCCCTGGCCGTCTCGCTCTCCGGATCTTTCGCCGATAGAAAACATGTGATCCATGGTTGCTCTACGATTGACCCAGATTCCATCCCCAGCTGCCACAGCAGATCAACTTTGGCAACGTGTGGAAGCTGCTTGGTCTGCTGTACCCCAAGAACTCATCCAAAGTCTCTTTGTATCAATGCCGAGGCGTGTGACAGCAGTGATCTCCAACAATGGCGGCTTCTCTGGCTACTGATTTTGGCAGGAACCACACTTCACATAAGTCTATAAATTTAATCATTTGATACTTGGTCAACATGTTATCTACAAAATAAATTTTGTTGTGATATTTCTTGTCTTTCTTGGTGTTGCAATTTGGGTGGCCAGCAGTGTAGATATATAGGCATAGGCGTAACGTACTTCTAACTTTTCCTTTTTTTTGGGGGGGGGGGAGTGGGAGGGGGTGTATGAATTGAATTCAGTTAGGGCCCTCCTCAGCGCATTGACTACCGGGTGGTCCTTAAAATATGAAATAGTATGATTTTTTTTTCATTTAATAACAAGAGAATTGATGTTTGAGTAGTATTCAAAAGTTATACAATGAGAAAAATAATTATAATATAAATAAAATGAAAAAAAAACAGCATCGAATTTTTGTTATGGATCATATCATTGTTAAAAACTATGTTACGGCTAAAGACATAAATGGAATCTTCAGCTTCACAGTTTGAAAAAGCGGAGGACAAAACCAACTTTCTTAAAAGTTTTCTACAATTTTCCGATTTTAACTTAATTTCTATTAACGTTTTAATTTATTTCAAGTAAAGTTGGGGGGTTGGAGGGGCACGTGGGTACACCTGGTGAGATTTCCGATTAGAAATTTGATAGAACCTCAGTTTGTCACTTTGATATTTTCTCATAACATCTCTCATTGAACCCTAAAATTGAGTGAAAATAAATCCTCTATTTGTTATTTAAGTAATATTTTAATTTCTTACCTCAGGGCTCCCCCCCCCCCGCTCCCGTGGCTACGCCTATGTATATAAGGCAAGGTGAATCGTCATCGTCAAGGGTTCACGCACTTATGTTGCACGCGTTCTTGGTTTGCCTCACGTTGGAGGTAACGAATACTTCTCGCCGGTCTCTAAGCCAGGACCGATACCGATCCAGGCTTTCAACCGAGCGTCTCTTCCAAATTATGTAGCCTATTGGCAAATTTTAATCAGCAACTTCACTACATGTTTCAATCCTTATCCGTTCGGAGCTTAAAGTACGCGCTTCGCGAGTGCTAGGTACTCCGTAAACCAAAATACCTTAACCTTGACCTTGCTTACCAAAACTTAAAATGTTTGATGTTGAATGATTGTATATAATTTGGTTTTAGCAACTAGAAAGGTTAAAAGTTTTTCTAGAATAGACACGAAAGCCTTCTCTTTTCAAAAGATGCATTTAAAAACTTTTGATTCGTTAATTATAAATTTTCAGAGCCAAAAATATTTGTAAGATCCAGTACGCACTTGTCCCACAAAAAAAAAGAGGGGGGGGGGGGGTTAGTGTGTGTCTGGTCTGAAATGTTATTTAATTGATATAAATTAAATTACTATTGGTAAACAAATATTGGTTTATTGTTATGTAATTGGTCTTCAATGTTATTTTATGTTAATTTATTGCCTCTTTTCATTGGGATAAGTGCAAATAACCTGTTTCTCGACGATTCTTTATTTTATCGAATGATTAAATCGAACGAAGAGTCGTGGAATTATGCACTTTTCTCCGTGTCGGGACCAGAAGAGTGAAGCGAAGGGAAGAAAGTGAAAACACATTACAGTGGAGAAACTTTTCTTTATTCATTAAATTAATTTTATTGATAAAAATAGCAAAGAATAATTTAATATGTCATTCTAGAAATCGTGAAAAAGGAAACTTTTTAAAATAAAATTTAAAGGAACAGAGATTGCACTTAATATTTTTGAGAGTTATGAAACCGAGAATTCTACATTACAGACAGCTTTTTCTCTTTTTTTCCGGAGGAGGGAGAACACGCACAGTCAGGGTTGTCAAATGTCCCGGATTTTAAGGGACAGTCCCTTATTTGTAAATTTTTGTCCCGCGTCCCGGGGAACTTTGATACGGAACGGCACAAGTCCCGTTTTTCGCCGAAATGAGAAATTTATTGTATACGAGTTTAGGGCCGCCCACAAGGGGAGGGGGGCAACTGGGGCACTTTGCCCCAAGGCCCCAACTGCCGGAGGAGCCCAAAAAAATTTTAAAAAAATTATTTATTAGATTTCCTCCGAAAGAAAATTCTGAAATTTGTACAGTACTTCAGAATTCAAAATAATCTCCTGAAAAAAGCCCCCCCCCCCCCCCCCAAAAAAAAAAAAAAAAAAAAAAATCGATTAATCATATTTCTTGGGGCCCCCTACAGAAGTTTGCCCCAGGCCCCGTAAAGTCTCTGGGCTGCCCTGTACGAGTTGGGCGCATACAAGGGCCTGTTCACACCCGTTCCGGAGCGTAAAACGAAAGATGGCGCTGAGACGGAAATAAACCAATCATAGGCGTTGAAAATTTCGTTGCTAATCGTTTGGAGGTTTGTCATTGGTTAAATAGATTTCAATACTTTAGCGCTGCCGCTACCGGACTCCTATGTGAACAGGCCCTTGACAAGAAGGTTGTCTGTATGCGCGTCACAACGACAACAGTCTCAGTCTAGTGCTAAGTACGAATGCAGATTAGTGTGGGATCGTGTTGATGGATAGTGGCGTTTGAATTAAGTGTCAACTAATTCCTGAATATGAACAGTGGTAATGGTGAACGTTCAAAATCCAATAGTGATGGGCAGGGCCGGATTTAGATGAAAAGAGGCCCTAGGCTATTCCACTTATGAGGCCCTTTCACCTCTCATTTTTAAATTTGTAAATTACACGAGAGATAATAAAATACGTCATTACTGTGATATATATATATCAATATATTAAATGAAACATGTTGTTATTGGTACTAATCTATATATATTCAATACATTGAAGATTAAACCAAATTCAATTCAGATAAATTTATTTCATAATAATTCGCATTTAAAGTTTAAGTATGAATTTTTATGAATTTTAAGTCTTAAACTAAACCAAAAATGGAACTTTATTCAAACAAAATCCAGATCACAAAAAAGAAAATATCAAATTGTATATCATATTAAATGTAGGCCCCTCTTGATCTTGAGGCCGTAGGCTGAAGCCTAGTTAGCCTATAGGAAAATCCGGCTCTGGTGATGGGCCGAAAAAAAGGTTATGTGTTTATAGGGATGAATGGATGAAGGACAGTGGCGCACCCAGGCGGTGGGCCGAGGGCCCCCCCCCCCCAAAGAAATAGAAATTGCATTATGAAGATTGAATTTGCATTATAAATATTTTCATTTGCATTTAATTTGCATTTATAAATATTCAACTTGGCCCCCTCCAAGATTAAAACCTGGGTGCGCCACTGATGAAGGACGAAGATTGGCTCAGGCCTAGTCCCAACACCGCCAATAAGGCACGTTGTACTGTCCAACCACAGTACGAAGAACCACGGTTGGCATAGTGCCAAGACGATTCTATTCACGCTGTAGGTAAGGCTGCTGAGGAAGGAGGGGGAAAAGTCTCGTATTCTCTCGACATTCTTTAGAATCGGTTACTAACTGCGCTTGCTTGCTTTTTCCTCGTCTGTTATTTTGATTATTATATTAGAATTGATGGATCCTTTACCCAACACAACTGCTCGGATTAAGCCGTTCCGTAGTGATTGTAAACGTATAATACACAATGTAATTAAATTGTGTGATAAAGAAGCACTAGAAGGAAATGTTATTGTTCCACTTTCGCAATCCCTAAAGAGAGCTAGTGAAATGACCGAGATATCAATGTCCAGTGTAAAAAGAATACGCAGAGAAGCAAAGGGTGAAGAAACTCCAAAATTTGAATCTCCGAGGAAACGTCAGAAAAAAAAGAACCACCGAAAACGTAGCTTTAGATAATTTTGATTGTGATGTAATCCGAAAATATCCACTCCTATAAAACTCCTATTTTTTAAATAGATTTGCTTCTTTCTTTTTATTATTTTGAAATTATTACTCACATATTCGATCAAAAATAAAGTTTTAAAAAATAGCTTTAAAATTGCGGACAAAAAGCAGTCTGGAATACATTCCGTATTTCATAAACAAACACATCCGAAAATATAACGTTTTCCCCTATTTTCTAAGTAGACTAGCTTTTCTCGCGCATGCGTAACAGCTTCCAGGGACCTTGCTTCCGTGGTCGGACAGTAGCTATTGTAATAAAGATTTTTCGGTTGCCCATGGAGGTCGGAGTGACGTAACTCAACATGCTCAGGTTTCCGAGCGCAAGAAAAACAAAATAACTGTTTCATCTAGCACCAATCTGCCAAAGTTTTTCACCACTAAAGTTTCCTCTGAAAGTGACAAAATCGCTCTAGTAGAGTTAGATACTGTATTTAACACAGTAAAGCACAATATATCATACAATTAAATGGAATGTGGCAACCCGCTCGTTCGAAAACTTTTTTGACGACTCAAAAGTCGCCCCAAAGATTTCCTGCGCACATTATATTATGTACATTGTACAATAATAAAATTACAAATTTAACTACACGTCCCTAACACTTTATAAGGGCACTTACTTAATTGTAGTAAACTAATAAAATAAAAATCAGTTTTGTACTTTATGCCTAAACCAACTTTAAATTGTTTTTGATTTGTAAATTTTCTATGCAATTACATTATTGTTTACTTAACCTAAACTCTATGTAAGTTGCAAAACTGAACGAAAAATGCATTGAAAATGGCTATTTGAAAGGTTAAAATTTGAAAAATTTCCGGGGGAGTAACCTCTGACCCCCTTTCCCTGGGGGGGAATTCCATACTCCCCAGTCGTATAGTTATCAAAACCCGTCCCTTATATTCGGTGTTTTTATTTGGCAACCCTGCACACAATATCACTTCTAACTGAACTGATGTCGTCTTTGTGTGCGATCTTAAAAGTTGTTAAGCCGTTGAACACTTCGTGTATTTCATGATGGGGTCCTCACTTTCAAAAGATATGGCCTCATCAACAAAGCCCTCCCCCCCAAAATAAATAAATAGGGCCCAGACACCAACAGCCAAGTTCTCGTTTTAAGGCTACGATGGACCATGAAAAACTTTTTTTTATTTATCAACCAATTGCTATGAAATTTTGTATACTTATAAAGTGTTGTTTAGAGATGAAAATTCTAAATTTAAAAAAAAAATCAGAATGTAATTAATTAAGATATTAATTAAAAATCAGTTTGTCAATTACTTTATTTAAAAATGCTCCAAGCGCATTGATTTTTGTCTCATATCTAATTTTCTCTCTTAAGCTAGTGAAGTGTTTTGGGAGCGTGTAACAAAAAATAATCCACAATCAGAAGGTTAGAACATCAAATCTTTATTTCACCGCTCACTTAATTCCATCTCTGGTGAAACTGCTCTTTTTTGTTGCCAACGCAACTTACATAAAAAGTAGATCGTTATATTTTATTAACGTTGCCACTCGTCAATTACTTCGACTTAAAATACATTTGGTGAGATACTACAGAGTATCCCCCAGTGACAGAGGATAATACTATGGAACGACACAAAAATACATTACATGTTCTAAACATACATAACCATAAAATGAAAATGAAGAAGAAAAAAAAAATTTAAATATCGTAAATTTACACAATCATTCCTTTCAGACATAAGATGAAATTTTAGTAATATTAATATTATACTGAAAGGTATGATTGTGTAAATTTACGATATTTAAAATTTTTTTTTCTTCTTCATTTTCATTTTATGGTTATGTATTTGTCAGACTCTCGTCTCCCATCCCTAAGTGGAATTGATGGACGTGAGTAATAGCGTCTTCAATGTGCCCAAATGAAACATAAACAGGTGTCGAACGATATACACCTTTGGGGAAGTGCGGCAATAGTTGAAAAGGACGCAAGTCATTTAGAAAGATTTGTGAAACGATTAGCGGCACGTTTCTACTTTAGAAAAGTCGGCAGGAAAGGAAATTCGTCATGGATGGTTGGAGAAGGCGCTGAGAAGAATGGATAAAGGCAGGAGGCGGGGAACGAAGAGGGATGAATGGATTCGGACTGTTGAAGGGTCAACACGCTTACAGGAGACGGGGAGCTCGTCGGACTTTGAAATAAGGAGCCCAGCTCTCACGAGTATTTTTAACGTTCGTCGGAACGAAACTTTGTAAATAACGTATTTAACCAAGATTTTAATATGTTAATAAACCATGTAATAAAATATGTTATGATTTTAATATGTTAATTAATAGATTTTAATATGTAAATTGTCGGATCACGACTATAAAGGTTAACATTAATGTTAACCTTTATAGTCGTGATCCGACAAATCATTGTCATGTAGAAGGAATTATAATTGTAGAGTCAACTCTTATTTCATGAGGTTTATTAACATATTAAAATCTTGGTTAAATACGTTATTTACAAAGTTTCGTTCCGACGAACGTTAAAAATACTCGTGAGAGCTGGGCTCCTTATTTCAAAGTCCGACGAGCTCCCCGTCTCCTGTAAGCGTGTTGACCCTTCAACAGTCCGAATCCATTCATCCCTCTTCGTTCCCCGCCTCCTGCCTTTATCCATTCTTCTCAGCGCCTTCTCCAACCATCCATGACGAATTTCCTTTCCTGCCGACTTTTCTAAAGTAGAAACGTGCCGCTAATCGTTTCACAAATCTTTCTAAATGACTTGCGTCCTTTTCAACTATTGCCGCACTTCCCCAAAGGTGTATATCGTTCGACACCTGTTTATGTTTCATTTGGGCACATTGAAGACGCTATTACTCACGTCCATCAATTCCACTTAGGGATGGGAGACGAGAGTCTGACAGTATTTTTAGAACATGTATTGTATTTTAATTTTCATTTTATACATTTGGTGAGATACTACACTAGCTTTATATAGTTATAATAAAAGTTAGTAGCAATATTTGATTTAAGGTCATATTTATAAAACCTAGAAAAGAAAACGATAAAATTACAAGATAAAAAGAACTTTTTATATGCCATGTTTTTAAATTTTCTGTTGAATCATATAAACTTGACAATTCTATATATTAATAAATAATTTTTAAAATTTTTTTGATGAATTATCCCATCAACTTGAAAGAAAATGATTTTAATTGGAAGTTAACTTGCGTTTAACTTTTCGTTCCCGTCCCGACCGACAGATGGCTGCACCAGTCTGCAAAACAAAATTAACTGAAAATGAATTCAAAACTTCTTAAAGATGACTAAAAGTATCAAAATAATGCATTGTCATCGTGTTCTGAGCTATTCTAAAAGTTTCAAATGTCTAGCTAGTCGGGAAGTTAGTTAAAAATCGATTGCAAGATTTGAACTGGACAAACACACAAACAAACAAGAAAGCGTGTTAATAAAAACATGTAAAAAAAAAAGTCATTTTATGCAAAATTTTATAAACAAATTTTTTTTATCGTAAAAATTTTAAGTTGTTTTAAAACAGTATAATGAATTTATTAGTAAGTTTTATTCTAACATATATAAATAATCATTTCATGAAATTTTATGAAAATTCAAGAAAAATTGTGACGCATGGAGCATTTTGAACTTACCGAAACGACATGTAAACTTGTTTTGAGAAAATAGCATTTAAAGTTTTAATTTGACTAACATTTCCATTGTTTACGTTTGAAAAAAAGTACTTATAACTCGGTTAATAATGATCAGATCAACATACTTTTTTTAAAATTAAAAGCTGATAAGTTGCAGAATCATTTTCTGAAAGAAAAAAAAATGGTTTTGGGGACATATTTTTGTCAATCTGAAGGTCCATTGTCGCCTTAAATTGGAATGCGTCTGCGTCATGGGACCTCCATCGTTTCCATGAACGAATCCCAATTTTCAATTTCATTATCAGAATGTCCGACACTGAAGAGATCGTCATCAGATTCTAAGGAGATTTCTCCTGTTTTCTCTTATTCAATGCTTTCCACAAATACAATATAGTTTTGCTGCATGGAGCCGAACTGTCCCGTTTACAAACCTCCAATCCTTAAACAACTTACGTGATAAGGAATAGGGAAAGGTTTTTTGTTGCTATTTAGGTTTGTTATACACTGTACCGTACTATATCTCACCCCCAAAGTTTGCGTGGGAGTCAAGTCCCCGAGCTGTTTCTAAGCGCATGCCAGTGGCGTAGCGAGCATAACTGGCGCCCGGGGCACGATACCTTTGTGGCGCCCCCCCCTGAAAAACATATAGTAATATAATATATAGACCCTATATTGGCGCCCCCGATAAACATATAATAACATAATATATAGACCTTATATTGGCACCCCCCCCGAAAAGCATATAGTAACATAATATATAGACCTTATGTTGGTGCCCTCCCCTAAAAACATATAGTAATATAATATATAGACCTTATATTGGCGCCCTCCCCGAAAAACATATAGTAATATAATATATATATACCTTATATTGGAGCCCTCCCCGAAAAACATATAGTAATATAATATATAGACCTTATATTGGTGCCCTCCCCTGAAAAACATATAGTAATATAATATATAGACCTTATATTGGCATCCACCTCGAAAACATATAGTAATATAATATATAGATCTTACATTGGCGCCCCTCTGCGAGAGGCGCCCGGGGCATGATAACCCTCTTGCCCCCCCCCCCCCTCCCCCTTTGCTACGCCACTGGCGCATGCGTAAAGAAGAAAAGAATTTGTGGGGAGAAGGGGTTTTGACCCTCCTGCGAGAGGGGGGGGGGAGACGCTTGAGAGATAAGCTTGAGTGTGGTGATGTTTTTTAGTTCTTGTATATAATTCTGTTGTATATAGTGTGTGTGTGTGTGTTCTGTGCTGCAAATAAAGTGAAGAAAACGCTACCTGATGTCTTTTCTCATGTGAAAGTGTGATTTATTGGCCACATTACGGTACAACACTATCTACCAATAAGTATTTGGACACCCATGCAAATGACGATATCTGCTGTCCTGATATACGTCACACCCTCCGCCGTTAAATATCGTGCAGGAAACAACACTGGCATTAGTCGCATGCAAGTTATTTGATTTCGAGAAAGGTGTAATCGTCGGGTATCACAGAAATGGCAGATCCTTAAGGGACATATGTAAAAAACTAAAACTCATGGCGTAACAGTCCGCCGTGGACCAAAAGCCCCGCTTTCTTGACCGTGGGCTTGGGGTACCATACAGCATATGTCTCAGTCAGGTAGGGACATATCTAGCGAGCTGAATTAACCAAAATCGATAGTGGCCTATGTTATTCAGAAGTGGAAGGTGAGTGGTGATTGTCGGAATGTGAAACTGGGAGATAGAGACCGACGGGTGCTGTCCAGAGAAATTCGGAAGGACCACACCCAACCGATAGCCCACATACTCCAGGAGTTTCAACCAGTAGCGCACTCAGGATTTATTCTTGGGGGGGGGGGTTGTTGAGTTGAACGGATAAAAATATTTATAATGCAAATTCTATAGTCATAATGCGATTTCTATTTCTTTAGGGAGTGGGGAGCAGGGCCCCTTGGCCCACCCCCTGGATGCGCCACTGGTTTCAACAGTCATCCGGGAGATTTGTTTCGAGGAATACCGCAAGGAAGCACATCTGCTTGGTTTTCGTGGTCATGCTGCGGCCTATAAACCTTTAATCATAAAGTCATAACAGCACTGCTCGGTTAATGTGGTGCAAAGTCCGTCGGAAGTGGAACGTAGATCAGTGGAAACGGGTTCTTTGGAGCCATGGCAAGCTTAACGCCGACGCCTACGAGTACTACACTTTTTTTGGATGACAGTGTGCTTCCTACGTTGTGGCAGTTTTACGGGTTGGACCCGTGTTACTTCAAGGACGACAACTCCAGCTGTCATGTTGCGAGGCCCACCATGGATTGGTACGGTGACAAAAGGGTTAACCGAATGGAATGGCCTGCCCAGACCTGAACCCTAGCGAGAAGCCGTGGGACGAGTTGGATCGCCAAATTAAGGGGTGCAACAACTATCCAAATTCGGTGAAGGAACTGTCACCGATTTTGGACGGATGTCTGCTCCAAGTCGAGTGGGAGAAAATACCACTAGCCGTCATACAAGGACTTGTGGAAAGCCTGGCCCGGAGGGTTGATGCTGTAATTGCCTCTCGTGGAGGCTCTACCAACTATTGAATATGAATAAATTTCGTTTTTCTTTCCTATCACAAGTGTCCAAATACTTACTGGTAGATAGTGTATGAACTGTTTTCTTGTTAGTAACTGAAAAGTCCATGCATATAAGTTATACTAGTATGCACGTCTTATGGTCCAGTGTTTTTACATTAGTATGGCAAAGACTCTTTTGGTCTTTACTCGTAAATTCATCGGTAAGTGGCGGATCATCGCACAGGCGCTTGGGGTCTAAGAAAGTTAGCAGTTTCAAAAAGAGATACATTCTGCTACATAGCTGCCTCCACCGCCAGGTTGCGGGATTCGATTCCCGCTTGTCCCAGGACAAGGCTGAGATACGGGTAAGTGAGTTATGTTGGTTCACCTACAGGGTGCCCCCAAAATAAAGAAGCCAGTAAATTCGCGTTGTCGATCGGCGAATGCCGTTACAGACCAATAGTATAATGCACTCATGTCCATAAATTAAGGATAATGCCAGCTCCGGCAAATAAAGGTTCAGAAACAAAACAAACGTAACTTATTCATAAAGCCCACTTATTAAACAAAAGATAAAGGACAAAAAGATGGTGTATGTATGATACCATTCATAAAAACTACGATTTTTGCTCCCTGGAGCAATTGTAAAAAATATATCCTTTACAAAAACTCAATATTACACGGTTGGTATGATGGTTAATACACTGTATGTCCCCCATGCCATGAAATACAGTCCGTACAACGCCTAGGCATGCTGAGTATCAAATTATCGAGCTGATCTTGGGGAAGATTACTCCACTCAGCAAGCAATTCTGTCCCAAGTTCCGTACACATGTAGGAGGGGGTTGTCGGGCTGCAACTCATCGGCCAAGCATGTCCCACACATGCTCTATCGGATTCAAGTCAGGTGATAATTCTGGCCATTCCATACGGGTGATATCCTCATATTGAAGGCATTCGTTTGAGATGTTTGCTCGGTGAGGACGGGCGTCGTCATCCATAAACACAAATTCTGCGCCCATGGCACCCCTAAACAAACGTACATGTTGTTCCAGAATGATGTCCCGATAAATGTGGCCGTTCATGGTTCCGATTTGAACATGCAGGTCTGTTCAGGAGCCCAGTATAATTCCACCCGAAACGAGCAATCCTGCACCACCGTAACGGTGTCGTTCAATGATGTTGTCTTGGTGGTAACGGGTACCTGGCGTTGTCCATATGAAAGTCCGACGGGAATCAGACTGCAAGCTAAACCTGGACTCGTCGGAAAACATCACACAAGCCCACTGTGACGATGTCCACATTGCATGTTCTCTACTCCAGGCTAATCGCTGCCGACAGCGAGTTGCCGTGAGCGGGACACATCTGAAAGGCCTGCGAGCATATAGACCAATATTTCCCAAACGTCTGTACACGGTTTGCCTTAAAACTGTAGTACCCGTGGCTGCAGATAGCTGACGAGACAGGTCGGATGCTGTGTTCCGTCTGCTTCTTTTGGCAGCTACTGCCAAATACCGTTGTTCATTCGGCTTGTAACTCGGGGGCGACCTGTACTGTAACGTCTACTGACATTTCCATCATCTTGGAATCGTTGCCAAAGCCTAGAGATGACACTTTGGGCAATTCCAAGTTCCTCGGATACTTCCATCTGAGTACGCCCACATTCCAGGCGGCCGATAATTCTACCACGTACAAAATCATCCACATGCGCTCTCTGTGTCAGAACTATTCGGTTATGACACTGAGCGGCTTACAGAACGCTTGTGAACAATTTTACTTCTTTGCCACCATTCCTTATATACCCCCCCCCCCCCCCCCCCTCTTACACTCTCGTCATTGTGACGTACTATCGGCGTCATCTGGTAGTTTCCTGTAATTTGCATATTATTCTTGAAGATGTGTGTGATAATTCTACAGGTGAAATTTTTACTTTAGAGTTCGATTTCCGTGTGATTCTGAATTATGCTTAATTTATGGACATGAGTGTAAATTAATAGACATACCTTTCGTGAAGGAAATATTTCAAACGCAATCTATTTTTTCGTACTAAATGTAAATCATGTGGTTGTGTGAGATGTTTAAAGTCAAACGTAAAAGATTTTAATAATCCACAATTAATTTCTTGCAGCATTAAGTTGCTATTGTTATCACTTTGACAGATTTGCATTTCTG
This sequence comes from Dolomedes plantarius, assembly GCA_907164885.2. Taxonomy (NCBI): domain Eukaryota; kingdom Metazoa; phylum Arthropoda; class Arachnida; order Araneae; family Dolomedidae; genus Dolomedes; species Dolomedes plantarius. Next base: position 222,857,245 of record OU015492.1, on the reverse strand, counting down.
CCTTTTTCAAGTTCGAAACGTTTAACCGAAGAAAAAAAAATAGTTATGAATTTACTCCATAACACTTTGACGCGATTTTTTTAAAGGATGCTTTGTACCTCAAGTTGGGGGTGCCCTTGAGACTAAATACAATAAGAGAAAAGAACTTAAATTTCATTTAATTGATTTTAAAAAGGTAATCCTTTTTAATTAATATTGCGCAGAATTCCAAAATAAGTTTATTTTAACTTCTAAATAATAAAACACAGACATGAAATATGATTTGTGAAACTTTTATTTTTTGATTACAAACGTTTTGCAGATCATATTTTACATTTTTTTTTTTAAAGGTTAAAGAAATGTACATTAACTTGGACAGCTTTATTGGCTATTAATGTGGATTTAAAATTATAATTCTTTTCAACTTAATAATTTGAGATATACTAAGCAATATAAAACACATAAAATTCTCTAGAAAATACAAATTGTAATCTCATCATAATTCCAATCAATATATTTTCCCAAGAAAATGAAAAATACTTGCAATTAAAACAGATGAACATTTAAATTTCGTTTTGATGTTTTTAGAGTTCAGAGATTTTCATGTTACAGTCTTAAGGGAACGGTGGACCTTTATTTGAGCAAATCTCATCATTTTAATACTGATTGTGTTATTGTAAAAATATATATTTCTGTAGATTATTAGTACCAAAATAATTTTTTTCAAGTAAAAAATCATTTCTGAAGCTTCTACAAAGTAATTTATAATGAGTAAGTGTAGTAATAAATTTTAAATCCGTTTTTCTCAAAACAGATTTTTCAAGGCTTTTAGATTTTTTAAATGCTCCATGCTACTTAATTTTTGTCCAAAATTCATAAAATTAATAAGGAAGAATCCTGATGCCGTTTACAAAAAAACTGGGTATGCATTTTACAATTCGACTTCATTAAGGTAATTAAATTTGATTTATAAATTTTTAAAAGGCAAAATTTTGATGAAAATCGGGATGGAATTCAGATAAAAATCTCTCAAAAATTAACTATTCAAGGGATTAAATAATCGATACCCAGATTTGTTTGTTATACAGTTTAAAGAGATTAAAATGAAAAATCGAGGAAATATCTCAAAAATTAAATAGCAAGGAGCATTTTAAAATTTTTTTTATAAATTTCAATTTTTTTAAAAAATCTTAAAATTATAATGAGATTGGAAATTTCTTTTAAGGTATTCTATTTATTTATAGTGAAATGTATATATGTACAAAATTTCGTATCTCTATGATGATGAAAAGTAATAAAAGTAAATTTTAATGTCAACCGTTCCCTTAAATCTTAAAAGGTGTTACCAAAAAAAATTTCTATAAAGAAATACTCTTAAAAACAAATTATCAGTTCATAAAAATGTAACAAATCTCAATACAGTGAAACCTAGATTCATAATTCTATGGTGCCCGGTATAAAGGGCTTAAGTCAAAAACAATGATTCAAATATACCAAGTTATTGGCTTTTATACCAATCACAGAACAATAATTTCGACTTGAGTCTTTTGTATTCAAAATTGATAGACTTAAGCCTTTTATACAAGTCAAAAGATAATTTTTTTTATCAATACTAACAAATATCTAAAAATAACTTTTTTTTTACTTAGGCCCTTTATTATAGGCACCATAGAATTTTCGTTGGCAAAGCAGGAGGCCTGAGGAAAAAAATAAAATAAATAAAAGCATGTTGCCATTTGGGTTATTGTTCATGCAGGGACTACAGAAATTGTTGAAAATTGAATATACAGTCGAACCTCTATATATCAAAGTAGCAAATTACAGGAAAAAAATTCGATATATAGAATTGAGCTTAGTTTTATCATAATTCTCCTAAAAAAAATTAAAGCTAATTTTCGTATACGAAACTCCATTTCTAATTTATGTGCGAATCCCATTAAATGAAAGTTAATAACTAAAAAATGAATTAATATGAAAGATTTATTGAGTACTACATGTCTTTTAAAAAAAAAAAACAATAATGCAGACAGTGGTTACAATGATCACAGTTACATTCTTTTAAAAAAAACCTACGAATATCTTGCTGAACAGCCAGTTTTGCGGAAAGTTCAAAGAAATGTTCATATTTATTCAGTCCACTAAAAACTTCATCAGGGACATTTTCCACGATTTGAAGTCCACGGCGTATTGTTTCAAATGCCAAAAATTGGGCCAAAAATTCAATCTAAAGTGGAATAAAATCTCCCAATTTGTCTTGAAAAAAATTTCGATATATAGAAACAATTTTTCTATGTAATGAACATGGAGAATCGCTAAGAGTTCGATATATGGAGGTTCGACTGTATATATATTTTCGGCGTACTGGTAGCGCCACCTGGCTGCTTCACAGTTTGAGCGAAGCAGTGTATTTAGTTGGTACTCTTGAACGAACAAAAGCCTGATGCTTGAATTCTTGATGATAATACATTTCTTGAATTTTCTTCGGAAATATATCCAGTAACAATGGATAGAGATTTCACTATAGTTCATTATACAAATAAACACTGAGTTACTTACAATAAAATTGTCCAGACAAATAACTTGCTTGTTTAGATAATTTCTGTATTGATATCTGTTGCTATTTTAATTCTACCTTTTTTCCTCGATTTTAATCGTGTATCTCCAGTCATGAAGTATTTAATCTATTTTCTCCAAAACAAGTACGGCATACATTAAAGAAAAGGTTTAAAACAAAAAGTAAGTGGATACAATCAAATTTCATTCTTATTACACCTTAAAAGACCACTAATTGGAAATTCACTGGTTCAAAATACAAACCCAGTTTAACTGTATTTGATTCTAATTAACTCATGGCACAACAGTCCAAATTAATTTTCAGCACTGTGGAACAAGGCCTGAGGTGTCTACCTCTGCTTTCTTGACTATGGGCTTGGGGTGCCATATAGCATATGTCTCGGGCAGGTGGTCAACCTGACACGGGACCCCCAGAGTTAGTTCCCAAGCATGCTTGGTCCTCATTTTATAGACCCACTCAAGGGATGAAAGGCATGAGTGTATTTGATTCTAATGCGAGAAATATAGTGGAACTATTTTTCAAACGAAAGTGATTTTTTGATATCATCATCAAGAAACAGTAATCATGATTAATTACTCAATTGTGTATGTAATATGCTTACTGGGTCAGAAACATTTGAAAGTATTTCAACAGAGCAAGAATAATATAAACAAAATTACATCTACTAGATAAAAACAACCGAAAATTGACTTAGGATATTTGAAATAAAACTTTTTCTTAAAAAAAGTGTGGGGTGGGAGTATGAACAACTCAGTTACATGGCAGATTTTTCAGTGTATTAACACACTGTTGACCGAGAGATTTATAAAGAAGTTAACACCTGTGGCTGGCTATTTTCCATACATATGTCAATATTGGACGCCTGTCCTCAGTCAACAATACCCGAGTAACAATAGATGTATTGATACGTCTCTGGTCAACGTGCTAATACAGAACTTATGTAAACACTGACTTAGAGTAAAATAAAGTATTAAAATATATAAACTACAACAAAACAAAACAAAACAAAAACCAATAACAATGATATCAATAACAAATATACAGGAAAAAAAATCATGTAAACATTTGCATTTTGTGTTTTTCAGATCTTGGGATACATTGCAGAAAATGGTAAATTTAAAATTGCACAACATCAGATTTATGGCCAGAAAGAGTACGTATGTATTTTTTTTAAATGCATGACCAAAGATCAAATGCTAAATACACAACTATAGTATTCAGAATAAATTTGAAAAAATTATAAAATATTAGATTAGCAATAATTATTTGTATATGTACAAAATACCACCAACAATAGAATTTACATTGTAACTACATGAAAATCTATTTACAATAGTATGTAACTCAACGAGATTAGTTTGGCAAACAATTTAAAATAATCATCTTTTTTTTCTTCCTTTGACTAGCATTTTTCCAATGGATAAATAAAGATCAATCCTGTGAAAAAATGCAAATAAGTTATCCTTATGAATCTAGTAGACTTAAAACATAGTATTGGTAGCATGTCCATAATGCAAACTGGAAAAGGAGAAAAACCATCAGGTAAATATGACTTCCTATTAGTCAAACTAGTTTAGAAAATACCACAACTAATGCACTTTGACCTTGGAACAGAACCAGCTGGGTACAGTAGTAATGTATACTATTCAAAATAATAACTAAGTTTCAGTGTTTTATGAGCTATCCATTTAGATCCAATAAACTGCTAAATAGATTAGTATAACTTAATATATGGATTATGAAAACCCACTCACTATAAGTATAAAAGCATAGGAAAAAAAAAAGTTTATAGAGCAAACAAAAAATGCGAGTCTCTCATATAAAATGTATCATTGAAAGATTGTTATTGCATCTAAAAATCCTTTGTCAATAATTTTTCCCAAAGAACATATAAAGTAGGCATAATAAAATGCTTTTTTTTTTTTTAAAGCAGAGGCACTTGTCGTGTAGACATTCGCCTATAATTCACTGCGGTTTGCTGGCCATTTTATTATGGGGGCACCATATAGGTGGACCAGCATCACCCCGGACAGGGCCGGTTATCTGGGGTGTGCACCGGGGCCCTGCGATTGAGGGGGCCCAACATGATCAAGAACTAAAATGATGTACTGATTTGAATGCACATGATTTGATTTTCAATGAAAGGGATGTATAATGAAAGGGATGTAATAATGCACAAGACATATTGCAATACATACTAAATAATAGGAGTAATTATAATGAGGTATTTCTAAATGTACTGACTGTGTTAAAACTTTTCTTTACGTTGCTAGTTACTATAACAAGTGCTGAGAGCACTTACAGCAAATTAAAATTAATAAAGAATTATCTTCGGTCAAGCATATATGCAGAACGCTTAAATGCACTTGCTATATTAAGCATCGAAACATAAATTGCAAAAAATTGTAATTTTTCTGAAGTAATTAATGTATTAGCAAAAACAAAATCACGCATTAATAAACATGAATTAGCAATATATGTTCGTGCTTGTAATTTTTTTTTACTTTACAAAAAATTTAGGGCCCCAAATGATTTCTTGCACTCAGGCCCCTTTATAGAGTAGGCTGGTACTGTGAAGTGACAACACAAACAGAGGTATTTTAGTGATATGATGTGCATAATAAAATGTTTTGGTAGATAAATTAATTTTCTTTTAAATGCCAAATTGAAATGGTGCATTCATTTACACACTAATTCTTTATATATATATATATATATATATATATATATATATATATATATATATATATATAAACATTATACAATTTAAAACCCATTTTATTCACCTAAAATATTCATCAGGCAGAGATAGCCTTTGAAAAATACCCTTTCAATTCAGAAAAACATAGATATTCCTAGCAACTCAACACTGGAATGGAAAATTTGCAATGTGAACTGATGTACCTTCTTTAGTTTCGGATGACATCAATACTAGGTTTCAGAAACTAAAACTGAAAACCTTACACATGCTTAAAATAACAAACATGATCACACCTCTTAAGTTCACTCAATAGCATGGCTCAGTAGATAAGTAGTTAAGAATTAATTTGGGTTATTGCAGATTGTGGGAAATACAGAAACATGCCGCCAGGACATGATCATCTAAATTGGTAAAATTATCCCTTAAAAAGCTTCTACTGTATTTGATTATACAGACACACCTGCATTCAGGGCAGAATAAGGTTACCTTTTTTTTTTTTTTTTTTTAAAGTTTTGAGATACAGTCTGACCTCTATTTAACGAACCTCTATTTTGCGAACTTTTCCTCCGAACCAAGAACATTTTGCGAATTTCTTCGTAAACTAACCTCCAAATAGCGAAGTGCATTCTCCATTTAACGAACTTTTTCTTGTGATCCAATATTTTTTTCTCCATATTTCTCAAAAATATTCCTGGACATTTTAAACTAATACTTTCTTTTAACACGTTCTGAGGCGGATTACAGTTTGAAGAAAATACGCCTGAAGGGGTTTTTGGTGTATTGAAAAGATGCGAGACGTCTTATGAGAGAAAACAATTTTTCAAACAAAAAACTCAGACAAAATTAACAAACTTTATCATTAATTAAATTTAAGGACACATGTGGTAATGTAAGCTTAAAATTACTTGGTATAATAAATGCGATAATGCCATTAAAATTCATTAATTTTAATATAATTTTTTTTATTGAAAATACAGTGTATTCCCGGACAATGTTTTGTTTTATTCTTGTTCCTTGAAGATTTCTGTTTGATGGGTATGATATATAAAACAAATAGACATTATTTTACAAAATAAAGGTGTGATTAATTACTTTTATTAATAATATTTAGTGTTTATGAACTTAAAATCTGTCTTGTGTAGTTTAAAGTATTTTAAAAGGTAAATCTCTATTTAAAGAATTTTCCATTTAATGAACTTTTTTTTAGGGATTTAGTGACTTCGTTAAATAGAGGTCCGGCTGTATATTAATTTAGCTATCTGGATATTACATATATCTGACACTTCATGCACATGAAACTAGAGTCTGTAATCAGAAGCAAAAATTGGATATATGCATTGAATTATTTTTAAAAAAAATACGTATAATTAATTACAAAAACATGCATATTTAAGTGACAGGTATGACGATAAAGTCTTGACAACACACAGATTTAAATATTTAACAATGAAGATGATAAACATTGTAATGAATCACACTGATTCTTCATAAAATAGGGTTCCAATATAATTAAAAAAAATCCCCTAAAGATAAATTTCATTTAAATTTAAGGACAAAAAAAGACTTTTTTAAATGTACTTTTGTGATTTGAAGTAGATCTTATCAATCAAAGATAAGAACAGAATGAGAGAGAAATGAGATGTCTGATTACCCGAAGCAAGTGTGTCATAATTAATTGCTATAATTCTCAAGTGTTCTAACACATTGCCTAGTTTCATTTTGCATAGCTTTGATTTTAAAATATTTTCAAGCACTTGACTTTTATCTATTTATCTGAAATAACCACTTCTCTATTTTTCAATACATATTGCAACAAAGACAAAAACTCATTATCACTTAAGTGAACTTTTATACATCTGTCTATATAAGTACATAAAGATGGCTTTATCAGGTTATGTTAATTTTAAGTTTAGGAAAATCATTATGATTTACTGATAAAAGGCTGTGAAAATTTTAAGGCCAAAGAAATTTTCACAGCACGGACAAAAAATAAGTATTAATGAGCAGTTACAATAGGCTATTGTGAAAATATTTGTGATCGCATTTTTAATGCCATGTTTATTTAAGTTAATGGTCTCATTTTAAAAGAAATGCAAATTTTAGGAGTAAAGACAAGCAGATATTTCATGGCTTTTAAATTTAAAAAAAAATACCCCAAGAAAGAAAGACAAATTCTTGTAAATGAGAAGTAAGATTTCAAGAATTTTGTAGCTATATATATAAAAATTAAGCTAATCATCACATAAATAAATATCTCAGAAGTAGAAAAATATATTTAAAGTACAACCTTACATTTCTGAAAAAGGAATTTTTTGCACATATAGAAATATTACATGACTGCCCATTTATTCACAACCTTTTTTTAGCAACATGAAAAAGTACCACAGATAAACACAGTTTAAATATGATAAATTAAAGTTAAAAAAAAAAAAATTACACCTTTAAGTAAACTTTGCACACAGCAGAACAAAGGTATATCAAACTCATAAGTAGCACTAAACAAATTTCCATAGCTGAAAATAAGCATAAATAAATAAAAAAAAAAGCCATCAATTTATGATTATAAATATTCTTATGAAAGAAATTCTTTAGGCTTCAAATTGTACTGACAACACTTTAAATGTTGCAAAAACTATTACCAAAAATGATTAACATGTAAAATTTTGAATAATCTCTTTTTCAAAAAGATAAAATAACATAGAAGTAATAAAAAACAATACGTATATAAGCACAGAATTGCTTATTCTTATGCAAAACAGAAAAAAATAATTAAACATTGTATGGGGGAAAGTAATAAGTTATTAGAAACATAATATTAACAGAGCCCGGCAGATATATATATATACATACACAGTGGTGCCTCGACTTAAGAGTTTAATTCGTTCCATGACGAAGCTTGTAACTCGAAATACTCGTATCTTGAATCAGTTTTCCCCATTGAAATGAATGGAAAAGCCATTAATTTGTTCCGGGGTCCCCCAGAACACTGCAATTTTTTGTTACATGTCTTTAAATAAGAAAAAATGTGCTTATAAATGATGAACATTGTATAAAAATGCAATACAATAGAATGTACTGCAATAAACTTGTATTATTAAGTGTAATGTACAACATTTACCTTGTAGATCAGATTTAAGATGCTGATGTAAGAGGAGGAGAAAGGCTGAACTGAATAATTAAATCTTATTCTTTGATTTTTAACCAAAGTCATCCCATCCCCTAGACCCCATGGGGGTTCCAGTGTGGGGGAGGGAATTGAAGCTATTTCTCTGTGAGAGAAGTTGGACGCTGTTCGGTTTTGGATGATGACTCAAGTGTGGGCAGGGCAAGCTGTCCGGGTGATAATTGTTGAGTGTTAATCTCTCGGTTTATGACTGGATAGTAGTCTTAGAATAATATTATACAATTGTATAATAATTGTACTAAAGGTTGTAAATATTATATGCTTCTCGGGTTCTCATTTGATGAGCACGTAATATGGCGTTCGCTGCGCAAACTAGCGGTGGGGTATCTGAAGCTTGCTCGTAACCCGAATTATAGCTCGTAACTTGAAGCAAAAAATCTGCCAAGAGAATGCTCATATCTCGAAAAACTCGTAAGTCGAGGTACCACTGTATATATATATATATATATATATATATATATATATATAATTACTTATCCATATGTTAAACAGAATAACAGTTTCTTACAGCTGTGGGTAATCTTTGCAGCTCACAGAAAAAAGTAAATATACCATAAAACCTATAAAAACTCTAGACAGAAATTCAGAACTCACTGAAGCAGAGGAATGCAATTAAACCAAAACACACACTTTGCAGTAAGCAACCAAAAACAGAATTGCAAATATACACCTAGATTTGAATTAGACATCCATATAAAATATAACTACAGATTTACATTCAATGCCCAAAATTATAATAATGCAACAAACATAATATTAAATTATAAATGCTTATCTCAGTGCATACTAACAACAAATAGAACATAAGCTAAAGACACATAAATTCATACAAAAGGATATTTAATACTACATGTGATCGTCAAAAACAACCGATTAAATTAGCTAATAATTGAATTTATAGATCTGAAATACACCAAATAAAATATATGAAAGCATATTGGCTTCTTAAAAAAATAATGTTTTATAAAATATTTCAAAAGCTATCATATTGAACTAGCACAATCGAGAGATTTTCCAGTTATTATAGTTATAACAAAATAGAAATTAGTACAGTTAAATACACATACAATATAGCTTAATAAGCTAAATAATTTTTTATTATATAAAAAAAAGACCTAAAAATGAGTCTACATATTTTACGTTTTTTGTTATTAGGTTTTTATGTTATGCCTACATAAAAACCTGATTTCTAAAAAAAAATTCAGAATCTAATAAAATACAATTAAAAATCTCTTTAACATTATATTGCCACCAATTGTAATTTACTCACATTTGAAATAAAGCTAAAAAATTAAACCAAAATTAAAATGTGAGTAACATTTCAACTCAATGATAAATTGCAATAAATACACAAAATTGAATTAGTATAAATGTCAGGCACACGTTTTAATGAACATACAGGCAAACGTATAGAAAAGTACGTTTTGATTCAAAACGCATAGAAAAATACGTTTCATTTCTTGAGTCAAGGCAAAATATACTCTTATTTACGTCCCATAGTAAGTTAAATAAAACCACTTTCGTATGTGCTAACATGCAAGATACGCCTAAATCTCTGACGAAAAGGAAAACATTTAGATATAAAATTAATTACATTCAGTTGGATTGAATAATAAAAATTTCTTTACTACATACACCAAATGTTCTTTATCACAGTGATGAATATTTTATAATGTTTTAAAAAAGTGAAGCACAGGTGTGCACACTAAATCTACAAAGAATGTGTTTATCATGTTATTAGAAACATATAAAGTCATGCTAACTAATATGATTTTTCCATATCCTGATGTTATCAAACTAAATAACAATCACTGCCAACATTTTTCTATTCAGAAACTATTTTTTTTAATATTCATTACTTGATTAATTGATCTAGTATTTTTTTTTTAAAGAAAACCTGACAAATACAAAGAGCAACATAAATTTCATCTTGCCATACTTGAATTTTTAGATCTTTATTCATTTGTCTATTCTCACTTATTTATGAGCTCTAGGAGAGATAGTGTAACTTTAAAACAATTCCATTTATTGTAAATTTGTATGCCAAACCATACATTTTTCTGTCCCCATGATTTGGATATTCTTGAGTTGCATATGAGTAAATTATTATATTTTTAGATTGCATTGAGCTCTAAGTGCATGATTTTGGTTTATTTTTGTCTGCATTCTTCCTGCTAATTACTGCTACAGAATCTTGCACTATGGTACATTGAGCCCTAAGTGCATGATTTCAGTTTATTTTTGTCTTGATTCTTCCTGCTAATTACTGCTACAGGATCTTGTACTATGGTGGCATTGAGCCCTAAGTACGTGATTTTGGTTTTATTTTTGTCTGCATTCATCCTGCCAATTACTGCTACAGAATCTTGCACTATGGTGCATTGAGCCCTAAGTGCACGATTTCGGTTTTTTTTGTCTTCATTCTTCCTGCTAATTACTGCTACAGAATCTTGCACTATGGTGCATCGAGCCCTAAGTGCGTGATTTTGGTTTATTTTTGTCTGCATTCTTACTGCTACAGAATCTTGCACTATGGTGCATTGAGCCCTAAGTGCATGATTTCATTTTTTTGTCGTCTGCATTCTTCCTGCTAATTACTGCTACAGAATCTTGCACTATGGTGCATTGAGCCCTAAGTGCGTGATTTTGGTTTATTTTTGTCTGCATTCATCCTGCCAATTACTGCTACAGAATCTCGCACTATGGTGCATTGAGCCCTAAGTGCGTGATTTCGGTTTATTTTTGTCTGCATTCTTACTGCTACAGAATCTTGCACTATGGTGCGTTGGGCCATAAGTGCATGATTTAGGTTTATTTTTGTCTGCATTCTTCCTGCTAATAATTATCTTGCTTTGTTGAATTATCTACTTTTAGTTATATTTGTCTGTTTTCAGTATGAGGATTTGCTGAAACTGAGCATCTTTTATTGAAAAGTTAAAATTTTTCAATGCTAGGGTAGTTTTTCTGTTAATTTGTTTGGCTGTCTATGCCCTCTTTATATGTATTATTTCGTGTTGAATTATTTACTTTATTTGTGTTATAAACTAGAGCAAATAAACAAGCAAATATTAGATTAAAAAAAAGAAGTGAAAGTGAATGGCAATTATGATACTTTTATGCATGACCTGTTAAGTATCTATAACCATTAACAATTTTTAAAGCGTCTTTTACAGGAACTCAAGAAGTTTATGAAACATAGAAAGTAACATGTATGTACAGCATTATCTAATATAAACATGATTAATTTTAAATTATTGATCTCTAAATTTATCAAATAAAGATAATATTTTTCAAACTACATTAACAGAGGTGCTAAAATTTAAAATTATGAGATAACTAACATAAGTTACGACACAATGCTTTGTAAAACTATAAAATTTGCTCTACACAATTCGACATTACACATATGTGTATAAACCTATAGATTGCATTCACATTTCTTCTAAATTTTATTACCAAAAGTTTCAATAGACAAAGCATAAACTGTAATACATTCTACTGCTTTGAAAACAACAGGACTATACAACAATTAATCATTATATACAAGAATTTTCTAATATAAAGAAATAAGTTATTAACACAAATAAGACATGGTATAATAATTAGAAAGATAATGAAATATATTTAGCAACAGATGAAATAAATAGAAAATTCATGTAATGCAAATAAATGGAAAAAAAAATCAGTATTCGAGTAATTATAGGTATGGTGATGCTAAACACATTATACTAAAATTAAACACTAAAAAATATTAATATCTAATAGGCACTTTTATAATATGATAGAACTTTTGATAAATATGTATTTATATATAATCTTCATTTTTTTTTTACAAATAGAAATTTAATACTAATATATTTTTTGCTAAACTTTTATAAATTTTACAAACAATACAGAACAAACAATGACAATGACAAGTAAAAATATTAAGTATGAAAATTATGTTAGCCATATATGCTGATGCATTAGTAATAAAATGCTTAAGACAAATACACGTATATATACATAAGCTGCACAGGTTTAGTTAAAAGTGATAAATGATTAAGCTCTAGAGAATCAGAGGCCAGTTTCTTGCACACCTTTTAGTTCTTCCATTCGAGCCTGGATCCAAGATTTCTGCTCTTGATACCTGACAAATGAAAAAAAACAACAACCATGAAATGCAATTAATGATTAAAGTGGGGCAATACCAAAGTATTTTAAGCATATTACAGACCTGCCAACCTCAGTAAGAGCAAAATCCTGCAATATTCTACCGTGCATAAAATAATCGATATAACACAAAACAGTACAGTAAAAAATCATGAAAGAATTATAACATATACTTACTTATAGTTTATAGGGTCTCTTTAAAAATATTATATAGTTCAAAATATTTCCTTACTGTTCAGCACATCGTGAAATTATAATATTAAACAAAAGTTATATACAGTGGAATCTCGATCGATCGTTTTCGGATACATCATTTTTCCGTATGTGTCGTTCATTTTATCAAGTCCCAACGATCATATTGCTTTGTTATGTTTCTGCATCTATCGTTTTCCCGCATTTATCGTTCATTTTAATCGGTCCCTTGAAAACGATAGATCAAGATTCCACTGTATTCGAAATTTGTAATCACACATTTTAATGTACATCATATTTATATACTAGCAGGGACCCCAGCAGTCTATATTTTGAGTACTTCTATTTCTTTATAATGTTTGTTTTAATTAATTGCAGAAAATCTTGGAATTTTTGTAGCATTTACTGTAGCTGATTTTGCTCTTTTTAAAAATTCATTGTCAAATTGTTCTTAATAACAGTGTCCTTGTGGGTTCATTTTGCCTATTAGCAAATTTTCTAAGGTTTCCCTTGACACAGATGACCTGAACTGAGTAGATATTTTTGTTATGTAACTAAAAATCCGGTAATAATAGCATCCATTCTGGAAACCTGGAAGATGGATTAAAAATCCTGTATTGCCGGAGTAAATCCGGAAAGTTGGCAAGTCTGATATTAGCCAAGAAAAATTTAATATTTTCCATAATTACAAACAGGCCTAATTGTAACTAATTGTATTTCCATAACTACAATTAGAACCAAATCATCAGCTGCACTGTGACCAATCGGCTACACAGCTACCCTCCTAGGTCACCGGACTTAACCCCATGCGACTTCTTCCTTTGGGGATATGACAAAGATCTTGTGTTCATACCACCTTTGCCTACAAGTTTGACCAAAATTAAACAACACATTTCTGGTGCTTTACAAACAATTAATAGTGAAACATTACAACATGTTTTACATCATGAAAACATCACGTGGTGCTGAATCATGTTTACAAATATCTTTAACACGCGTGTACTAAGGGGTAATCTGGATAGTTAGTTGGTCAATTCATAGGTCACAATTAGAAGAAAGGGACTGTACTTTATTGAGAAGGGAATAATTTAGAATACGCGTTAAGTAAAAAAGGTGGGGCGAAACAGTTTATAAGGATGGGGTGTTATTATTACACACACACATAAATATATATATATATATATATATATATATATATATATATATATATATATATATATATATATATATATATATATATATATACATACACACACATATGTGTATATATATATATATATATATATACACAGTGGAGTCCCGATAATCCAAACTTCGGTAATCCAAAAGTCTGCTTAATCGAAAACCAAAAGTCAAAAAGAACTAAGTTTACAATAAAACCACAGTGATACTAAGTAATATAAAATATATTTCTGAAAATTACAAGAAAATTCAAAGTTAGACAATGTACTGAACTTCATAGGTTTGAAAACATCTGTTAAATTTTTCTGTTGAAGAGAGGAATACCTCTCCCTTGAAACCAAATTACGCTAACGCATCAGAAAAATGGTGTCCATTGAGGTTGCGGCGGAGTGTTGCTCTATGTAGCGTAGCGCTACATCAAATGCCCTATGTTTGATGTCACCGCCTGCTTCACCTTCACTCTCGTCTGAGATGTTTACAGGTTCTTTCAAAACCATTTCAACATCTGCTGATTGTCTAAAATCCAATTGTCGAGCACTGTGACGTATTATTAGAACTTACACTCTACTGCGATGTACTAGGCAGCATTCCGCTATCTTATCATCCATTTTGTCCCGAGATTTGGTTATGTTTAGACAGACCTTATAAAATACACTGTGTAATCCCCTGTAATATGTAATATTTATGTAGTCACATGTTATTATGTAATTTAAGTTTACTTTAAGAACGATTTCTCTTAATCCAAAATATTCGTTATTCCAAAAGGGTCTGGTCCCAATCATTTAGGATTATCGAGACTCCACTGAATATATATAAAAATCGTAACAGATATTTTTATAGACAATTTTTATAGATATTTTTAAGAAAATATTCAAATTAAATACAATGGTCAATGTAGCAAATTAATTTGTATGTTTAATATCCATAAAACATTAATTTGAATTAAATTCTTAAAAAACTTCCATCTCAATTAGACTAGTGGTTAAATTTTCTATTTTACCGTATTTCAATAATTTTTTTGTCATTTCATTTCGTTGATATGCACGTGATGCAAAATTAATTTAAAGTATCACAAAAAGAAAAGAAACCACGTGATCAGCATTTAATAAATTAAATTCTAAAAATGAATCTTTAAAAATTCACCAAAAATCAGAAAATGGAGGTAAAGATTCGAAAAAGATTTCCTTTTAGAGGAATTTTTATGATCTTTCTCTTGATATAAATTTTATAACCCTCAGATTATTATTTTAAATGCAAACTTTAAAAAAAAGCTACAAAAACAGCTTAAAAATTTAATTAAAAAAATCTAAGAAGAATTTTTCAAAAATCCTTATTAGTGCACCCCTACACTATAATAAGAATCATCATACAATATTTCAGCCACTAGGTCCAGTGGTTTGGTCTGTGTGTTATCTGTCTGTCAGTCAGTCGGTTACGGAACTGTTTTATATATATAGATAATGGAAGTAAACAAAAAGAAAAAGGAACTGCTTCCTAGCAGTGCCAATATTTTTGATTTAAATGTCATAGCCAAGGAAATCAGAAGAATCAGTGGCGCCGGAAGAGTCAAATATAGAGGGGGGCAAAGTAAAATAGATTAAAACTTTTACACCTTTATTATTAAAGATACATATATACGGTTATAAAAAGTAAACTTTTATGTTATTTTATGTTATATTATGCCCTATCAAACGTCAACGTGTATGCGTTTCAAATGCATTGGATTCAAGATTCCCTTTCGCGATGAAAAAGCATCGTGTAAGTAAAGCAAGTGTTGCGTAAAGCAACCCTTACACTGTAAGGGTTGCTTTTGAATCGCAAAAGCAAACGTCTGGAATTGGCGTTTAAATGCGCTTGCGTTCCTGAAATTGGGGATTAAACGCTCCTGGGTATATGGAATGACGTTTATCGCGCTTGCGTTAACGAGTGTGAGGTTGCAATTTAGTATTCAGTTTTGTTAGGCTTTATGATTTTAAATGAAAATTCTAATATTTTACGAGCGCTAGCTAGGTAGAAACAAAAAATTCAATTTTCTAGGGGGGGGGGGGGGGGGGCAGCAAGTGCCCTCCCCTTCCGGCGCCACTGAGAAGAATTAAGATTTTAAAGAAGCCACAATGGAGCAATAACCCTTATTTTTTCTTCTATTTTCAACTACACAGTCTAACAAGAGGCTAGACAGGAAAATTAAACAATTTTACTTTAGATTTAGCAAGATGAGTTTTTACTCCTGCAAACCCCATAGTCTAAAAATATGTGGATGTGAGGACCACATACAGACAAATCTGAGAGAAGCTTTGCAGCTTGACTCCTGCACATGCTTTTGAGGTGAAATATATTGATTAATAGAAAAAAGACCGAAATTTAGAGAGATTGTACAATACTCAAAAAATATATTTTTCTCATTCCAAATAATAAAACATTTTGAGATTATACAAGCATTTTTTTAAAATGAAGGACAATAATTTCATTACCATTTTCTGATAACTATAAAACAGAAAAACAATGAACAGATAAATTTCCAATATTCCTAAATATTTTAATCAATTTGATATGACAAAGGCAACTAGAAAGGGAAAGAAAAAAATGCTCTAAAACAGCTGGTTCAAATGTTGCAAATGGCAGCTAAGATATGAATGGAATTCTAAATGTTAAAAGTGAACTTTGCCATGTAAAATTAAAAGAATTCAAATATAGTAAGAAAAAACCCAGCTATCTACACTAACAAAAATTTTAGAAATGTCTGGGGTTTTTCATTTTAGAACTACATGTTTAGTACTATAGATCTAGATAGAATAAAAAAGAAAAATGCATTTCATCTTAAAGTTATTGTCACGTTGAATTATTTAGCACTATTAATCAGAGCTACATTAAAACAAAGTATGACAGCCTGTGTAAGCAAGTAAATAAGAGGCTATCTTTAACAAAATAACAGACAACATTAAGTGGATGGCAGGATATATTATCCCCCCAAGAGATCAAGCTCAAACAGTAAATTAATAATAATAATAATAATAATAATAAAAAAAATAAAAAATAAAAATAAATAAAAAGAACCAAGAAATTTTTATATGAAACTTGAGAATATTTTTTCAATATAGAGTTTAAGGTATAAAATACAAAGTTATCAATAAGCTTTTAGTACTTACTTTTTTGTGATCTTTTGTGTTTCCCGTCTTTCTTCTTCATTGAACTTATGTAAAAACATCTTTAATTCTGTCTCTGTGAATTTAATGTACTGAGCGACCTACGATACAATTTTGAAAACATCAATTAAATAGTACATAAAAATTTTATCCTAAGAACATATCAAATCAATGACTTTACTAAATTTAAATGCTAAAATTTAAAATAACCTTAACCAATGGTTTTCAAACTGTGTTGTGTGTATCCCAAAGGGTACACGAGAGATTCTCAAGGGGAATGATTTCTCGAAGGAAAATTGGCAAAATGACAAGACAATCAGACGTTGGTAAATAATTAGTAATTGGATTGTGGGGTACATGAGAACTGTTAGTCATGACCAAGGAGTAGAATACAAAAAGTTTCAGAACCACTGATAACCCCTGGATAACCTTTGAAAATTTTAACCTGAAAAGAATAAATTCACTGGCACATTACAAAATTTAAATCTAGGATTCTTACATAAAGTAAAGAAACTCAAAAGCCAGAAAATATTAAATATTAAACACTCACTTAAAGGAAGATGAGGATATTTAGATCCGATATTATAATAATCTATATATATAAAATGCGTAAGTATGCAGCACAAAAACTTTTTTTTTACTACTTTCAGAACATGAAATTCTTTTCAAACACTGTTAATTTTAATTGTTAAGTTCATCAAACACTTAGCCAAAAAAACCTTCTCTAAGGCAATCTTTTTTTCTGCACCATCTATTTTTGGGGAGTCAAGATTAATATTTCAACAAAGGCCTTTATATCTTCAATTCAATGTATCTAGAAGGATAATAGAGATTGTTTCACTCGAAAATATTATTAATTAATGTCTGAAATACAACCCAAACATTTAGAATGTCATAATAATTGCACACACTTAAAGAATGATAAATCACTTTACCATCTCACAACAGTACTGAAAAAGATGATTCTAAGAAGCTAAATAAAGTAAGGATTGTTCAAAAATTAGGTTCTTTTAAGTGAAAAATTAATAATAAAAACTTTTCTTTTAAATAAGTATAGTCGATTCCGGTTAATCGGACCACATCGGGACATGATAATTTTGGTCCTAATAACAGGCATGTCCGATTACACGGCCAGCCTAATAGGGCATGTAATAATAATAATAGGGCTATTAAGCCTAATAGGGCATGTCCGATTACACAGACATGCCCTATTAGGCTTAAGCAATAGGATTTGTTTCGGTTCTTTAGGATTCGGTCCAAATAAGCGACTGGTCCTATTAACCAATGGCCCAATTAGCTGGATTCGACTGTATTATATTAATGTCTTAAACAAAGGAAAGATATATACTTCACATGTAATTTCTTTTGCTAGATGTTTGTTCATAATGAATACTTTTGCAACCTCTTCACAAGGACCAAGCATGACCCGTACCAAAAGAGGATATTCATGTTCTTGGATACAGCGCCTTTCTGGAAAACAACATAAAATGGAGAAATGTTTATATTTTATGTAAATCTTGATTTTTTTAATAAATAATTTTTTTTTTAAATTTCACTAAAGGGAAAAAAAATTGATGCAATGAAAGTAAGGTATAATGAAATGCTATTCAAAGAATTAATTAAAATGAAGCCCAGGGCAAAGACTGATTTGTAAATTGCAAAACTTTCTTAAGACAGCAATATATGAAGCAAATCTTACTTTATAATTGTTCAGATAAACTTAACTGGCTGCTTTTAGAATCTTTAGCTGATAGTTAAAAATACATAAATCATTTACTGGGTGATATTACTAATAATTTACACTGTTATTGCTGTTTACATTAATTTTTCGCTAAATTCAACTCTCTGAAAGAACATGAACTTCTGAAATGAAAGTGATTTTTTAAGACCTCTTTTTTCACATCTTAAAGGTCTTAGATAATGTAAGTTATATTCAATGGAGTCACTTGTTAATTTCTTACTGATATTCCAGTATTCACCCCCCTTCCGCCCCCCAAAAAACAAAAAAATCAAACAAAAACAAAACTATAACTTTTCCAGAAGTTGACACCTTCAAATTCTTTCATAAAAAAAAATCCTCTAAAGTTAATACCAACTTAAGTTTTAAATTTTTTACTAGGGGTTTTCATATCTCTCTTCATATATATAGATACTAACTAAAATGTTTTACGCTGACATGATTTTACAAAATAATGCTTTGATGTACAAGGGTGATTCAAAAAGCATATTGACTGTAGTTCTTGGGAAAACACCAGGCCTTTCAAATTCCTGTGCAGGAAAGATTAATTTTTATTGAAGATGTCGATACTGCCAAATAAACTGTATGGAGTTTTTAATTTGATGTGTTGCATATACCAGTATTCACAAAAGAGGAGCTGCAAGCAGTCATTTGACTTTTGTGATTGGAGGGTGTGAAAATTCATAAAATTCCCATTACACGAGAATACAGTTACAATATAGAGATGCCTGCTTTGTCAAGAAAAAGATGCGCTTTAAAATGGGGGGGGGGGGGACATCAATCCATGATGAGTAATGCTTCTATCAGCATGTGCCAAAAAGTGTGGTGCATTCCTGGCTGAAAGCACAACCCAAATCATTTCTTTTCTGATGCAATAAAGAAGTCAGTTCAAAGGTCTGAGAAAATCATTGAATAGGAGGGTAATACACAGAAAAATGAAATGCAAGTTGTACCTCTAATCTATATATATAAAACAGCTACGTAACTGACTCACTGACTGACATACAACGCACAGACCAAACCGCTGGACCTAAAGAGCTGAAATTTTGTATGGCGATTCTTCTTATAGTGTAGGGGTGCACTAAGAGAGATTTTTGAAAAATTCTTCTTAGATTTTTTTAAATTAAATTTTTAAGCTGTTTTTGTAACTTTTTTTAAGTTTGCATTTAAAATAATAATTTGAGGGTTATAAAATTTATATCACGAGAAAGATCATAACAATTCCTTCAAAATGAGATCTTTTTCGAATCTTTACCTCCCTTTTCTGATTTTTGGTGAATTTTTAAAGATTCATTTTTAGAATTTAATTTATTAAATGCTGATCACGTGATTTCTTTTTCTGGTACTTTAAATAAATTTATCGTCAAGTGCATAAAAACTAAATAGACAAAAAAAATATTCCTTTTTCTTGCAAATGCTGCAGATGATTGGACATTATTTTGTATATAAAAATATCTCTTACGATTTTTTTATAAATATGTTTTTTTACATCAATTGTATACATTGATCGTCGTATTTATTATAAATATATATATATATATATATATTTATTTATTGGCATTAATTGCATACATTGACCGTTGTATTCAATTTGAATGTACTCCGAAGCGAAGTGCGGGTTTTCAGCTAGTTGAATTATATATCTTAAAATATTAAACTTGCAGTTACTTTTCAAAACATCCTTATATTTCAGATTTTGAATATTTTAAGTTTAAACACTTTTTCATAGAATAAAAATTTCAAATAACTTCTAGATTTCAATATTGAAATTTCTTTCCTTTTCCACTTATACTGCCATCTGTACTGCTGGGAAGATATTGTGCTAATAAAATTGCCAACCATGTCAATTTAAAATAGCATTTTCACAGTCTGTTTGAGATTTTAAATCAAACACACTACTTGAATTAACATCATTATCATGGATATTTCTATGTGCTATTATTATACATATAAAATTTTGGAAATCCCAAAAAATAAAATGTTAGATGATAGCACGGTGGCTAAAAACAGTTAATTCAAAAACATGTATTGTTCCTTTCTTTATGAGCAATTGTGACAAATGGCCATTATTTTTATTTTAATGTAAAGATTTGCAACCTGGAATATTAGTAAATAATTCCAATTAAAAATTAACACATATAAAAATTTCATAACCCCCGACTCTGACAAAAAAAGTTCAGAAACTTAAAAAAATTCTAAACTTTTTAGCACCTAAAATATAAAGGCTAAAACTTTCAGAATTTCCCAGCATTTCAAGAACTTCTGGAAACCCTTATCCAGCCCACAATTAACACAAACCACAGTAAGAGATTTGATAATATTTTTAAACTATTCAACCCCCTTTTTTCTGAATTTCTACTCTAACAACTGTAATATTTGTATGATGATATTTACATTTTTCAAGCTAACACAACTGTGGATCAGAAATGAGGTTTATTTAAAAAAGAAATTAAAGCGAAAAGAAGTAATGCTTAATTTAAAGGTAAAACAAGAATCCATTTAATTGAATACTCAACTAACAATCCAAAATATTTTTTTGAACTTTCACAGCATTATATTGAAGATAGCAAGAAATTGAAAAAAAATTAATTTACCTCCAGTATCTCGAACAACATACAGTGCAAAGTCTTCGGGATTGTTCACAACTTTGAACTTGTCCAAAAGCATGTTAATAACTTCTGGTGCAGTTACCAAGCTTGTAGCCCAAACATTAGTCACGCTAGCATATGCTGGTTTAAAAACACTGGTCTGAAATTACAGAACAATGTGTCACAATAAAAATGGTTTACAAGAAATAAATTCCATTAAAACAAACTGGTAAGATTTGACAAAATAGGTCTGCTTGATAACATGAGGTAACAATACTAAAGTTGTGACCTCCTCTATATTTAGAGAGTTCTTAATAAAATTATGACAATACTGCTATAACACCTACCAACTTATATAGAGTAAGTGGGTTCAAAGCCCAACGTTGGCATGGATGTATGTAGCCGAGGGCCGCCCAGAGGGGGGGGGGGGGGGGGCAACTGGGGCATTTTGCACCAAGCCCCCAACTGCTGGAGGGGCCCCAAAAAATTTTTAAAAATTTATTTATAGATTTCCTCCGAAAGAAAATTCTGAAACTTGTACCGTACTTCAAAATTCAAAATAATCTCCTGAAAAAAGGCCCCCCCCCCCAAAAAAAAATTTATTTGATCAATCAGATTTATCTTACTACAAAACAGTCTTGGAGCCCCCAACAGAAGTTTGCCCCAGGCCCCGTAAAGTCTCTGGGCAGCCCTGATGTAGCCATTCGGAATTGGCTCTAAACTGTAGATCCCAGTTTAATTAGCTTGTGTGAAGCAAAAGTTGACTGTAACGTAACCAACCTACCAACTTATACATAGGAAACTTAGCTACATACATAGTCAAAGCTTTCTCTATAAAATAAATGGCATGTAAATAATGAAGAATATCAAGATATAACAAGCAAAATTTTTAATCCTTCACAAGATTTTATTTCCGCCATCTCTTCAAAAATCAATTTTTATCAATAATTGTTTGATTATTAAATGCATTGTGATTTAACTGATTTATAATTTCTATACAAACCAGTTAATTCAAAATTCCTATTTTATAAGCTCATCAAAAATTTTGTATTTTATCCACTTTTACTTCACTGTTTCTTGTTTGCCTAAAATACACTCATGGACAAAAAAATTAGCGCACCAAGAAGGAGTCGTCAAAATGAAACAAAAATTTACATACGTAATGACTACTTTGATATAAGTAAATGATAAGAAAATCAAAGAAAAAGGATAATTTATTTCAGAGAAAAAGGCAAAA
The DNA here is from genome assembly GCA_907164885.2 of Dolomedes plantarius. NCBI lineage: Eukaryota > Metazoa > Arthropoda > Arachnida > Araneae > Dolomedidae > Dolomedes > Dolomedes plantarius. The sequence continues at coordinate 222,834,574 of OU015492.1, read as the reverse complement.
GAACGGAGGAGTTAATACTCCGTTGGACCCCCTTCTAGCGCGTATGCACGATGCGATACGATCGGGCATTGAGTCATACAAGTTCTGTATGATGTATTGAGACATTTCGTTCCATATTTGCTGTAACCTTGCCTCTAGTTCGTTCAAACTCATGGGATGCTCAACTCGTCGTCCCAAATGATTCAGCACACTCAAACAAGCTTTGGTTACCTGTTTTATACTCCAAAGAGTACGATGTTCAACGCCCTCTACTGGCTATACGTAATGCGCAATCACTCTGCATTTCTAATCATTTGCATATCTCCCCGACATGTACCTTCATTGCAAGTTTCGTTACGATCCTGCAATTATTTCTTGGTGCGCTAATTTTTTTGTCCATGAGTGTACATATAAATAATGTAGTAATGGCCGATATATGAATAATAGAGCAGATAGTAATGTTAAGTGAACTAGAGAGATCATTTTAAATTTCTTTAAACTTCACTGGCATTTAAGATAATTTTGAATTTTTTTCCTTTTTACCATAACTTTTTTATTTGATTTTGAAATTCCATTACTTTTCCTAGTATTCCTGATCAAACACAAGGCAATCCTCATTTTGAAAGGAGTATTTCAGTAACCATGCTTAAAAGCTTAATTATAAAGGCAATATAAACTCAACCAAAGCTGTCTGAATAAAGAATACAATGTAATAGATACTTGCATTTGTTTTTACTGTCATTAAAAAAGATATATCATCATTTACAAAGGATATTAGTCCTTAGTCATAACTAAGATAACCATTAATAACAATAATAATGAGAATAAGAATTTATTTTTCTATTTACAAATCCTTATGTTGTAATAGCAATATATTAATATTTTACAGAAATATATAAATTAAGAATTCAACAGTAATTACATCATAATTGGATGATCATATAGTATAGATAATGTATTAATAAGCACAATATTAACTGCGATAAAATAAACTATAATAATCTGCCATTTCATGCATTTTAAATCAATCAATAATAAATCCTGATAAACTCACCTCTCTGTTATAATAATGCCCATTTATAGAGCATCGTCTTCTTAACTTGGATTTTTGAACACGAGGTTTCCTTCTCAAATGCACAACATTTCCACAAGTATCTTTCATAGTGTTTTCTGATGACAAATTGTGAGTATTATCTGACCTCCTATTTTTCAGTCCACCAGCAGGTAAAGTCTTATAATAAATAGGAAGCATAAGGCTGTCATCTGTACTCTCCTTTTCAACATCTTGAACCTCAAGGCTAATTTCAGACAATGGGACTGAATCACTCATTGGTAAAGAAAGAAGTGAATTTAAAAGATTAGGATCTTTCTCTACTAGAGCTGCTTTTTCAGCATCTGTTAAGGATTCTGGACTATTGCTTTTAAACTGTAAAGAAATAACATAATATGTCAGTGCTGAACAAATATATATGAAGTTATGAAGTTAGTATATGAAGTTCATACATAAGTCATTAATACACTCCAAAAGGAAATGTAGAAAGACAGTCTCAGTAGACTCTCTAATAAATTGCCCCTACATTTGGGTGAATTCAAATTTCATGTTCCCTTAATTTTACATACAAATACGTATGTTTTAAGTATAATGAAAATTTCATAAACAATATAACCTTCAACAATGTAAGAAAAATGAAGCAAAATTTAAAGCTAGTATTCAGACAGAAGATGGAAACAAAATATTGGAATAAAGTCCATAAGCATTGCTTTTTTGTTAGCAGTGACACCACTGTTGACAAAATCGAAAGTGGTTCAGTAGAAAATTATAATAATCAAAGAAGTCTCATGCTCAGCTAAAAAATAAACAATTATTTTGATAATAAAAAACAAAAACAAAATGAAAATAAGGGTTAAAAAACACAATCTAGAATTCGAATATACAGCTCATAAGAACAAGGACCTTTTTTCTTGAATCAAAATCTAAATTACAAGGTAAAGTAAAGAGCGTGTGAGATTCTTTCAGTCAAACAGCACCACCAAAAAGCCATAATAATGCTGTTCATAATCATTTACATGCAGTAACGCTACAAGACTGAATCTTTCTCAACACTACCACTAATAGACAAAATGTTAGAACACATCATTTTGGCTTACAGTATAGTTGATAGAAAGACAGTCTCAGTAGACTCTCTAATAAATTGCCCCTACATTTGGGTGAATTCAAATTTCATGTTCCCTTAATTTTACATACAAATACGTATGAAACAGTTATTAAGAAGAGTGAAAGAAATTTGAAAGGTTCATTCCTGAAAACAATATTGCATACTTTATCAAGAACAAAGCTGTCTCAATTCCACAAAACTTTTTGCAGTGCTGTCCAAACTCATTTTTATACTTCAAATCTGTTATGAGAAGACAAAATTCACAAGCAAAACAACATCAAAGCAGATTTTATAACTAATTTGATGCAGTAATTCTATATTTAAGAGGTAAATGTGAATAATAAGAGACAATTCTAGCATAGAACAGCATGGGTAAGCTATATAAGTCATAGTAGCAGTTTACAGATGTCTGTCTTTAAAGTTACAAAGATGAATCTATTTAGAAATATGTTAATTTTGGACACGACATGTTCAGGTGAATTACTGAATCTATTACCCCACTTGCTGATATTATGAGGCTTTATCTTTGTTCAAATCAAATAAAAAATGACATGGATTTATGACTACAAGTACCAACAACATAATATTTGCCATCATACTACCCATGTAATGGATTTAAGCCATTTGAATATCATTTAAATGAGCCATTTTCCCCCCAGAACTCACCTTCCCTTAAGGAATATATTTCTGGTTTATTCGAAGAGGAAGTATGAGGAAAGATGAAGAGATGCAAGAGTGCATGTAACCAAAGGGTGTTCCCACCAGAAAAGAGATCTAGACATTTGTAAAGGCTAGAGAACTTCATTCAAATACAATAGACACTACACAGGAAAAAGATACTCTTCTTTTTCCCTTCTATTCAATAAATCATGTAAAAAAAGGTAATAATAAGGGTTTCCATATGATTTCCCCTTATATATGTACAGTCGAACCTCCATATATCGAAGTAGCAAAATGCGCGAAAAATATTCGATATATAGAATTGAGCCTAGTCTTATCATAATTCTCCTAAAAAAAAAATTAAAGCTAATTTTCATATACGAAACTCCATTTCTAACTTATATGCGAATCCCATTAAATGAAAGTTAATAACTAAAATATGAATTAATATGAAAGATTTATTGATTACTACATATCTTTAAAAAAAAAAAACAATAATGCAGACAGTGGTTACAATGATCACAGTTACATTCTTTAAAAAAAAAACTACGAATATCTTGCTGAACAGTCAGTTTTGCAGAAAGTTCAGAGAAATGTTCGTATTTATTCAGTCCACTAAAAACTTCATCAGGGACATTATCCGCGAATTGAAGTCCCCGACGTATTGTTTCAAATGCCAAAAATTGGGAGGTTTTATTCTAAAGTGAAATAAAATCTCCCAATTTGTCTTGAAAAAAATTTCGATATATAGAGATTTTTTTCGATATATAGAAACAATTATTCTATGTAATGAACATGGAGATTTGCTAAGAGTTCGATATATAGAAAAATTCGATATAGGGAAGTTCGATATATGGAGGTTCGACTGTATATTCACATACCTCTTTAGACTCTCTTCTCTCTGAAGAGCACATGTAACTGTTTCTTCTTCTAACAGGCATTCTGTCATCATGATCTTCTTTTAAATGAATCACATTACTTACTCCCCAGAAGATTCTTAAAGCACCTTCTAATATCAGTCTGCCATTTCGCTAAATGAGATTAAAAGAAAAATTACATCCATAATAAAACCTATTGTACTTAATGGATGCTTCAAAATTAATTTTGAAGCATCCCATTGTTTCATCCCAAAATAAGTTTTACATTTCAAATGCCCATCCAGGGGTGCAAAAGCTCAATCTATATATATATAAAACAGTTCCGTAACTGACTCATTCACTGACTGACATACAACGCACAGACCAAACCGCTGGACCTAAAGGGCTGAAATTTTGCATGGCGATTCTTTTTATAGTGTAGGGGTGCACTAAGAAAGATTTTTGAAAAATTCTTCTTAGATTTTTTAAAATTAAATTTTTAAGCTGTTTTAGCAACTTTTTTTAAGTTTGCATTTAAAATAATAAATTGAGCATTATAAAATTTATACCACGAGAAAGATCATAAAAATTCCTTTAAAATGAGATCTTTTTCGAATCTTTACCTCCATTTTCTGTTTTTGGTGAATTTTTAAAGATTAATTTTTAGAATTTAATTTATTAAATTCTGATCACGTGATTTCTTTTTCTGGTACTTTAAATAAATTTATCGTCACGTGCATAACAACTAAATAGACAAAAAAAAATTTTTTCTTGCTAATGCGGCAGACGATTGGACATTATTTTGTCTATAAAAATATCCCTTACGATTTTTTTATAAATATATATATATTTTTTTGTACATCAATTGTATATATTGATCGTCGTATTTATTATATATATATATATTTTTTTTTGGCATTAATTGCATACATTGACCGTTGTATTTAATTTGAATGTACTCCGTAGCAAAGTGCGGGTTTTCATCTAGTTTTAAATATAACAGCATTATCTGAGTACAGAAACCCATCTATAGGTACATTAATAATTATCTATAATTCATTATAATGAAAGAAAACAAATGGTCAACTTTTACTGTAATGCAGCTGCTATAAACCATTATAATAAATTTTCCTCCAAAAGTAATGATTGTCAGTGGCTGATTTAAACAAAATTTCTTTTGGGGCCCCTTTTCGATTCATTTGAAGGCAATAAGAAAAGTACAAATTTTTACTGTCTGTATGATAACCCACAAGTCATGTACATTTACCGTTCACCTGCAAATATTTGTTGTTGAAGTGTTATCATACTATATATTTATTTTATTTTGAAACAATACAGATATAGATTTAGAAGTTGAGAAAAACTTCACAATTTTTTCTGTGATATTTAATTTACAAACTAATAAGACCCTACATTGGTCCAAGCTTCAACTTATTTTTTAAATAAAGTTCATTTTATATATATATATATATATATATATATATATATATATAAAATTTATTAAAACAATTTTCAATATTTTTATTTATAAATATTTTAGATTAGTTAAGAAAATCCCAAGCTAAAATATTCTTTTATTCCCAGACCTGCAACCCCTAGACAACAGCCTATAACAGGCTTTTTGATTTATAATAATTCTATATTTTTTGTTTGTACATTTAAATTTTTTTTAAAAATATAGTATTTAATGAATTATAAAGAAGTATTATAGTATTCAAAGCAAAAAATATTAGACAACAAATGAAAATTAAACATAAAAATCCATTTTTAGGAAATGGTACACAGGAAATGTGTTTGAAGGAAGAAAATGGTTGACTAAATTATTATAATTAAAAAATGATGGTTAATTTTCAAAGTATAAACCCACATTATAAAATGGTTAACAAAGCATGTTACCACTATATAGGTTTGGGTTTTAGTCTTAGCTAAGGCATATATATTTCTGTGCTGTCTTCTCACAGGGAGTAGGTAAAAGGTATGTAGGATGGTTGGTTCAGAGCACTATAATCATCAACAACTTGAGCAACAATCTGACTGGGACATAATCTCTTAGCTAATTACAAATGGTTACAAACACTCAATACCAAGGGATTCAAACACTCAGACTGTTTAAGAAAATTTTAGCCAGTCTGCCACCATCCTGCCTCATAGGAGGTAACATTGATTTACCAATTCAATACTCCCATAATAAAGTCAACAGCATAAATCATGAAGTGGTGGACAAATATTCACACCATAAGTTCCAGTCTTATTTTGGGAAGATAAAAAATACTAAAAGGGTGAGGAAAAATTTAAGATTTACTTAAGTAAATGAAACTTTTCTGATCATCTAAAAAGGAAACAAATATTACAAGATTTATCTCCTACATCAGTGCTCAGCAACCTCCGTGCCGTGGCACACTAGTGTGCCACGGTGATTTTATCGATAATAATAATAAAAAAATAACCACCGCATTAGTTAGAAATTTCTCTAAGTAAAATTTTCCTCTAACTTTTTGCTAATATGTAATTTCTCTGTGTTGAAATTATACACAAAACAACAACATGTAGTTACTATACATTTATGCATGCTCGAGCGTCATATTTCTGGATTTCAGTTAAGAAGGAATATCCACAAATTACTGACAAGGCCATTGCAAATTTTATCCTTTTTTCTACGACATACTCATGCAAACAAAGTTTTACGACATTGGCTCTAATTAAAAATGACAAACGACCATGTTTCAAGGGTCTTGACCATGAACTTCGGGTAGCTCTTTCTAACATATAGAGCCAAATATAAAACGTACATATGTTCATCAAAACAAGCTCAAATATCTCATTAATAAATTAGTTGTGTTTAAATTAACTTTGATTTATTAGGCTTAAGTAAAAACTAAAATGCAAATTTTAATATAAAAATTTAAAGATAAATTTTTTTTACTTGTAAACTATAACTTTATATTTTTGTTCTTGTGTTGGTGTACAATTCAAAATGATTTATATAAAACTTAAATGATTATAATTATCTTCATACATAGAGCTATTTTATTGTTTTTTTATCTAATAAAAACATATATTATTGTAATTTATGTATTTGCAAGCTTTTAGTTGTGGTGTGCAGCGGAATTATAAAAAAAAACGTTGTTGTGCCATGGAAGATAAAAGGTTGCGGAGCTCTGTCCTACATCAACGGCAGCTCCAAGGGGGGAACAGTAGGGGCAATTGCCCCCCCCCGAAAAAAAGCCCAGTGTATTTTTTTTTTTTTAACATAGCCTAAAATTATATAATTGTAGACTTAATACTAAATGAGTTTAAATTTAAAATGAGAGGATGTTTATTTCTTACACACACACATATATCTATATATATATATGTAACCCTAAGAGCTGACGCTGCCCCCCCTCCCCCCCCACAAATTTCTGGACTGGAGGCACCCCTGTCCTACATAGACATTAGTACACCAATAAAACTATAACAACATAGATAATAGGAATATCAATAATCTTTTTCATGAACTAAAGATACAGAGCCCTTACAGCCTAAGAGATCATTGTTCAGTTATTAATAAAAATAATTTAATTATGATTTTACATGCTTAATTTGGAAAATAACATATAAAGAAAGTCTTGCTAGAACAGGTAAAAAGTTTACATTGTTTGAAAATTTTGAAGTTAGGATAAACCACATTATTTAACTAAATACTTTTTTTTTCAATCAAACAATAAGCATATAGAAATATTTTAAACCAAAAACACAGAAAGAAACAATAGATTTTGTGAATGTTAAAATTAAAAAAATGTGTTTCAATACCTCACGACTTTGGATAGCTCCACTTTTACCTTCAAAGTAGTTATTATAGATACGCAATTTGGCTTCTAAGTGGGTTCTAAAAACATTTTTAATAGTTAAATATTGTTTCAATTATTTAAACCAAACATTTCAAGGTTTCACAAGATAACAAAAGAATTTTTTAAAATACTTAAAAAATTTATTTGAAGCTACATAAAAGTAACAAAAATATTATAAAGTAAATATAACTGCAATGGAAAGAACAAACAATGCTGTATGAATATGTGTAGGAGAAAATTTATAAAAATTCAACAAATTCATATAGGAAATAAAAAGACAAATTAGAAGAAAATGTGAGGCAAATTTTCTCTACACAATTATCAGCATATTCTATTTCAAAAGTATAAATTGATTATACTAGAGAATTAATTCTTAAGTACATCTTAGTAAAATGAAGAGATGAAGAGTTCTGTAAAGAAGGAAAGTAAATCTGAATATCTAATAATGACGATTCAACAATTTTTATCATGCATACATTTCAATACCTTTAAGTTCCTGATAGTAAATTTTATTCCAAAACATTTATTTGAGCAATGTGGTGCTCAATGAATTGTAAACAATTACAAGATCTAAAAGATTTTTCAAAATAAAATTTTATTATTTAGATATACAATTTTCATGACTTTTTATTCCCTCTGATACTGTTAATCTTTAAGAGAAAAATAAAAAGAATGCTTAATAAAATGCAAATAAATTTTTATTTATAAGTTTGTGCATTTAATTATACTTTAGCATCATTTCAGTTATATTAGTTTAATTTTGCTAAAAAAAAATTGTCACCATGGGGAAATTTTGAAATGTGTTTTGTATAATGAATGACATTTTGGTTAATTTCCAAAACACATATTACCTCTATTTGGCAACTTTTCTCCACCATCCTGCTAAAACCAAATTGGTACAATCAAAATGGTGGATCACCAGTTTTAACATTTCATTTTTAACGTATCATTTCAGTTATATTAGTTTAATTTTGCTAAAAAAAAATTGCCACCATGGGGAAATTTTGAAATGTGTTTTGTATAATGAATGACATTTTGGTTAATTTCCAAAACACATATTACCTCTATTTGGCAACTTTTCTCCACCATCCTGCTAAAACCAAATTGGTACAATCAAAATGGTGGATCACCAGTTTTTGCAAACAAAAATCAATTAAACTTTTTTGACTCTTAACTCTAGCTGATACAAAAAACAAAAACTTTCATATCAATTCCCTTTGTCTTTGCTAACTCCACAGGAATACTATCAAACAATAAACAAAATAGCACAGAAAGTGAGAAATAAATAGAAAAATTTGCATAAATTCAAAAAGTTTTATGAATGCCCTTTTGAAATAACCAGTGAGATAAAAGTATCCAAGAAAAAGAATCTGTAAAAGGTGATTTGAAGAGGTTGACAAACTTTGAAGGTTAACAGAGTGGGATAGACATTTTGGTTAGAGCCTTTGGATAGAGCTGTCACTTTTTGCATAAATGTCAAAAGTTCACATGAATTTTCACTAGAAAATTTAAAATTTTATAAAGAAATAGTATGAAAAAGAATATGTTTAGAAGGAAAGAAAATATAACCTTGGGACAGGTGTTCCTTGTCGATTTTCAATTTTTCCAAAACTAGTATGTGCCTCAACCTGAGAACCATGACCAAATAAAGTTGGACCAAACAGCACACTATAACATGGTATATGACAGTATGGTACACCTTTATGCTGTAAGAGAAGTAAAAGTTACACAACTGAAATAAAAGTTATACTTCAAATCTGATGACAAATCTCATTAAACAATATATAAAAGCTTAAAGAGATAAAAAATGAAAAAGTAATGAGACATAAAAAAAAATTGAACATCATTAATATGAATATTTTTTTAATCTTTTCTTGCTCAGTCTAATATGTATTGTTTATGAATATTCTATTTTATTAATCTACATTTGGTTTTGGTTAACTATTTTAGACAATTTTAGTCATATTCATAAAATTTAATTTTTTTTTCTTTGATGCTTCTATATTTTCCCCTGTTACTTCTTTTTATATTGATCTTCAAAACTGAAAAGATTAATTAAAAAAAAAAAAACCCTCTGAAACATTTAAAGATCCTTTATTGAAATAAATTAGTTCACTATTTTAGAATTTTATTTATATAATTTATAGTACTAGCTCTGTCTTAATATATCTGAGGAAATCTTTCACAAACAGGCTTATAAAAGGTGATTTATCAAATTTACACCACAGGCTAGAGTAAATTTTGAAAACTCTGCATATGCTCAGTGTTGCAGCTAAAACCTTGAGATTCTAGCATCAGCCAGAACTCATTTTCAGTATGTTAACCACTTGTTTTTAAGTTTTTCAATATTTTCATCTCATGGAACACTGAAAGTTTGATCAGAGTATATTATTAATTTCCTGTTCATCTTTCAAGGCAAAAACTGATCCTTATTTACTCAATTTGTAATTTTGTATAAAACAGGTAACAAAAACTCAACATCTAAGTTAAATAGGAAATTCACCTAAGGAAAATAAATAATGAAGGATCAATAGAGAAAAACTAATGATCTAACTAATAATCTTTTATAAAAACTTCATAACAAATAAAACTTATCTGTCAGAGGTAAATTACTTAAAGATTAAACAGTTCTATGTTTTGAATAAACATTACTGTATTTAATGTTTGAATGGCAGAATCAAATTTTTCTATTATCATTAAGTAGCATATTTCTAAATAATAGCTTATAATGAACCAAATTTATAGAGGCTTTATTACTTCAGCATGTTGGCCAGGATTTAATCTTTTGCCACATTCCTCGCATCTTAAACATTCAGGATGCCATTCATAACCTAAAGATGTTTTACGTTCAGCTGAAATTAAAAGATAAATTATTTATGCATGCAAATGAAATATATCATAAGAATAATCATTAATAATGAAAATAGTATTTATTATAGTACTCAACCTTATTTGCCCTGAGAGAATGAACACCTTTGTTTTCATTATATTTTACGGTCATAGTACACTTAATAAGAACATAAAAATACTTTTAATAAATTATAAATATTAATTTAAAAACCATTATAGTGCCTTGCAGACCGTGTGTTCCACTAAAACTTTTAACTTTAGTCTTTATATTGCAAATGTTTATTTATAATAAGAAGTTAACCGAAGAAGCTAAGTAACATAGCTACCAAATATGTACTTACTTGATTTCTTATTTACGATACAGAAAAAAAGTGATAGGTATTCACAATGCAAACTTCAATTGGATTGCTTAACGTTTACATGTAAATATTTAGAGCATATATAATAAATGTACTTTACAAACGACAAACATGTAATACTGGTTTTCTAATTCTTAAAATAATAAAGCACACGTAAAGGCATTAAACGTACCAAAAAAGACAGGTTTTCCACACTTGTGGCACTTCCACATGTTTGCAAGTGTTCAGATAAAAAACTTTTTGATGCTTTTTCATAGATCCTAAGCTGATTTAATGAAAATTCACCATGCAATAAAATAAAATATTATAGTTGACAAATTTAAAAATGAATATTAAAAATGTGTGACAGAAAACATTTCAATAGGCTTGGACATTTATTTAAAAAAGATATCAAAACAGTGACATTTTTGTTTTCAGTTATGACTGTCACCAACATTCAGTTAAAAACTACCTAATAATAGTAAAAAAAAGAAAACTGCATTTTTCTTACAAAATTTTCTTAGAAAAAATTTATACTAACATAAAAAATTAATTTTGATGTAGCTTATTTTCGGAAAGCATAGATGAACAATGAAGAAATGTTTTTTCCACCATCCTCCTATCGCTCAAAAACTCTTGACAATATTTAACTTGAAAATATTTTAAATCAACAAATTATAATTTTTAGTAAGTAGCAATATCAATTTATCAAATAGGAATTATGATAAAAATAGTTAAAATATACTTTTTTGTTAGCTCATTCCGGAAGTATTCATTGGTAATTGCGTAGTCATTGCGCCGAGGTGCATGTTTTTTATATTGTATATGTTTGAAAACTGTGAACTGTGTAGTGTATTTGTGTGTACAATCTCTGTGTTGGTGTCAGTAGTATTTATTCATAAAAAATTCGATTGTTAGCCTGTGTTTATGGTTAAAGATTAAAAATTTTGGTAGTTATATAAGCCAATCTGATTGAGTTTTGTTGAATTATTTCTGAAAAGAACAAAATGCCGACTGTAATTCCAGAGGATGCCCGGTTTCAAGTTGAACTGTCTAACGCTGGTTCCAAACTCGTTCTTGTAGATTTTATGGCTAGCTGGTGAGTTATGATAAATGAATTTTTTTATTGGATGCAGCATTTTTAGTGGCACATCTATGACAATGTAGTTGGTGTCTTTATTCAATCATAAATTCCATCTTTTACTCATTCATAGAATCCAGTTTTTCGCGTCATCTGAATTTCTACAGTGTAGTACGTGCCGATTTATGAATTTTTGTATGTTATATGTGTGTTCGTAGGTCGTCATAGATTGTTTTGTATTATGACTGAACGTGTTACGTGTAGCCGATTGAACTTCAATGTATGAAACTCATCTACACAAGTAATGAGTTCTATGTTAGGTAAAAAAATGGGAGCATTTGTTTATTTTAATTTAGATGTAAATGATTAAAACGAAGTTTTTAGCTGTGATGCTTAACAAATGTAAAACATTTAGAGGTATGTACTACTGGTAATCAAAAAGTAAGTTATTAATGTGGTAGTTATAGAGAATCTAGTTTAGTTTAGCATTCTTTAAATGGCTAAATATGTCATTGCAATGGTACGATTATCAAAAGTAACAAATCAGTTAGGGATTTTGGTAAGAAGATCACAAGTAAAGAGAAAATCATAGAATATTTTTTAAATTCTAGAAATATTTTCTTGTGTTTAAATCTTAAAGCATTTACACTACTGAGATAACTAGTATAGAATTTATCTCACTTATGTGATTCAAAACTTTATTATATGTAACCATATATGTTAGGATTTTGTGGAATAATGTATTGTAGCCATTCACAAAGTAAGTTAAGGTATAACCATTTTAGTAGGGGAGATCTTTTTTAATTGGAAACTCCACTCCTCTCCTGCTCTTTTTAGCACACCAGTAGAGTTTGTTTTTAAGCCGGAGTTTCTGATTTTTCCCCATGAAAATTGAATTTATTTCTATTTGGGGTTGTGTGAATTTTTAAAATCTTCTATATATTTTAAATGTAAATGTATTTTATCTTTTTCATTTTATCTAAATAAACAAATAAATTTTAGTGAGTAGAGTTTGAGAATTTTCCTGTTTTTCTTTGGCTTAATAAATTTAGAATAATTATATAGTAATGTCGTCACAACGTACCCAAATTGTTTATTTAAAAAAAAAATTTCTCTGAGAATTTGCTAACTGGTTTTCATTATTAATTCCTATAAAGTTTATTTTAAATTAGCATTCACCACATATCTTCAAAGTTTAAAGCATCAAATAATTTCTGTGACTTCATGTAAGTTAATTTTTAAAATGGTCTCCTAATGAATTGATAAGAACTCTTTTAAGTCTTTTGAAAAAAAAAAAAAACATTAAAAATATCATTACAGGATAAAATAGCCTACAACTTTATAAAATTGAAAATATTTTTAAAAATCTTTAAAACTCATTGGACATCAAATTAGTATCGTAGTGATATTTTGTGTAGAGAAATTTAAAATAGAAATATTTGAGTTCATTTGAGAAGTGAAGTTTTTCGGCTAAGATTCCTTATTTCCCTGGTTGCTCGCCAAGATGATTTCATGCCAATCCTTGTGGCACGGCTCATTCTCTGGGCTCAGAAAACCCACCTCGACGAGCAATGTCACAAGGGTTGCTGTAATAGTAAGCTAGCCGGTTCAGAAGGTCAAAAGTCAGTACACAAATTTTTTTCTGCTGTATTTACTGTTTGACGGCAATTGGATAATCTTTATCTAACACGTCATCATTCATGGTTCATTTGCCACTTTTCTAATTTTGTGCTTGTATTGTCAGGCCTTAATTGAATAATTCTAAGTGTTAAAGAAGCTTATTATTAATATTTTTTTATTAATTATATTTTGCACAATGAATTTTTTTTTCATAATTTTTACCCGATTCTTTAGAAATATTTTTTTTTATCATGTAAAATTTTAGTTATTTTGAGATTATTTGTTGCATTAAGATATTAGCTTGAGATATTTGATTATGTATTTAATAATTATGACATTTTTTTTACTGTATACTTTTTTAAGCTGTGTTAAATATCATTAAAATAAATTAAAAGAATCATGATAGTCATACGTCTGTTATATCATTTGTACATAATTGGTTTAAAGAATCTTAAATCAAGACAATTTTTTCATGTCTTAAAAGTGATGCATTTAAGTTAAATTTTTATCTAAATGCTAATTCTATTAAATTTTCTAAATAATTTAAAAAAATTCTTTCAGCTTTATTTTGTTAAGAAGTATTGAAAATGATTATTTTATTATTTTTCAGGTGTGGTCCTTGTCACCGAGTAGCTCCTGCATTTGAGGAGTTAAGTAGGCGATATCCTAGTGTTATTTTTCTCAAGGTTGATGTAGACCAGTGTCCTGAAACGGCTTCATCTCAAGGAATTACTGCTATGCCTACATTTATCTTTTATAAGAATAAGATGAAACTTGGCCAAGTTAAAGGCACAGATATTCAAGCTCTTGAATCAAAACTAAAAGAGTTAGGAGGTGAGGAAGGTGATGAAACTTCTGAGAGTGGTATCCAAGGACATGTAAGTTTCTAGTTAAATGCATGATTAAACTTTAATTTCAGTTTGAATATAGCAGATTTAAAAGTTGTTTCATTTATATTAATAAAGTAGTCTCTTAATTGTTCTATTATCAATTATTATTTTTAAATACCTTTTTATATTCTTTTAAAATCATTTAAGTGGTGTTTTAGGTATTAATTTTTCTGATCAATCATGGCAACATAGTATGATATGCATTTTCTCAGTATAAAGAGTTATTATTTTTATTATTAATTATAACAAAAGTTCCAAGAACTAAGATTATGATTATTATCTTTCCAATTTGAGTACTACTGTTCTTTTATGGTACTTCATTATGAATTGGCTGAAAATTTATTATACGGGTTTGAAAAAGATCTGTAAAAATTATAAAATAAATATTTTTTGTAATAAATATTTTCAATATTTAGCAATTCAAAATTAATTTAAGTAGTTTCCATATTTATAATGTCCATGAATATAAATTAGTTTTCTAGAAGATTATGACCTTCAAAAATAAAATACTTAAATATATATATGTTAGAAGTTTTTAGTACGTTGTTCTAACAGTCTATAATTTGAATTCATCTTTTTAGATTATGATTGAGAGTGATTAAATCCCATTTTACATGTGAATATATTTTTCAGTAAGTGCATTATATCATTAAAGTTTTTAAAATTTCACAGAATCAATAAACAACAAAAATGTTCGCTGTTCTCAGTCATTTTTTATATTTTAAGAGTTATACCTTCTTTAGAAAAAATTTAGCAAAATTTCCAATGCATCAGCAAGAAAACTACTAGTTATTTTTGATGAATTTTTAAAATTCAGTTAAATAAATTAATACCTAGGAACATTTAAAATTAAAAAAAAAATTGTGAAATGGCCAAACTTGCCTATTTTTATAAATAATTATCAATGATTTTGAGTAATCCACAATTTTGTGTTGTGTTACTATTTGTAGGTGGTCTGTTAGAAGAATTATTTTAGTTAAAAAATATTAGGGCCTTAACTTAATATAATTGACTAGGCAATAAAATTCTATAAAAGTCAAACCTTAGACATTTGGTCATTTTTTCTCAACAGAAAAGAGCCCAGCTTTGTGGTTATGTAAACTTAAAACTATGTTAATAATGTTATAACTTGTTTTATGTAAACTTAGAACTTAGGCTCTCTGTTTTGTTAAGTGTCAAATTTCAAGTTTTTTTTTCAATTTTTTTAAGATTTAATCTATATGTTATTTTTACTCTTGTTTTCTACACTGAAATTTTTCAATTGTTTGTAGAGTATATTTTTTAGAGTTATTACTTAAAATGCATTTGAAATCTCTGTATTTCTGTTTAAGATTCAGTTCAAGTATTTTGAATTCTTGTATTTGTATTCAAATTGTGAAAAATAATTGACATTTTTAAATGATAATGTATGAATAAGAATTCCTAACTACTTGTTTATTTCTATATTTTACAGATAGATTTAGTAAATTTTATTCAAAAATCAGCTTGTGAATGTCTTAATGATTCTGATGAACATCCATTTGCAAACAGCTTGACTTCCACTGGTGGTTTTTTAGAATCAGATTGTGATGAGCAGGTATGGTTTTATGATTTAGTATTCAGTTTTGGTGAATAGAGATTTGTCTAGCTAATATACCAGTTATATTGTTCTTTAAATCTCTGATCATAGCACCTTAACATTTGCCATGATTTTTATAAATAATTTTATAAAAATCATATTTTATACTCTGATTTGTATCTCCTTTGTGTGGTATACTAGATTATTTGAATAGCACCTTATAGTGAATTCTATTTCATACATATGCTTGGCTTTCATAGTATGGTGCGTTATATTAGCAAGTTCATTAAAATGGTCCCCTCATTATTTGTGTGTATAACAGAAGCTGTATTTTCTCTAAATCTTTTTTATTTTCTGCTGAATAGCAAACAACATCCCTTTCTGCAAGTTATATAGTATATATTTCATGCTTTTGTGTGGTATCTGCTCTCTGAAATTAGGTATAACATGCATGATTTTGAGAAAGTTTTGAAATATTATCGCAATGTCTAAAAGAATCCATATTTTTTCTTTTCTCTAAAATTGTCTAAAAAAAATTTATACCCCATTATATTACAAAAAATGCCCATGAAATATAAGTCTTTAGGTGTGATAATGCTGAAAACTTATTTGTTTAAATTCCTCAACAGTTATATCAGCTTAAATATTCATTAGGATTACTATGTATATGAGCAGTTTAATTTCGTTTAGAATTTCTAGATAAATAGTATCAGTAGAAAAAGAAATATTACAGAAAAAAAAGACCTTACATTTTAAATATAAAAGGAAAACAGAAAGAAATTGATACAAATTTGTCTTGTATTTGCAACCAAAGTGACTAGAATTCAAATTTTTTGCAATTGTTTTCACAAAACAATGATTCTAGAAATTTTTATAATTATTTTCTTAATTAAGATGAATGAAGCAATGACTATGTAGAAGAATTGTGAGTTACTGATGTTCCCTTCCAGGCTGTTATAGCTGAGTGTAATACTCTTGTCTGATCTGATGTGTCCTGCCTCTTTTTATCTGTGCTATGCACTCTTAAATGACCCCTTTACTAGTGTTCTGGTGACTTTAAAAAAACCTACTGTTTTTCAACATATCAAAAAACTTTTCCTGATGAGTTTTTTTTTATTATTATTTATTGTCCTTCATAATGATTTTCATGACCCACTGAACCTTTGAAAAAGATTCTACATTCTTACATTCATAGTTAATATCAATTAGGAAAGCTTAGAATCAGTGACAAATTGAAATTGGATGTCTAAATCAGTGATTCTCAACCTTTTTTTCATCATGGTACACTTTTAATAGTTTAAAAATTTGGCAGCACACTAACAAAAAAGATAAATTTAAAAGAATTTCACTTGGATAATTGATTGATATACCTATAATATATTTTGTAAAAATAGCATATGAAATAATTTTCATTGAAACATAAAATAAAATTGCATTACAAAGTAAACAAAATGTTTATTTAACTACAAATTTCATTTAATGCGAAATTTGAGCTTGTTTTTTGATAATTTCATTTATACTAGGGCATAAAAATGATAATGCTACTCTGATTTCATGATCCAGATTTAAAAGTCCAGAACTGTAACAGTTGAAAGCTACCAGTTACCATTCCAGAACTGTAATAGTCATGCGCATTGGTTCAGCCAGTCCCCGCTAGGAAGGTAGAACTGATTGAACGTCTTGTCTGATGTCGATTATGTGTGGGTATTCAGAGTGGCGGCACTCTTCAGTGCCGCCACTCTTCAGTGCCGCGGCACAGTGGTTGAGAATCACTGGTCTAAATATTGGCAACAGGCCTCTTTTCTTTTTTGAGAATTTGAAATTGTCAAGGAATGATTTACAAGATTTCTACAGTTTTGTTTTGAGGTAGTGGCATAGCTGATTTTTTGAATAATTATTCCTGAAGGTTGGTTGGCTGAGAGTGCTATGGTCATTTTTTGCTACACAAGGGCTAATTAAACCAGAACCTGCTGCTTAAAGCCAATTCCGAACAGATACAAACATCCATGCCAATAGTGGGACTGGAACTGACAGACTCTGGTACTGATGGCCAGTGCCCTAGCCATTCATTTGGCCATTGCCTGGCAATTATTCCTGAGACATTAGTCTACAGATTTACTGTAGACTAATGTCTTGTGTTATGTTTAGATAATGTTAAATAATAAATTTTAATTTATTTAAATTCCCTCTCTTTGAAATGAGGGAAATGTTACAAATAATCAAATATATTTTAAACAATATTTCTTAAGTTGCAATGTATCATAATTTGAAAACGTAGAATCATATTTCATTTTATACAAATTTAGCATGTAATAAGACTCTAATTTTAGTGACATTGTAATGAACAGTTTACTTTATTGAAGTATAATTTAGTATGTAACTTAATGAAATTCTATTTTAGCTTATCATGTCTTATGGCTTTAATCAAGCTGTAAAGCTTCATTCATTAAAAGTATCAGCCCCTGAAGGTAATTATGTAATTTAATTATTATGCTTAAATAGTATATTGTCTGTGTTTATCTTTTAAATTATATAATGAGGTAAATTTCATAAGTCGTATTTTAAATTTTTTGTGAAATTTTTTATCATTAATATGCCTGTGAAGATATTTTAACTGTGAATTTCATTTATAAATATTGCCTATTTTGTAGATTCAGGACCAAAAACTTTGAAATTATTTATAAATCAACCAAGAACATTAGATTTTGATCAAGCTGACTCCTCAGAGCCTGTTCAAATTTTAGAGTAAGAATTCATTTTTGGGAAAATTCTGTTGTTTGTTTCTGTTGATTCTTCATAATAGATCTTTTTAAAGATATTTTTTAAATATTACAGATTAAAGCCTGAAGATTTGTCAGGAGAAGCCCTCATACAATTAAGATATGTAAAATTTCAAAATGTTCAAAATTTACAGGTAAAATTCTAGTTTTTTCTCTCTCATTTTTCTGTATCAATAATTTCTTTGAATACCATTGCCATTTATATACAGAGATACATAATAAAGAAAAACTGTGTACTTTAGGTTATGTGCATTTAATTGTTACTTAGATTTTTAGTTTTAGTCATTGTAATTTAAGCTTATTTGCAACACTGACATAACTGCTTCAAGTGTATTATGTCAGTACTTTGACCTATCAAATTTGGGAATACTGATATATTGCATTCTTTTGAATTTGTTTGAATAATGGGATAGAGAGACTTTTCATTAATGTATTCTCAACTTTTTATTTTTTATGTTTGTTTGTTTGCATTACATAGAATGAGCATTTAAACCACCAATATTAGTGAAATGTATTTATCACATTAGCCTTTTTTACTCTTTCAGGCATATTTGTAATATGGAGATTCATGGTTTTAGTTATTCATAGTTATTAGAGTTAAGTAGGTTGTTAAATTGCTTATAAAGTTAAATTTTTAGAATTATATCCAGTGTATCTAGATGTATGTTAATTTGGTCCAGGTTTTACAGGGTGTCTACTAGCACGAAAAGTCACAAAATGGGAAAACGGTCACGAAAAGTAACGAAATTGAAAGGAAAGGTCACGAATTTTTTCAATTAAAATTTTTTTTATTGATATAATGTAGAATAGAAAATATGCTGCTAACTGGTACAAAAACACGAAGATCAATTTTTGCCTGCTTTGTGATGCCGAATCGGAAGAGAGATAAGGCCTCGTACACACGATACGGTTTCGGTTTTATAATCGTTTTGGTGTCTACCGAAAGCTGTGTTCACACGATTCGGTTTTTCTTTCACTGCATACGGTTTTCCCGTTCGCACAGAAAACCTTTGCAATCATTGCAGTGTAGTTCACTTTGCAGGATGGACGTAACTACCTTTCTTGTAATGTACTGGTATTGTTGTCGTTGAAGCAACATTAAAAAAATTTATAGAATGTATTGGGTACATCTTATTTTGAGGGTCAGACATTGTCTGGGATCTTTTCAAAGGCTTATGATTGAATTAAGAAGAGATTAATCGAAATTTTCCAACTACTTCCGAATGACGATACATGCATTTATTGTGTTAAAACTTTGAATTTTTTGTAATGGTTAACCGTATAATTTGCAAACAAAATCACATCGTAAAACTTCTCAGAAAGTTTTTAAATATTTTAAAATTTAAAATAAAACAAAAAGTGGGGTAATTTAAAATTGTTATAACTCAAAATATTATCTGTCGAATTTCAAATTTTTTTCATTTAATTAAACAGAAATATATTTTTTAATTTCGATTCAGCGTTTTTAAAATATTAATTAAAAAAAAATAAATAAAAATATTTAGAGAATTTAATAAAAAAGATGTAACTTATTTTTAAAAAATCATATTTTCAAAAGTAAATATATTTTTCAAACTTGTTGAATCAAAATTAAAGTAAAATAAAAGACATGTTCCTAGTTTGAACCATTTATCTTTAACGGTTCTTGACTTATAACAATTTAAAGATGAGAAATGGTGAAAACCATCATGCAGAAAGTATTTACAGGTTTAAACCAAGATTGGCTGCTATTAGAATGGTGCAAATAATAATAATAATATCTCCTGTTCTAATTAAGATATAAACATGATTTAAACGTCGTTTGAAGCATCATTTAAAGTAAAACATTTTTATGTTTTGTCCCAAATGGTTGGCCTTTCTTCAACCAAAGAAATTAAAATTGCTGTGTCGATTTTCTCCATTGTGTAAATAAAACAACACTGCAAAAAACTGTAAAGAAACAACTAAAAAAATCACTTCAGTAGCTAGATCGGCACTGGTGTACGTTTCCTTCAAAACAACCGAATCATGTGTACTCCCCCTCTCAAATCTATACACCAATGGCAACCAAAACGGCCTGGTGTCGGTTCCGTCTATCCGGTTTCGGTTGACAAAATCGAACGACATCTGCTACTGATTCGGTTGTTCCCTCGCTTGCGGTTTTCGACTGCAATGTGTGAATGTACAAAACAAAATACATTGCTTACTGTAAACGGAACGGCAACTAAGATGATCATAAAACCGAAACCGTATTGTGTGTACGAGGCCTAACAGAGTTTCCGCAGGGAAATGCATTGTATTCTTCCCCACTGCGGAACAAACGCTGGACCCCCCCCCCCCAAATTCTGGAGTTTACTGTATTGCATTTTAACATTGAAATAAAAGTACATTTTTAAATGTAAAATTTTTTAAAACTGCATACTTATTCAAAATTTAATTTTTAAATAAAAATTCAAATTTTTATTTACTGTCTTAATTTCAATATTTGTGCTCCAAATTGTTTTATACATTTACTGAAACGTATTACATAAGATTGTGCATGGACTTTAAGATTATATAATATAAAATTTTATAATTTTTTAATATTATTAAATATTATGTAATTTTAGTAAATTCTATATTATTTTAAGTTAAAAAATAGTGAAATATCGGGGAGGCTCAGTCCAGTTTTAACATTAGTATGTACTTCAATGGTCATGAAATTTTATTTTTAAGGTCATGATAAGTCATGAAATTGACTTTCTCAAAAGTAGTAGACACCCTGTTTTAACATTGAAAATCAGACCAAAGCTCAAAATTTGATAGAGTGAGAACATGAATGATTTGTTGATCCCTAATTGTTTAAAAAATTTACAAATTTTAATATCCTTATTAATTTGAATTTATTAGTTCTTTTAATGTTAAATTCATAAGCATTTGTTTTAGTTTTATAGGTATGTAAAAATAATTAAAAAAAAATGATTTTAATTCAACATAAGTATTGTGCCATGCTTTTTTATATCACTCAAACATAATCCCACAGATATATAACAAAATCCAGTGTGATTCTTTTATATAATTAAACTTATAGTTATCAGTTAATATAGCAATCAGTTTTCACGATAATTCATCTTTTCATTTATTTGTATGGTTTTTTTAGTGTGAGAATTTTATTTAACGCTAAAGTAACTGTTATTTTTTCATTAAATTGAAATTTATGGATCCTAATGTTTCTGTCTATACAATCATGTAAAATATGAGACAAATTTTAGATATTTCCCCAAAAGCCACAGTAGATTAATTTTCAGAATAATATTTCTATGAAATATGTAAAATGAGCTTTATTGCAAACACCTTATAAGTTGTTAAATAAAATATGTTTAGCTAACTATCATGAAAACAAAATCTTGCTGAGCAACAAAACTTTTGCTTTGACCAAACCGATTATCATTATTTAGTAAAACACTATCTGCAGAATAATGATCAGAAAATATGCATATATGATAGATTATATAAATACTGTGGTACCTTGATCGATCGTTCCCCGAATCATCGTTTTTCCATGTGTCGTTTATTTCATCCAGTCTCGATGATAATATTCCTTTGTTATGTTCCTGCATCTATAGTTTTCCCACATTTATCATTCAGTGCAATCGGATTATAACTTCAGATTTGACTCTGCTAAATATTATATCAATGTATTGTATTTTGTTAGAAATTTTAAGCTTTTAGTATGAACTAGTATTTTGCTGAGAACTAGTATTTTGTGTAATTGCAGAATTTTTTCCCATGCTATCTCAAATGGTAGGAATAACTGATAATCTTGCATATATTGGAGCATTTAAAAGCTCATATTTGCTCTTGATTTGTTGAATTAGGCCTTGTGTTATTCACATAGGCATTTAAAGTTCCTTAGTAAATTTAAAATATCATGGTAGTATTGATTAACATATCTATTATTTAAGTAAAAATATACTATTTACTCAGATCCCAAAGTTGAATTGACTTCAGCTATTTTATTATTGCTCTTTTACATATGATATAAAAATTTTCAATTTGGTATAAAAATTGAACACTTTTCAAATTATGTTTTAATGCAGCAGTTCCCAGCCTGTGGGTTTTAATCCCCAAGAGGGTCACAATAGGTTCAATTCAAATAACTTTTAAACAAATTTCAACAAAAAATTTGTCAACATTTATTTACCATGAAACTGTAAGGCAGTGATGTTTTTTAAAGGGAAAAGTCTCTTTCAAAATGCAAACCCTGTTTTTAGAATTCTACTGCCTTCATCTGGTGATAAATAAATTTCGCGATTACTTATTACGTACAGTTCACAAATTCTAAATGTCAGTTTGTCTTTCATCAATCTCCTTAGTTACTTTTGGCATCACTATTGCCGTTTCCCCATTGGAAAAAACAATTTTATTTAGGTAAGAGTTTTTCTATTTTTGTTATAATTTTTGTTATTCTGAATCCATATGGTAGGTGCATTATTTTTTTTGAGGTTCTGTTCTTGCTTTTACCATACCTTTGTCTAAGTGATGAATGTGTCTTAATGTTCGGCATTTCTTACAAATTTCATTTTTGTTAAATTAAGCATCTAGTTTAAATTTCAATAATGGAAAATGCACTTTATTGTTTTTCTTTATGTCTTAAGCTTGCTATGTACTAACCCCATTGGATTCGCTCACCTCAATGTTAACCTATGGAGAAAATTTGTCCACGGATTGCTGACTTGGATTCAAAGATTTTTTAAAAAAAATTGTACTCCATCATAGAAAAAGAAATTTTACATTTGTGTACCTTTTTCGTTTTTTTTTTTAAATGCAATTAATATTTTAAAATTTAAATTATTCGGAAAAAAATCTGGTATAGCGCTCATAAATTCCTTCGGTGGATGAAATTTATAAAATGAATCCGGTAGCACTTTGCAGAAAAGTTCAGGCTATCTGACAATACCAATTTTATTGGATTATCGGCATTTATGTACCTGTAAATAGGTGACAAAAATATATTTTAAATAAAACATTTGGGGGCAGTGCTTAACCCCCCTATAGAGAGAGAACCATTACAATCCCTCAAAATGTCAATCCTAAGGAGGGTGGAATTCTCGAACTGTCAACTGGACTCCTCCCACCACAAGAATCTGCAAGAAGAGGAAAAGGGAAATACAATTTTTTTCTTAGTACATAGCAGCCTTAAAAGGGACTTTAAATGAAAATATGTAGGGTGGGAAAGGGTGGGGGGTTGCAGGATGCATGGAAACCATTGATGGGGGTTGTGACTCAAAAAAGGTTGGGAAACATTGTTTTAGAAAGTAATATCCCTATTCTTTTGTTGATTAGAATAATATTGATCCATATTAACCTGCCAAGTTATAATTTTTTTACATAACATATTCATATGTAAATATCCTTTTGATATTTTCATGAAACTTGTAGAAAACACATAATTAGACATCTTAATAATCTCTAATCTTCACATTTAAAAGCATAGTTTCAAACTAGTTAATAGTTCTTTATTAGACCAAGAAGTATTCTGAAGGATTATCTCTATGGACTGTACTCAAATGCAACAAAAATTTTTTTTTTTTTTTTCAGTTTTCTCTCTCTCTCTCTCTCTCTCTCTCTCTTAATCTATGCCAGTATTTGATAGGTAAAAGAGTTTTCTGGTAGATGTTTATTATATTGACATTTGTGAATTTCATCGTTAGGATCTGTGTTTATCATACTTTTCATAAGTATGTTTTGTATATATTTTTTAACATTAATTTTAAACTTTTTCTTTCTAAATGCAGATTTTTGTAAAAGATAATCAAACTGGCACGGAAACAACTCGTATAAATCATTTAGCAATTATAGGTAGCACAATATCTATGACTAATATGAGTGATTTTAAGAGGGTAAGTCTCTGATGAATATTCTGCATGAAATAATGTTGAGTATTTTTTTTTGCATATTTGTATTTGTTTCTCAATATTATAATAAATATAGTAAGCAATTTTTTGTGTGAAAGAGTAATTTATATAACTATAGTTGCTAATTTCATTTCTTTAGTATAATTTTAATACTAATGATATGTTTGATGTATAATTTGAATACTTTCATTAACTTGTAACTGTTGCCGATATCTCATACGGTCAGCCTGTCTGAACAGATAACACAGGATGTGTGTATCTTTTAAGCTGTTTATTTCATGACTGGAGGAAGTTATGCCTCTGGAACATCCTTCTTTCAGCCAATTATTCCAAACTGAATTATTCAAAATTTTCCCTTTCCCTAGGCAACTTAATTGGCTACTTCTTGCTTGCTTATCTGAGCAGCTTTTGCTTCTCCCTGGCTGCTTCTATGGGCCTGGGGTGGGGGCACCTTAGGGAACCCCTCAGGGAAGTGCTTGGAAGGATTAGTGTGTGTGTGGGGGTCATCTGCTGCAGTCTACAACCACCAGTGGGTGGCACAACCTGGAGGGCCCTGGCAGTTACATCGGGACCCCATCTGATGCAATGGACCGGAGGAAGTTATGCTCTTGACTATTTTAATTGCATAAATTTTCAATAAATGGCAGCCTTAGCTCTGCAAATTGAGTCTTCAGAATTAATGGCTAGTTCAGAAGAATATGAACAAGATAAAATTTGTATTAGTTTGATTCTGTTTCAAGTTTTTTTTTGCTTTTATGTTATATCTGATAAGGGATGGGTCTGCTGGAAATGAATTTGTGTGTTTTGCATATACCTCCCTCTCCTCCCCAAATTTCTAATTTTGATGAAAAATTCTGGCAACCTGAGTTCCAATTAAGTGTAAATAAAATCATGATAAAAAAGGTTAGTACAGTCAAACTTCCATATATCGAAGTAGCAAAGTGCCGGAAAAAAATTCGATATATAGAAATTTCGATATATAGAATTGATCTTAGTTTTATCATAATTCTCCTAAAACATTAAAATTAAAGCTAATTTTTGTATACGAAACTCCATTTCCAATTTATATGCGAATCACATTAAATGAAAGTTAATAACTAAAAGATGAGTTAATATGAAAGATTTATTGAGTACTACATACCTTTTAAAAAAACAATAATCCAGACAGTGGTTACAATGATCACAGTTACATTCTTTAAAAAAAAAACTACGAATATCTTGCTGAACAGCCAGTTTTGAGGAAAGGATGCAAAATATTCATATTCTTCCGGCAGCTTCTATGGGCCTGGGGTGGGGGCACCTTAGGGAACCCCTCAGGGAAGTGCTTGGAAGGATTAGTGTGTGTGTGGGGGTCATCTGCTGCAGTCTACAACCACCAGTGGGTGGCACAACCTGGAGGGCCCTGGCAGTTACATCGGGACCCCATCTGATGCAATGGACCGGAGGAAGTTATGCTCTTGACTATTTTAATTGCATAAATTTTCAATAAATGGCAGCCTTAGCTCTGCAAATTGAGTCTTCAGAATTAATGGCTAGTTCAGAAGAATATGAACAAGATAAAATTTGTATTAGTTTGATTCTGTTTCAAGTTTTTTTTTGCTTTTATGTTATATCTGATAAGGGATGGGTCTGCTGGAAATGAATTTGTGTGTTTTGCATATACCTCCCTCTCCTCCCCAAATTTCTAATTTTGATGAAAAATTCTGGCAACCTGAGTTCCAATTAAGTGTAAATAAAATCATGATAAAAAAGGTTAGTACAGTCAAACTTCCATATATCGAAGTAGCAAAGTGCCGGAAAAAAATTCGATATATAGAAATTTCGATATATAGAATTGATCTTAGTTTTATCATAATTCTCCTAAAACATTAAAATTAAAGCTAATTTTTGTATACGAAACTCCATTTCCAATTTATATGCGAATCACATTAAATGAAAGTTAATAACTAAAAGATGAGTTAATATGAAAGATTTATTGAGTACTACATACCTTTTAAAAAAACAATAATCCAGACAGTGGTTACAATGATCACAGTTACATTCTTTAAAAAAAAAACTACGAATATCTTGCTGAACAGCCAGTTTTGAGGAAAGTTCAAAGAAATGTTCCTATTTATTCAGTCCACTAAAAACTTAAACAGGGACATTTTCCGCGAATTAGTCCACAACATATTGTTTCAAATGCCAAAAATTGGGAGATTTTATTGTAAAGTGGAATAAAATCTCCCAATTTGTCTTGAAAAAAATTTCGATATGTAGAGATTTTTTCGATATATAGAAGCAATTTTTCTATGCAATGAACATGGAGATTAGCTAAGAGTTCGATATATGGAAAATTTCGATATGTGGAAGTTCGATATATGGAGGTTCGACTGTATTTATTAATCCAGATATAAAGTAGTTTGAAAACCTGGTCTAAGGCATTTCTGTTTAATATATGTTTAAATAGAAATCTTACGGTAGATAAAGAATGGAAAGTTCAATGATTCTGTACTCCACAAAGTCCAAAGTTTAGGGAAAAGTTAAACTGTTTTTTTATAATACCATTTGTGTAATATAGATCTGCACAACACGAGATGTGATGAGGGCTATATTACTTTGTGGAAAGTAGCTGCAGGCCACATGAAAATAGGATAGATCAGAAATCTAAAAATATTTTATCTGACAATTGTTCATTATTAATTATTTAAAAAATTAAACTAACATTAATATTCATTGCTTGTGTATATATATATATATATATATAGTCCTTTTGTAATATTATATATTTAAAATAATATACTAAATGTTTTAGATTTATAATATGTTTCTCTAGAAAAGGCTTCACAGGCCACAGAATAATTGCTGGAGAGCTGCATGTGGCTTGCAGACCATATGTTGTGCAGGCCTGGTGTAATAGATTTATAAACACTGAAAGTATCTTGTAAAAAAGATTAAATTTCAGCAAGGTTTTTGAAACATCCACTGATTTAGGTTTTAAAGTTACTGAATATATTATGAAATTTTGTATTATTTTATGTTTAAAAAGAAAAAGAATATGCTTCTGGCATAAAATTCATTTAAATTAATAAGAATTCTTATGGTGTGGTTTAAATTCTCCTTGTACATTATTTCCAAATATAATTTCCAAACTCTTGCTGTTATTTGATTTGGAGTTTGACAGTTCAGCAAACTCTTCCTAAAGAATGTTACATTTGTGAGCAATGAGAACTAATGTTACTGATGTTGTTGTTAGTTCAGAAGAAAAAGTCTTCTGAACTAACAACAACATCAGTAACTTTATGGGTATATCAGTAACTATATGGGTATACTAGCTGAAAACCTGCACTTCGCTACGGAGTACATTCAAATTAAATACAATGGTCAATGTATGCAATTAATGCCAAAAAAAATAAATATATATATTTATAATAAATGCGACGATCAATGTATACAATTGATGTAAAATATATATATATATTTATAAAAAAAATCATAAGGAATATTTATTTTTTTGGATAATATCCAATCGTCTGCTGCATTAGAAAGAAGAATATTTTTTTTGTCTATTTAGTTGTTATGCACATGATCGGCATTTAATAAATTAAATTCTAAAAATGAATCTTTAAAAATTCATTCTTTTTTCCAAAAATCAGAAAATCGAGGTAAAGGTTCGAAAAATATTTCATTTTAAAGGAATTTTTATGATCTTACTCGTGATATAAATTTTATAACCCTCAAATTATTATTTTAAATGCAAACTTAAAAAAAGTCCCTAAAACAGCTTCAAAATTTAATTTAAAAAAATCTAAGAATTTTTCAAAAACCTTTTTTAGTGCACCCGTACACCATAAGAAGAATCGCCATGCAAAATTTCAGCTCTTTAGGTCCAGCGGTTTGGTCTGTGCATTGTATGTCAGTGAGTCAGTTACGGAACTGTTTTATATATATAGATATAAAAAATCAAACCAAAAGCCTGAATAACAGCAGCTGCCAGATCAGGTGCCTTTGGGCTGTAGAGGAGTTCTTGCGGCGATAAAACAAGCTTGAAAAGGGCAGCTGCAATGGCTGGACAGTCGAAGATATGTTCTTGAGAAAGATGGGTTTCTGGACAATTTCTACAGTTGATAAAGAATTTTGTGCCTTCAGGGTGGATTTTCATACCCTTAAAGGGGTTGGTTCTTAGTCAAGTTATTGTAGAAGCAATTGTTCTGGGACATTTAAAGTCCTAAATGGCTGGTTGGATAATCTGCACCTGGCCATGATGTTAATATCTGCTAGAGTGATGGATGAAGAGGTCTTGGCCAAGTTTTGTGCTTCATTGGCCAGTGAGTCAGCACACTCATTTTCTTCAGTATTCAAATGGGCAGGGAATGTGAAGTGCTGCATAGCAATGAAAATCTTAATTGCACATATTGATTAATGCTTTGCATACACTTTTTTTCTCTATTACAAAATATAACTTTTTAAAATTTTGTTAATTTTATTTTCCTGTTTTATTTTTTTTATGAATGGATCAATTATATAAAGAACATGTGCTAATAGTATATTTATCTATTTCTTTTTCTAGGTTGCTGGAAAGAAAGGAGAATGCCATTAAATTATGAGTCTCTAAGTATGATTTTGCTACTTTTACAGAAAACTTTTTTTTTGTACTGAATATTGTAATATTAAAGTATGTGAAGTCTATTGAAAAATATCTGAAAAAAAAAGTGTTCACACTGAAGTTATAAAAGCCACTTATAAACTGCTTTAAACAAGTATTTGTTATGTCTATATTTGGAGCTAGCAATGTAAAATAATGTACTTGTTAACTTTTTACTTCAGTGATTTTATTTGTTTAAATAAAATATAACCATCTGCAAATTAAAAAAAAAATTGAGTCATTTCCATGCCTCTATTAAAATGAAAGAAAAAAAAGAATCTGATCTCTTCTTTACTGGTCTGTTTATGGAGTTATTTCATATAAATGTGCTCTATAAACAGACCCAGAAATAAACAGTATTTTAAAAAATCAAACTTACCAGTGCTAAAATTTCACAAATATGTAAAAAACAGTTGTAGTGTTTATATTTACAACTTAATAACACCTTTTTCTGTTTGAGGGGACAAGGAACCTCAAACCTCGTTATTTAAAATTTTGATTTCTACATACAAAATAGTAAAAAATAATTTTAATTATTCCCATGTTGAAGAAACTTAGAATTCACAAATCTTTTTCACAAAAGGCTTCTCACACGCAACGGGGAAATCCTCAAGGTTTGGACTGTGCAGATAAAACCTCAAGGATTTGCTCTACGTGTATGGGTACTTTTATAGAAACAGCACAGGCTGCAATATATTCCTGCTCCATCCTCATATTCTCATTTTAACATACAGCCAATTGGCTTGAGGGAAATATGATTCCAGAACTTCTAAAGTCTGAGCATAAATTTGCATAGAGCTCATTTCTTTTTTATCAATACAAATACCAAGGTTTAAAAAAAAAAATCAATTTTGGTATAATCAATTTTAGTACAAGAGGGCAAACAGGGCTTGGCCCAAAGCAAAATCCATATCCATACTCAAATTCCATGCAATACGAAACCCGTGCTGCTTAATATTTGACTGAGATTTTGAATTCCTTTATTGATTAGAATTATAATACCTTGAAAAATTGACATCAGGGAGCCATAAGTTTTTGCAACACATCAACAGCATTTCTCTTAATATCACATTTATAATAGAATCAATATTGGTCAAGAGCTGCATCACAGTAACTGGCTTAACTGCTTCAGCAATTGAGCATTTTAAGTTTATTGGTAACATTATCAATAGCAGAAATTAGAGTTCCTATGTAAGAACAGGTTTAATATTTACTAACTTTTTTATGTCCTCTCCAAAGTTTTCCAGCCACACCCACTTTCTCTTAGAAACATTTATCTTTGTTCTAAATTTAGCCGTCAATCTTCTCTAATCCTGAACTTTATCAACACACCTTGTTTGTGCCGTTAAAAGTCGTTGTTGCGTACACTAATGTTTAAGCTCTGCTAATTCAGGTATCCAGAATAGCTTACATCAGAAAACACTTCCCCTTGGGATATGTAACTTGCTACAACCAATGAAAATATCACAGTCTAGCAAAAGAAGTATTAACACCGGTAATATTTGTTGTGTAAAAGTACTGTAAATTCATTGTCAGCTTGTAAATTTTTCCAATCAGCTTAAAAAAAAAAAAAAAAAATGCATGTCGTAGTTAGCATATATGATTTTAAGGGTTTCCACATAATTTTAATAGTTGAAATAATTATTTGGTGGCAAGAACCAGGGTCATGAATAACCTAGTGAAGTGAGCCAAATCCTCTGAGACCATAACAAAGGCCTGTTTTAACCTTCCTACCCTGTTGAAAAAAAGTTACGTTTTGCCTGTATGGGTCGATTCGACCCAGTTTGGTTTATATGTATTCTAGGTCATAACAAATATTTTTATATAGCTTCATTTTATATATTTTGTGTTTATTAATAGAAACAACACATTTTATATCTTTTATAATCCCCCCCCCTTCATTTTTGCCCCCCCTCCCTCCGTTTCAACTTCTTGTTTGTATAAGCGTTGTCACAGATTTAAAAACTTGGGAAAGGATAGAAATTTTACAAATATATTATGTTTCACTTACATTTTTCTTGATACGTTTTTTAAGACAAACAAGATTTACAGTACACATTTACATGCTCTTGGCAAAGAAAACTTAAGCATGAAGCACACCTCGTTTGCGTTTTTCGATCTCTCTTTGGACTGCAATCTTTGTATCTTCCTCGTTTCAGTGTACTGCTATTTTCTGGTTTTTCACCTGCTGCAATTGCCAATTTCTTCTTTATTGTAACTGGAATATTTTTTTTCATCCTAACATTTCTGTAAGGTTCGGTCAGCTGATTACCAAATTCCTTAAGAAAAAGGCGCCATTTGTATAACTTGTTTTGATTGTAAGAAGGATTTACATGCATAAAAACAACAAATGCATTTATTGCAGCAAGGTCAATTATATTGTAGAATAAACACACAGGCCATCTCCTAGTTCCCCTTTTGCATGTATACGTGACAGCTAATTTATCAGTAGTATCTACTCCACCTTTAGTTTCATTATAACATAAAATTATTTCTGGTTTCTTTTCTTTCTCGTGTGAAACTTTGGCCTCATGGTGCATAGTTGAAAAAAGGATTGCCAATTTATTTCTTTTCAGCACATATGAAACAAGAGTCATATCCGGTTGAAAACCAAATAATGAGGCAAATGTTTCTCTATCACGTGATGATTGAAATTCAGACGGAATAAATGGCTTGTTTTTTCTGAGGGTTCCAACAATAGTTAATTTTTTCTTCAATAATTCTTTAGCAAGGATATAATCTATGAAGAAATTATCAACTGTAATATTTTGAGCAGTACCCTCAATCGAATTTGCTAGGTGCAATACAACATTTCTTCTTTGATTTTTGTCTCTCTCACCATCAGAAGGCTTACCAGTATAGGTTTCAGCAGTGCAAACATACGCTGTTTTAACATCAGACATCAACCACAATTTAATCCCGTATTTCCCTCTTTGTAAATATTGATGGTAAATATTGTCGAAATGGACATTTACCACGGAAAGGCACAAGCTGTTCGTCAATTGTTACATTTTCGTAAGGAACGAACATCTTTGGCAATTGCACAATAAACATGTCAAATATTGATCTTATTGCAGCTAGCTTATGTACATGACGTCGATTTGCACTACTTTCTTTGTCATCAAATCTAAGAAACTTTCTAATAATTTCAAAACGTTGCAGAGACATAGTTGCACGAAAAATGTCCCGACCATCTTGTTCGCTCCATAACTCTTTCAGAGATTCTCCTGCTGACATATGGACTCCAGCTAAAATTAGCAAACCTGTCAAAAAATGAATGAAAATAACTCAAAAAGGAAAAAAAAAATTAAATGAATTTCAAACATGCAATTATTTACATTTTATTTGTATTTATAAATAAATTTTTTGGGGAAAAGTCAGATTTTTTTACCTATATAAGCTTCAAGTTCCTCAGAAGAAATCAATGTGTAGGTTTTATTCTGTTCTGAACATACTCTCTTCATTTCTCGGTTAGTTTTTTCTAGAATTAATTTCATCATGTCATTTGTCAAGAAAAGCTTCATTGCTGACACAGGGTGTTCAGTTATCCGCTGAATTGCAAAACGTGTAGGACCAGGGGTTAATTTCATAATGTGATGTTGTCTGTAAAGTCAGAAATTTTCAAATATAGTAAAATAAATAAGAATAAATAAAATAAATATCAAATAATAATAAATCGGAATTATGTGCTAATACATATTGTTTTTTTTATGTAGATGGAGGGAATTTACACCATTCGGTTTTGTTACGAGTAACGAAGGAAGTTGGTGACTGCACAGTTTCTTCTTCTGTATCGGAAATATCTATTTTCTCACTATCCTCTTCGATGGATAAGTGATCAGATTCATCAGTTTCATTCAAATAATTATCACTTCCTTCATCAGATTGATCACTGAGCTCTTGCAAAAGCTTTCTGATCTCTTCTTCAGTAACACCACGCTTACTAGGCACCATATTGTAAAATAAAATGGTGAAACACGTCAAACAAGTAGAACGTTATATGTGTATATCAGTATCGTAGTGCCATCTATTAATGATTATTCGAAATACAGACCATCCAAAAGTAATGAATTTCTTTTTATGCATTTCTGTGAATATTACTGATATGGGTCGATTAGACCCATTCAGGTAAAATGTCACTTTTTTTTTGTTTGTTAAAAAAAACAATTCTCCAAGTCTGAAAAAGTTATAAACTAAACAAATTTATCTATTTGAGGAATACTAAAAAAATAAGCTGTCATAATTAAAATCCAGGAGAGATATCATGAATTAAATTATGAAATTGGGTTGATTCGACCCATTCAGGGTAGGAAGGTTAATGATGGTTGAGCCATTTTAATGGAGAAAGTTGGGAATATCATTTGATTTGCATACTAAGGTCAAGTTTTCAGTATTCAGCAAGTCTTCGATAACACTGCTACCACAGTTTTGAGAACCATAATTCCACTTTGGACTTTAAAGTCCCCTAGAAGGATGAATTTCCTTTTCAAAACTCAGCTTGTTACTAGGTGGGCTATAACAAAGTATTTTTTGCGGCGATTTGCTTCTATCTTATAGCCATGGTTCTTGACAATAGCTTTAGCTCAAATTTTCCATGAAAGTAAACTTTTTCCTAGTACTGCAATGTCAATTTTACCCCATTCCTCTTGGACCGTTTTCCAAAGTCCTTTCAGTGCTCTTGGATGATCTTTTCCTAAGGCTGGTTTTAATAAACCGAAAGCGCAAAAGTCCATTGAAGAAGCATCAGGGGATTTTACAGGTATTTCATTAAATGGGATGCACTTTATTCCTGTTTCTGATTCTTTCTTTGCTAAATAAGCGACAGTTGATTTAGACGTGTGACTAGAGGCTTTGTCCAGATGAAGCTCAACTTTATCAATGTCCTTTCCACAGTGGCAGACCCAGGATTTTTTCTTGGGTTGGGGGGGCCGAGATGAGCGAATAAAAATATTTATAATGCATATGGGTGGGGGG
This sequence comes from Dolomedes plantarius, assembly GCA_907164885.2. Lineage (NCBI taxonomy): Eukaryota > Metazoa > Arthropoda > Arachnida > Araneae > Dolomedidae > Dolomedes > Dolomedes plantarius. The sequence continues at coordinate 222,800,501 of OU015492.1, read as the reverse complement.
GAGGGTGAGATGAAGAGATAAAAATATTTATAATGCAAAATCAATATTCATAATGCAATTTTTTTTTTTTTTTGGGGGGGGGGGGGGGGGGCCTCTTGGTTCATATGAATAAGAAAGCTTTCATCTTCCAGATGTAAATATTTTCTTTGTAAGATAAAAACTCGAGGAGCATCGATATAACATCAACATATGTGACGATATTTCTTGAAAAACTGGTTCATTTTTTTATGAAAATATTTGTCTGTTTTAAAATATTTTTAAACAAATGAGGTCTAGTTCGAAAGAGAAATGTCTGTAGTCTTAGACTAAAAAGATCAAAATTCTACGATCATTTTTTGGCGAGTTATCGTAATCTGAAGATGAAAAAGTCAATATTTCCCCCACAAAACATAAAATAAAAAAAAATAAATAATTAAAAGTCCGACGAAGATGAGACTTGTCTTACTTTGTTCCCCACATTTTTCTGCATCTATTGGTATCGGTCTCGACCCCATACCCCCAGCGGTTTCGGAGGAGATAGCGTGACAAGCTTTTGACAGCAGCGGAAGCGGGAGTTACTTTTTTTTTAGAATAGAGAGAAAGTCGGCAGATTTTCTTTTAGGATCAGAGACTTCACTTTCTTGATATTTACCTGCGTTCGAACAGTCTTAGGATGAGGTTTCGCAGTCATGTTTTTATTTTTACTTTCAGTTAGACGTTTTTTTCCTTTCAAATTTAATATATTATAAATAGCTTTTTTTTTTTTTGAAATGCCAGAACCGCGATTTTTACACTCCTTTATTATTTGTTGATACGAATATTTCTCCTTCGGAAAGCGCAGTTACGTTACCGAGCCATCTATCAATTTTTAGAGCCATTTTCAAAATAAATCTTTTATTTTACATCCCATTCAAAACAAAACAGTAACAGACGATTATTCTGAAATTGCCAAATTTTTATCTCAAAATGCAAACGACAAAAACAAATTACAAAACCATTTCCATAAAGTGCAAACGACCTTCTGTACATGTTAAATTCTGATGGTTAAACTAATGTGAACTTAAGCCCCGTTAATTCGAATTTTGATGGACAGTGAAATATCAAATATAAAGAAAACAAACTATAGAGCAGGGGTGGCCAACCTGCGGCTCGCGAGCCACATGCGGCTCTTTGAAGGATTATTTGTGGCTCTCGATAAATGTACCCGAGTTCCCTTTTCATTTTTGTGTTATTATATTTTTAAAAATTATTATCGTTCCGTATGTGTTTCAAAATGTCTTTTGTGGCGGGAACGAGGGTTGCTTCAACGTTCATCGCCAACCAAAACCAAAACTAAATAGATATTAAAAGCAAAACAGCGGCTGACGGCAACGAGGAGGAGTATTATCCCCTATTCTTTTTAATCTATTTGTTAACGATATCCCTCAAAATACTAACACAAACATTGCTATTTTCGCCGACGACACTGCCCTTTATGCTACTAACAAAAATTTTAAATACGCCGTAAAATACATCAACACCCACATGTCCTCCATTCAAAATTGGCTCGACAAATGGAAAATTAAAATTAATTCCGAAAAATGCGTCGCTGTCATGTTTACTTCTAAACGTAAAAAGACATTCAACAGTCACCAAATACAAATAGGTAACACAAAAATCCCCTGGTCTGATACAGTCAAATACCTCGGTATAGTTTTAGATAAAAACATCACTTGGAAACAACATATCTTACACGTCAGGGACAAATTCCGAGCAGCCAGAAGATTAATTTACCCACTAATCTCTCGGAACAGCAAATTAAGCTTAGTCAATAAAATGCTCATTTACAACTCCTATCTTCGTCCTATCTTAACTTATGGAGGGCCAGCGTGGTCATATTGTGCAGACACCCATATTAAAAAACTCGCATCTGCTCAGAGCAGTACCATTCGACAAATCGTTAATGCAGACTGGTATTTCAGAAATACTTGTATTTACAGGGAATTAAATATCCCTACTATTCGAAATTACCTCAAAAATCAAGCTATAAACTTTCACAATTCTATTGACAGTGAACTCCTTTCTAAACTTGCAAACTATGATCACGCTGACCCCACTAACAGGAAAAGGCCTCGAGCCATCCTGAGTCTTCCGTCTTAATTTTTTGTTTGTCCTCGTCATTTAAATAAAAAATATAAAAAAATATAAAAACAATACTTGGCTTGCCAAGGCAAAAAACATCTATAAAATTTTAATAAAATAAAATAAATATCTATTTCCTATCCTTAAACTTTCTATTAACTTAATTATCTGTCTCTGAGCAAATCCATTTGGCTTTGCTCATTTTTGTAGTTATTGAACTCACGGATCCCAGACCTTATCTTTCTATCCAATCTCTTTTCTCTATTCTCGCTACACTAGCCAATTGATTTCCAGCTTACAGACAGCCTTTGACTCCACCCCCATCAGCAAATCATCTCGAAGATCCAGAAGACAACCAATCCAATCTGCCCATTTTTCACCCTCCAATCTACAGACCAGAAATCTCTCTGCTTCCTATTTTGAGAAGCACTTTCATGAACTTTGTTATCAATTACGAACTTTTACCCACTCCTGAACATTTCCAGCTCTTCGATGTTATTTTCATGAAAAATCTGAGTTTGAAGGCGTTGGCCTAGGCAACTCAGTTAATTTAGTTGTCCTATGGTCCTATGGTCCTATGGACGGCAACGACAACTCTTGACAGCAGCATGAAGTGGAAACTTCACGACTTTATCCAGTGTTCGGCGTCCGACGGTCATCACTTATGGCGGGAAAGAACGCCACTAGTCAGGCTCAGCGTCGAAAATAAATCAGCTAACTAGAATCAGGTCTAACGCCATCTCAGGAGGTGAAGATATTTATTTAATTACAATAGCACATACATAATTAATTTAATTATATTTACATATATACAATTTTAACATTAGGAAGAACAACAACCACATTCAACGGCATTAGAAGATCAACTACTAACCCCAACGCCTGTCTGGCGGGAGTTTTTCCCCGACCATAGGACCATAGGACAAGTGTTCTAACTGAGTTGCCTAGGCCAACGCCTTCAAACTCAGATTTTTCTTAATACAGTGGACGCTCGTTAATTCGAACTCAAAGGTTCTCAGAAAAAAGTTCGAATTATCCGATATTAAGAGAAAATATATAACTTTAAATGTGTATCACTGAAGAAGAAACTCTCCTAGTATGTATAACCCCAGAAAATATATTATACTATGTTAGCTGTAGTTAAACATATTAAAAAGCAATTCAGACTTACCTTAATCATAAAATGAAGCAGAAGATATGCAGTATAAAGTAAACTTTTAAAAATATGAATTACACTTTGGGGAAAAACTGTAAAATGGATGTTTGGTTCTGTTTATGATGTCTACATTGTTCAGCCAGCTTCTCGATTTGAAATAAACATTTCAATTCATTTTCAGAGGAAGGTTCCATCTGAATAAATGCTTGGAACAGATGTAGTATACGCAACGGGCCATCGCCAATTTGGCGCCAAAATCCCGTTTGGCGACCTGTTAGGCTTAAACTGCGAAATGTAAACAATAAATTGGAAAAAAAACTTACTGCTGGCTTTATGAAAGTCGTAGGTGCACACGGGATCTTCGCTTCGCTCAGATACCCTTGCTTCACTCCGCTACGCTCCGTTACGCATCCGTCCAAAAACATTACAGAAAATCCCCAACCGCTGGCTTCGCTACATACCGCTGGCTGTTGTACAGTTAAAAAAAAAGCTTCCGCTGGCTGTAGCGGTCAGTAAAACAAAGCTTATCGCAAAAAAATTTTTAAAAATACCATCGATCTTAAAATCCTCCCTCAGATTTGGCGAAAAATCGCCCCTTGGCGTTCGTTGCGTATACTACATCTGTACCAAATGCTTTCAGAGTTTTAATAGTGTCCATTATGGCCGATTAAAAAATATCTTTCGGCAGGTAAGTAGAGAAAAGTCCTGGCAGTTTCCTACCGAAATTAGTGCATACGTCTTCGATTACATCAGAGCTTTGGCCACATACAGTTTGATAAGAAATATTGTGCCTTGACTTAAATCGAGAAAGCCATCCATCACTGCATTTAAAATCTTCAATACCCATTCGAATTGCCAATTCATCAGACTTCGTCAGCACTAGGGGTGCATTTATCGGAAAATTTCGAGATCTAACATCCTGGAACCATAGCAGTAGAGCTTTTTCTAGAAATTCTTGGGACGCATTTCCCATGCGTTGCGTTTCCTTCCTCTAGCAAATTTTGATTTTTCCCATGAATCTAAAATTTACTCCTTGTTTTTCAAATTAGTTGACAAGGCATTTTTTTTAATTCTATAGTCAGCTGCTAACTTTGTTTTACATTCGTCATTCTCTACTTTCTTTAAAATTTCTACCTTTGTCTCCAAAGTTAGGGTTTTGTACTTTCCACGTGTAGACATCCTGAATTTTTACACATTCACACTACACAATGAGGAAGAAAAACTAGACCACATTAACTTGTCTGCACTGCAGTTATAACTGACGCAGCTCCCTAGAATCTGTAGTAAAGACTAGTTTTTCTGAAATTCTAAGAAAATCGATCCAAATAAAGGAAAATTGCTTTTTCCGTTCAGCACTAATAAGAAGACAATAGCTACTAACGTTTAGCGGACATGCAATAGTCTAGGAATGCAGGCATGTGCCTCTTTACACAGTAAAGAAATTTTGACACACAAAATAATAAATACAGTGTATTTTCTCCATTAAACGAGGAAAAAGAATTTTTTTTTTCGTCAAATTTTTAGTTCGAATTAACCGAAGTGATAAAAATTTAGTTCGAATTAATGAGATATTTTTAACATTAACTCCAATACAAGTTTTTTTTTTTGGGGGGGGGGGCTTTGGATTAGTTCGAATTAACCGGAAGTTCGAATTAACCGAGTTCGAATTAACGAGCGTCCACTGTAGTAGCAACGAAGAGCTGGAATTATTCAGAAGTCGAAAAAAGTTCAGGAATTGCTACACAAAAAGTGAAGCAAAGAGATTTCTGGTCTGTACATAGGAGGGTGAAAATGGGCAGTTTTGATTGGTTGTCTCCAGGATCTTCGAGATGATATGCTGATGGGGGTGGAGTCAATGGCTGTCTGTAAGCTGGATTTCAATTGGCAAGTTTAGAGAGAATAGAGTAAAGAGATTGGATAGAGAGATAAGGTTTGGAATCCGTGAGTTCAATTACTACGAAAATGAGCAAAGCCGAAAGCATTTGCTCCGAGACAAAAATAATTAAGTTAAAAGAAAGTTTAGGGATAGAAAATAGATTTTTATTTTATTTTATAAAATTTTTAGTTGTTTTTTGCCTTGGCAAGCCAAGTATTGTTTTTATATTTTTTATATTTTATTTAAATGACGAGGACAAACAAAAAATTAAGACGGAAGACTCAGGATGGCTCGAGGCCTTTTCCTGTTAGTGGGGTCAGCGTGATCATAGTTTGCAAGATTAGATAAGAGTTCACTGTCAATTGAATTGTGAAAGTTTATAGCTTGATTTCTGAGATAATTTCGAATAGTAGGGATTCCTAACTCCCTGTAAATACAAGTATTTCTGAAATACCAGTCCGCATTAACAATTTGTCGAATGGTACTGCTCTGAGCAGATGCGAGTTTTTTAATATGGGTGTCTGCACAATATGACCACGCTGGCCCTCCATAAGTTAATATAGGACGAAGATAGGAGTTGTAAATGAGCAATTTATTGACTAAGCTTAATTTGTTATTCCGAGAAATTAAAGGGTAAATAAATCTTCTGGCTGCTCGGAATTTGTCTCTGACATGGAGGATATGATGTTTCCAAGTGACATTTTTATCTAAAACGATACCAAGGTATTTGACAGTATCAGACCAGTGGATTTTTGTGTTTCCTATTTGAATTTGGTGACTGTTGAATGACTTTTTACATTTAGAAGTGAACATGACAGCGACGCATACCTCCGAGTTAATTTTAATTTTCCATTTGTCGAACCAATTTTGAATGGAGGACATGTGGGTATTATTGTATTTTACAGCATATTTAAAATTTTTGTTGGTGGCTTAAAGGGCAGTGTCGTCAGCGAAAATAGCAATATTTGTGTTAATATTTTGGGGAATATCGTTAACAAATAAATTAAAAAGAATTGGGGATAAAACCCCACCTTGTGGAACGCCTGAATTGATTTTGAATTTACTGGAGAGATGGCCATTAATTTTTACCTGAAAGGTGCGATTTTTGAGGCAAGAGATGAGAAGGTGGATGATTTGGGGTGGGAAGTTATAGTTAATGAGCTTGTGAATGAGTCCATCGATCCAAAGTTTATCAAAAGCGAGAGAGATATCAAGAAAGAGAGCTGCAGTGGAGGATTTATTTTTCTTTGCACTGGCAAGGTTTTCGGCAAGACGATAAACTTGATGTGGGGCGGAAAGAGATTTTCTGAAGCCAAATTGGTACGGGATAATGATTTGATTATCGTCGAGGTGCTCGTTAATTTTCTTAGCAATAAATTTTTCTGTTAATTTACTTAGAGAATTTAGAAGGCTGATAGGGCGGTAGCTGGAGGGAGAGGAATGTGGTTTATTAGGCTTTAAGATTGGGACAATTATTGAGTTTTTCCAGCTGTGGTGAAAATGTTCGAATTTAAAAATAGAGATGATAAGAATGGTAATTTTGAAGATATATTTAAAAGGGAGGTTTTTGAGCATAGTATTATTGATATTATCTTCCCCGGGGGATTTTCTTTTAGGAAGTTTTTTAATGAATTCTTTAATATCGGCAGGGACAATAAAGGGAGTGGGACTTTCATGAGGGGTGCTTAGAAAGAGATTAATACTATTTTTGACAATATTTTCAGTGCTAGGGTGAGAGATTTGATTAAGGGTGAAGTTTTTTGCAAAGTTTTTGCCTATCACTTGGGATTTTTCCATATCTGTGAGAACGTTATTGTTAGTTTCGGGGTCTTTAAGAGGGGGAATGGAACGGTATTGATTTTTAAAACGCCTGGCGACTCTCCAAATGGAATTGTCAGTTGTGTCCAGGGATTCTAAATAATTATTCCAATTGATGTTAGATTGATCTCGAAGGTAAAATCTGAGGTCTTCTTGAGTTTTATTCATTATTGTTTTGTTAGCATTGGTTCTATTGTGCTGCCATGTTTTTCGTGCTTTGTTTTTGTTGTTTATGATAATTTTAAGGTGTTGGTCATGGATGGTTTTAACACGGGGGGGGGGATTAATTTAGTGCTTTTAATTAAACTGTCGTTGATGTCGGTAGTAATGCTAAAGACAAGGTTTTCCAGATCGTTAATATTATTGACAATGGGGGGAATGTATTTAATATTATTTAGTTCATTTTTGAAATTATCCCAGTTGATTTGTTTAGTGTGATTTATGATGAGAGGGTTCGTGTCAAGAGGGATTCGAATTTCAACTGGGTTGTGGTCAGAAGTAAGCTCACAATGGGAAGTTACGGAAAAATCGTGTGGGAAACCTTTAACAAGGGCAAAATCAATGATACTATCAGAGTTATGAGAGAAGTGGGTTGGGGAAGTGGGGGCGATGATGTGGAAGTTAGTTTTACTAGTAAAGTTATAAATTAAGTTACCATAAGTGTTATTAATTTTACAATTCCATAATTTATGTTGGGCATTAAGGTCGCCGAAAATAAGGGTATTTAAGTTGATGGAGTTTAAAGCGTTTAAGTCTTCATTAACATCGTTGTATTTTTGCATTGGAGGAATATAGGTAGAGATGATGGTATAGAAAGGGAGGTTATTTAATTTAATGTTGATAGCCGTGGCGTTAATACATTTAAGAGGGGGGGAGAATGATTACGTGATGAGGGAGGGTATTTTTAACCAAGATAGCGGTGCCTCTCATGGGGTGGGTAGGATTAATATAATCATTTTTATAGGTAGTGTAATTGTAAACTTTGAGATTATCCACTGGTCTGAGGTGAGTTTCCTGAATTAAAATAATATCGGGGTTGCGCTCATTTACGAACTCCTTGAACTCACGGATTTTAGCATTAATACCGTTTGCGTTCCATGCGAAAACAGACAGAGAAAGAGGGGCCATTAACCGGTACTTTGGATACACTTAAAGAGCGCGTGGAAGAAGCTATATAGCTTTTCCTCCGCGGTTACATTTATCTTTATATTTTCTCTGGCAATTCTTAAATTATTTAATATCGATGAGAAATCTGTTATGTTAAGTTCTGTCGTTATTTCATTTATTATAGCATTAATTTCTTGAAATTGTTTTAATAGGGAAAATCCGTTAGGTGAGGGAGAGTTGTCATTCGAGGTTGAAGGGAGATTGTAACTGGTTTGATCGTTAGATTGGGTTGGGAGTGAAATTTCGGACATATTAGTATTGGTTTTTGCCATTTGGGCAAAGGTGATGTTTGGGGTTACTAATTTGGCTGTTTTAAGGGCTTCTTTTTCTGCTTGTTTCTTGGCGGCTATGTTGTGGGGGAATTTAGGGCAACCTCTCCAATTAGCTGGGTGGTTTCCTTGGCAGTTGCAGCATTTTGCTGCTTCTACCTGTTTACTTTCGGGTTTGGTGTTTTTACATTCGCTGGTAAGATGGTTTCCAGCACATTTCACGCACCTTGGGTCCATGAGACAGAATTTACTATGGTGGTGGAAGTGTTGGCATTTGAAACATTGGGCTGTCTTAAATGGGGAATTGTAGTATTCTACGGTAATTTTGATATAGAAAAGGGAATTTAATTCAAAAATAGTTTTAGCCTGGTCTGTTGGGGTGAGTTGGACTTGAAATAGGGGGAGAAAGGAGCCATCTTTTCTAGTTAGTTGGGCTACTTTAATGACTGTAAATCCTAGTGAAGTTAATTTTTCCTGAATTTCATCTGTAGAAAATTCTTTTGGTAACCCGCGAATGACAACTTTTATTGGGCGGACAATACCTAGGGGGAGAATAAAGCCTTTGATTTTGTTTTCTTCTAAATATTTAGTTATAGATTTATGGTCTTCTTCTGTGGTTGGGTCTATTCTGATGAATTCTCCACCTATTTTCGCATGAAACTTTCTAATATCGTTAGGTCCAGCAATAGGATTTCTCTGTAGTTTTCTGTTTTGACAATAGTTATATGCTTGATTTTAGGTTTTGAAACAGTAATTCTTGGGCTATTTTCATTATTATCATTTAAGTTTGATTCTTTGAGGGTATTGAATTTATTTTTAGTAGTTGTAGATAATCCTTCAATAGGAATAGGTTTTTTAGCCGTTAATCAGGCCGCTGGTACAATAAATCCATCATTTGAAGTAGAAGTGCTGGCAACGCCAGTAGAATTTACTGAGTGGGTTAGTTTTGCGCGCTTAGACTTATTAGTAAGAGAAGGAAGGTTAGTGTTAGGGTTAATCATAGAATATATTTTGCCAATATGATCTCCGAGCTTACCTAGCGTGAAAACTTCAAAGGCGTATGGGTGAACCAATTCCAGACTTTCATATAACTCCGGGCTTATGGCTCCTTCAATCAGTCTTTGAAGAATCAATCGGCCCCTCTCGCTGAGATCGGTGATGTCAGGCATTGGGGTGGTTTTTTCCGGATCCAGTATAGGAGGACTTTCGTCCGCGCTAATTTCCCTTCCGTCAACGTTCGCCATGGCACAGAAGTACAAATACGTCTGCTCGCAGCGAAAAGACAACAGGAACTATCGAACAAAGTTACTGACCATAGGAAATGGGTCGCAACTGCAATTCCTGGGCCACGCCCTCAATTGCAGACTTTCAGGTAATAAGCAGAGGGGAACCAATGAAACAGAGTATAGGAAAGGAGTGAAATGATTGGGCCGCTGCTAATCCGTGAGTTCATAGTATAAGAAAAAGTGTAAAAAAGGTAAAGGGCCATCTTGGCCCTATTAGGCACCTCACGAAATATTTCTAGTCAAAGTCAAAGTCAAAGTCTTGCAGGGCAGTAGAAAAGAGGGTCTACTTACGATGCAAAGATGAATAAAATTAAAAGAGAAAGTTTAAGGATAGAAATACATTTTTATTTGTTTTTATAAAATTTTTTTTTGTTTTTTACCTTGGCAAGCCAAGTATTATTTTTTATTTTTTATAATAAGGACGAAGGACAAAACATTTAAGAAAAAGACAGGATGGCTCTAGGCCGTTTCCTGTTAGAGGGGTCAGCATGATCATAATTTCCTAAATCTTTAAGTAAATCATTATCGATATTGTAGTGAAAGTTAATGGCTAGATTTTGAAGGTGTTTTTTAAGAGTGGGGAGACCGACAAAGTTACTGAAACTGAATTCTAAACTTATATATTGCTGCCACTTTAGAAAAAGAAAAACCCAACCAAGTGAAACACTGCCATGTGTTGGTGAACACAAATAAAACATAAAAATTAACAATAAAAATGTTTTAAGTCCAAACAGTCGCATTAAATGAAAATATTTTTTGTTTCTTTTCGTTTTGTGTTATACATAATTTTTATATTTTTAATAAAAATTAATGTTTATTTGTTTGTTCGTATTTTATGCGCTGCCGTGTTCATCCGATTGCGATGAAACTTGGACAACTTATTGCTTGAACTTTCGCGAAGGTTATAGACTATTTTCATCCCTCTACGACGTTCCATTCCCGAATTATGTTAGAACAAGTTTACACGGTAACAACGGATATTTTTGTTCAAAGCCATTGTAACATTTCATTGTTGCCAATTAAATTATAACATTTCCGTAAAAATAAAGACATGAATTAAAAACGTGATTTATTCATATATTGGCGCATACAAGAATGAATTTGATGTATTATTTTCATATACGTGGAAACGCCGGAATATTTCTTTTTAAAAATGAAAATATAAGGATGGAATGTCATTCATTTTCAATGAATGTGTTACCTATCCATTTCATGAATTGAAACTATCCGAAGCTACCTGTTCAAACTCAAATATACTGCAGGACACGTTGACTTAGCTAGAAACACGTGAGTTTAGCCTTGACGCGATGATTTATATAACTGAAGTGACATTGAAACATAGCAGATGATTTAGTTTTGAGAAAGAATTACAATCCTGAAATACGTATATATTATAATTAAGAAAGTCTGAAAGTGGCAGTGAAACGAAGCAGACGATTTAGTTTTGAGAAAGAATTCCGAGCATGAAATATGTGTATATACTTTTTCTATAATAATTATCAGATTTGATGCGTTTTAATATTGAATGTGATCTCAATCCATTCAAACATTATTGATTCTTTTTCTATAATAATAAATCCTTTCAAACGTTATTGACTAGCTGTAAATTAATGCTTTAAAATGCTCAAAAAGGGGATAGCAACTTTTAATCCTGTAGAAGTAAGGGCAAAATGTCAAAGATTGTTGAGAAATGAGCAATGTGATGAAAAAAAAGACAGAAGAGCGCGAAGCCAACAGAATTCGAAATGCAGTTAGACTCACACAAGAATCTGAAGAAAAACATTCCCAAGCGCGCGAAGTCAACAGAATTCAAAAGGCAGTTAGACGCACACAAGAATCTGAAGAAAAAACATTCCCAAGAGCTCGAAGGCAACATAATTCGAATTGTAGTGATCCGAAGCAGTGAGACTGATGAAGAAACTTTTTAACGGGTCGAACATACGATCGTCTTCGAGCTTCAACATCGAAAGGAGAGGAAAGCGATGAACAACGACAGCACCGACAACAAACTAATGCTATTTGCAACCGCAAAAGAATTTTAGCGAAAACTTTAGAACATCATAACACGAGGCTAATCATTGAAAAAAAAGAATAACAGAAACTGAATCCCGAGCGAAGCCGGGTAATACATCTAGTATTTTTAATAGAAATTAAGTTGCTTATATGGAATTTAAAAAAAATTGTTTTTAATAAGTTTTCGGAAAGTAACCCCCCTTTCTGTATTGGCTTTAAGGAAAAGATGACGTTGAGACGAAAATAAACCAATCATATGCCTCCAAACGATTTGCAATGAAATTTTTAACGCCTATGATTGGTTTATTTTCGTCTAACGTCATCTGTTCCTTAACGCAACGCAACGGACTCCTATGTGAACAGGCCCTTACTCCTAGAGGGCGCATCCCCAGGTCTCGTATAACACGGTTTCACACTACACAGCATTTTCTGGAAACCTATCTACCGTGTTATAGGAGTTATATTACCTGTACTTAAAAAAATTTACTTCAAGCGTTTTGTTTAGTTTCTACGAAACATAACTATGATAGAGGTATTTTTATTTTTATCCTTGCGTATTACTTTTACATTATTACTTAATCTTCAAGAAATGATAAACGGTTTTTGTTAAATAAAATAACATTGCATTATTCGAAATCTAATATAATTCCCTAAATTGGCAATTTTTAACGCGTGAACGTTTAATTCGTTTTCGAACGCTGTTTTTTTTGTGTTCGGGGATTACCCCAATTAATTTCCCCGAGACAATTTATTTCCCCTCCCCCAACCTCCTTATGAAAAAGCAAAGAGCTGAATCTGTGCGCTTTTAGTTTTCATCCCGTCTAGTTCGACCGAAATCTCGTAAAACTGGCAGTTAAGAAAGCAAAGTGGGCGAACCCAAATGATCTGAGGAGTGTAATGGAAGATCATGTCTAGCCGAAATTACGAAATGAAAGCATTTTTTGTGAGAGTCACTCTCTCTACATTGTCTGACACGAGACTCTTCTGTGCGATTGCCGTTCTTGCGCACCGTAGACGTGAATCGGTGCTTTTTGCTTTTCACATATAACCGTATTTATTTTATCTCTTTTTTTATTAATTTATGGGAGTCGCCATTTTTTTCAACTAAAGTTTCGAATTGTGAATTGCCTATGGAGATAATCACACCTAATGCTCCTCGGCTTGTTGAGGTAGGGCCCGATTTAGAAAATTATCGACTGTAGGCACAACTCGGGATGGGGGGTCCCCTAACACTGATGTGGGCGTAAAATTTCCAAAATTGACACACACACACACAAAATATTCATGAATCGATGCAATATCTAGGCCACGAGGAATACATGAGATATAATAGGGAATTACAATTTTTTTGGCATAACTAACGCACCCCTAGAAATATATATACATATTTATACGTTCCAAATCTTCCTATTTCCTTTTCATAAAGGTATGAATTCCACTTCTTTATATTTAACGTATTGCTATGTTCACTATTTAAGCAGACCTATAGATAGGAGACAGCTACAGGTGTCTTCATGCTAGCGATTTCAAAAGGTAAAGCTGACATCTTACGATTAAACTCGCAAAAGGAGGAATAAAAATAACAACATTATATATATAATAGCCGTTATCTCTGTATAACACTTCCGGGCTGTACTCATCTTTCAACTGAAGCCCTCAGTAAACAAACGGCCGGTTAGGCTAAATTTCAATTTCAGATGTGGATCAGAATTTTTTCTTACCTAAAAACTAATATCTTCTCCATCAAATCACTTTTGTTCAGCATATTTTTCTATAAAACATTCAGAACTAAAAAAAAATTGGATGCTTGTTGCTGTATATTTAACAGTTTTTAAAAATCTATTTACTTTTGCGATGAATTCTGAAAGTAAACAAACTTGAATGTGAATGAATCAAGTAGCTCAAGTATTCATATCGCGTAGTGAGCTGTGAAAAACTGGATGGCAGTCTACTACTCCAATCGCATGAAAAACTAAATAAATAAAAAATAATGAAAGCGTTTGCTTTTACAAGGTGTGGATTAAATGCAATATTGTTAGATAATTCGGGATATTTTTTAACTTTCATATACTTTTTTCCATTATGACGTCATTATTAGTATTATAACGTCAAAATGACGGGTTACCTTCTAGTCATTGTATAAGTACCGTTTTACCAAGAATTGGCTATTTGAAGCGTAGAAGCCTAGCACATTATCAAATAACAAAAAGCGATACAACATAATAACTTCATCATGAAAACACCAATACAATGGAACCAGAAAAACTTATTAATCCCTTATATACACTATACAGTGGAATCTCGATCTATCGTTTTCCAAGGGACCGATTGAAATGAACGATAAATGCGGGAAAACGATAGATGCGGAAACATAACAAAGCAATATGATCGTTGGGACTGGATAAAATGAACGACACATACGGAAAAACAATGGATCCGAAAACGATCGATCGAGATTCCACTGTACTTCTAATTTTTTCAAGGTGTTGCGGTCCACTCAGTGACGTAGGTGTGGTGAGCTAAAAAAAAAGGTCTACAATATCTATTATAACTTAATAATAAATACGGAATGTGTACTTACCTACATAACTACAAAAAAAACCTACTCTTTTAAAACCGCGTTTAAAGCAAATCGCGTCGTTGTTCCATAAATATGTTTCTTTTAGTATGCGCGTCTTAGGTCTTAGTAAAGGCGGTCACCCCAAAATGTCTTGGTGGGCCACCGGTCGATCGCGATCGACTTAATGCCCACCCCTGCACTCATACATATGATGAACTATACATTTGATGAACCAATTAATCAAATTTGAAAGTATATATACAAAAAAAAAAAAATTGCTATTAAAAAAAGTAAAAAAAAATTGAATTGGGAATTTTTTTTTTCTTCTTTAAAAATAATTTTTTTTTTTTTTTTTGGGGGGGGGGGGAGCAACCTTCGGGGGGCCCTAGGCCAGGGTCTACCGAGCTTAATGGAAAATCAGGGCCTATGTAGATGAACTATTAAGCAGTTCGAAACTAGTTGCCACCCTTTTATTTTTAATGTAAATATTAAGTTGTGTGTTCCTGGTTTTTTCTTACTTTTTAGAAAATCAAACGGTTTTGAAGAGAAATATGTCAAGAGATGGCGCTGCAAGCCCATCGTTTGATTTTATTCTCAAATGTTTGCAATTCGAATTTCGCCTTCGTTTCTCTTCTTTGTTATTGCTAGAGTGATGAATCAGTTTTAGAATGTAGCTTGCTTTGAAGGGGATTAAGATCCCATAATATGTCTATTCTGTTGAATTTAGTTAATTTTGAGGCTTTCCAGCCTATTATCATCTTCTTGTAAATATGTAAATATATTAAATTCATTAAAAAACATTCAAAAATGATTTGAACTTTGCACCACTTTCGTTTTGAAGTTTCTCACTCTTTAGTTTCGTTTCTAGTAGAACATAGTAGCCATATTTCTTCAGTTTAGAGGAAAATTCTTTTAACGTATTAAAAGCTTTTCCTTCCTTGTAGTAACATAATGCTTGCCAAATCGGTTAAAGTCCATAAAACCAAAAAGTGGAGAAAAGGGATAAAATAATAGACATTGCTTCTTAAAACTCGTCTGAAAATATAAATTCAGATAAACATTGTAGAATGCATTATTGCAGATGGAGCATTTATCTGACGACATATATAATATAGAATATCCTTGGAGTCATCGTTATTATTATGACAATTTTAGCGTGACTAAGGGACTTAACCGATTTGGCAAGTGAAAATTAGTAAAAACATCCAATTCAGTCTTCAAATTATTTTTTGACTACAGAAAAAATGAAATAATTATTTAATAATTCCCGTGTACTTTATTCTGCAGCAGTTAGACTGTCACTGACTCATTTATTTTACCCCCCCTTTTTTTTTGCTGTGATGAAACAACACTCAACGATGGACCGTTACCATCGGGTACAGTCCGACCACAGTACGAAGAACCACGGTTGGCATAGTGCCAAGACGATTCTATTCACTCTGTAGGTAAGGCTGCTGAGGAAGGAGGGGGAAAAGTCTCGTATTCTCTCGACATTCTTTAGAATCGGTTACTAACTGCGCTTGCTTGCTTTTTCCTCGTCTGTTATTTTGATTATTATATTAAAATTAATGGATCCTTTACCCAACACAACTGCTCGGAATAAGCCGTTCCGTAGTGATTGTAAACGTATAATACACAATGTAATTAAATTGTGTGATAAAGAAGCACTAGAAGGAAATGTTATTGTTCCACTTTCGCAATCCCTAAAGAGAGCTAGTGAAATGATCGGGATATCGATGTCCAGTGTAAATAGAATACGCAGAGAAGTAAAGGGTGAAGAAACTCCAAAATTTGAATCTCCGAGGAAACGTCAGAAAAAAAGAACCACCGAAAACGTAGCTTTAGATAATTTTGATTGTGATGTAATCCGAAAATATCCACTCCTATAAAACTCCTATTTTTAAATAGATTTGCTTCTTCTTTTTATTATTTTGAAATTACTATTCAAATATTCGATCAAAAATAAAGTTTTAAAAAATAACTTTAAAATTGCGGACAAAAAGCAGTCTGAAATACATTCCGTATTTCATAAACAAACACATCCGAAAATATGACGTTTCCCCCTATTTCCTAAGTAGACTAGCTTTTCTCGCGCATGCGTAACAGCTTCCAGGGACCTCGCTTCCGTGGTCGGACAGTACTTGTTTCTGCGTTTGAATGGCATTATCGCGACGATTTACATTAGAGTATAAGGACTTCACTGGATTGGCTTCCGAAAAAAAAAAATATTTCAGGTAGTCTCTTCTAACGAAACTACCGCGGGTTATTAACGTAGGATTACTTATCGTTGCTTACCTACAGATACTTGTTGGCGCACTGTATACAAAATAGTACTAATATGTTATAATTTAGTTAAATATATAGAAAAATAACGCATTTAATAAGAGCATACTTAACATATCTCTATGAAGTTTATTCATTCCTGTGTTAATGAGAAACATGAGCTTGATGATACCTTGCGATTTCTTCAATGTTTGGTCTTCGGTTGAGAGACAAACTCTCATTTCCTCATCAACGTATTGAAGAGTTCCTCTTTTTTCAATTCCTACTAATAGTTCACACTCTCTCTATATATATCTTGTTCAAATTTTCAATCGTGAATAAAAGTACTTTTTATTCATCCACTCAAGTTCAAATACATTTTTTTAAACTTGTAGTGGATGACACTTGATGTTAATACAGTTTTTTCAAATATTAATTCATTAATTAAATTTAATTAATCAATTTTAGTTTTAGACCTAGAGCGTCTCTTGCTCTTGAATAGTAATTTCCCTCTTGTTACTGTGTAAACGGTAGCACTGCGGTATCGCGGGCTTCTCCCGTCCCGTAGGTTGAGGAACGAAATCCTCAACCTGACAAACTTTTTCTCTCTCTTTCCCCCCCTCCTAATCTCGCACAGTAGGCAAGGTTCTGGCAGGCAATCCTTTTTTTCAATTCCTACTATTAGTTCACACTCAAATTTTTCTTTGTTGACCTAAGTAGGAATTGACTTTAAAAATTTTTTTTTTATATATTACTTGTTTACACTTAATTGTGGTGAGGGTTGAAAATCCCAGTTCACAGAAATATGAGGTGGAAAATTGCAATAAAATGGCCAGCGCTCTTTTAGATATCGACACATGTTCTTCTTTGATAGAAATCTAAAATGCTTCAAGAAATAATTCTTTGTATTTCATCATCAATCCACGATCAGTGGGACACAGCTGCCAGCTCTTCTTTTTCTGTTAGCGTTAAACTAGAATCTATTGCAGTTTCTACAAAAGGGTTTCTAAACCAGCCATATTGCGCAGTGTTAATTGATGGAAAATAATAAATCAAATTTTCTTCTAAAGCTGATAAATGTTCAACTATCATTGGCAGAATTTCAGTTTTGCAAGTATTACTTACCACTGGAAACATTTCGTGACTGCCTTCCATCGCTGTTCTTTTCCAAATCTGTAGCTTTCTCCGCAACGCTTTTATTTTGTCAGTGGATGTGAGGATATTTTCCTCTTTCCCTTGCATGCCAGAGTTCAAAATATTGAGATGCTGAAAAATAGATGCCAAATATTGTAACTTTGTAATCCAAAATTCACATTGAAGGAGGTTACAAAAATTAGATTATTTCATTGCTTCAAAAAATGTGATAAGTTCTTGTCGTATACGGGTACTTTGCCTCTCACATCGCCACTTCACATCGGTGCAGGGCCCGACTTTGACCCGATGGGGCCCTGGGCAAAGCAGACTTTGGGGGCCCCCTCCAAGGACAGATCCAGAGGAAGGCCATGTCCCCCCCCCCCTCCTCCAGGAGTAGATTTCCGCATGAACACGTGGGACACTCACCAAGGGCCCCCCAAATAAATTCGGACCGGAAAATCAAAAAATTTCGACCAACAAGTCAAACATTTGAAAAATGATAATAACAATAATAATAATAATAATAATGTGTTAAATGATTTACTTTTAATGTCAATAAATAAATTCAGGAAATTTTCTTTTGAAATGAATATAGTGGGTGCACTGTGCCCCACCCAGGATATTTTTCTGTATCTGCCACTGCCCCCCTTTACTGAATTAACCTAAAACCAAATTTTCAAAAATATGTACAACTTAAGGGGCCCCATAAATTTGGGGCCCTGGGCAAGTGCCCCACTTGCCCATGCGGAAATCTGGGCCTGCATCGGTGTGTAAAAGTAGCCGTTTGTGTTGAGAATCCATATTGGTGCAAATCTGTTCAAATAGGCGTGATTTAACTGGTCTTGATTTTAATAAAGTTCACCATTTTAACAACTTGATCTAAGACCTCTCTTAAATCCTCTCCTAATGTTCTTGACCTCAAGGCCTCTCTATGAAGGAAGCAATGAGTTACAATAACATTTTAGTTTTGTTCCTTTATTAAAGATACAAGCCCCTTGTTGCAGCCTATCATAGAAGGAGCTCCATCTGTACAAATGCCTACACACGATTTCCACGATATCTGTCATTTTTCAAGGTAGTTATTCAGGATGTTAAATATGTCCTCACCTTTTGCAGTCAGACTTAATTCTTTGCAAAAAACTGATTTGTTATTTGATTTTCGTTAATGAAACGAATGAATGCTATGAGTTGCGCCTAGTTGGTAATGTCGGTTGACTCGTCAACTTGCAGTGCAAAATCAGAACACTGGAGTTTATTACCACATACATTTTTCTCAATATCAGAAGACCTTTCCAAAATACGCCTGTAAACAGTATCATTGGACAGTGGTATCTTGCTTAGTTTCATAGCTGCTTCATTTCCTAACATCGTACTGACAATCTTTTGGCAAGCAGGCAAAATAAGCGACTCACCCAAAGTATGAGCTTTCATATTTTGTGCGATCAGTTCTGAGACTTGGTAAGAAACGATTTGAGCTTTATCAGCATCAGTCATTGAACTTTTAAAAGAATCACCTTTTCGGTGCTGTTCGGACATTCTCATAAAATAACTTGTGGGTTTGTCTTGTAAATGAGAGTGTTTACTTTTCAAATGTTTACCAAGTTTACTAGGGAGCATTGATTTATTTAACATTTTTAGTCCACAAACTAAACATACTGGCTTAAATAACTATCATCGTATTTACGAGTCGGTCGCGATTTTGCTGTCTTACTAGAACAACTTTCCACATTTGAGGTTTGCTCACTTTCAGGATTACATTCATCAATGCCACGCATCTTTTTAAGAAACTTATCCATTTTTATGGGTGAATTATTCTTAAAAAAAAACACAATTATATCAACGGTAATTATTCTGCAAGTTGTAAAAGGCACAATACGTTTGCTCTTGACGGCAGTTCACAAGACACGACACGCCCACTCACCAACGCCTGTTATGCAACACTGCCAGTTGCCACTTGACGAAATCTAGTGCCGGTGTTAACATGCCGTTCCAGCCACGTTTGTTGCGTGTTTTAAACGCGTAAAAAATTTGCGGATCAGAAGCTAGAAAAGTAAGTTGCAAGAAAAGTAACTTATAACTATCATAATAATGTCGCAAAGAAACAAGCCGAGTGTTCGTAAAGAAATGGTATAATATAGTAACTTAGTATACATTTGCTTTTCATATCTGGATAGATTTTTTAGGAATACTACGGGGCGCACCTGAAAAAGCTCTGGGGCGCACAGTTTGAGAACCACTCTCTAAGGTAACCTTTCCAATATATGGGTAAATACATTTCCAATATATGGGTCCTTTACCAATACAAACCTACCTCGCCAATTTCTGGCAACCCGTTTACAGCTATTTCTACGATCGCCAGATGAGAGCTGGACTTCGCGCTGTAGGGTCATGTTATTGCTGGAATAAAGTTATATGTTCTTGAATTCGAATCTTATTGTTTTCGGCCACGATGCTTATTTCAGGAGATGACCATTCGGGTCATCACACACACACACACACACATACATATATATATTTATTTATATATGTCAGAATTTTCACGTATTTTGGTACTTTCCTGTTTAACTGTTTACTGCTTGCCCAAGCGATACAGGATTGTTCGCGCTGCCAAAATTATAACTCGTGACGCAGGACATTTTGCTTTCCGCAGGACCGTTATGGAGGAACGTAATCAATACTTTAAAAGGTAACTTATTATTCGATGCCCCCCCCCCAAGAAAAAAAAATGTTGTCATTGTGGTCTGTTAATCCGTATTATTTGGAAAATTTATCACGAATGTAAAAAGTCAGGGGTCCATCAAGTGTTTTGACGCTAATATTTCAAACAATCGACTTCACCCATTTGGCTGGTAAATGGCTTATATAAATGAATTTTCCGTAAGTTTTAACTTTAAAATTTCATATTGGTACTACAAGCTTTCAAATACTATAGCTTAGGTGTCAATTATGCTAAAACATAAAGACATTAAGCCGTGAGTAAAATAACAAAATTTAAAAAAAGAAGAAGAAAAAAGTTAAAGGAAAAAAAAAAAAAGAAGAGCAAATTTTTTTCTAGAAGATTTTTAAAAAAGGTATGGAAAAATGGTTTGATGTTCATGAAGTTCATTTTAAGTTTTCCTTCTTATTATTTTTTTCCCCTGAACAAGTATACTTCATCACTTTTCTTTAACGAAACTTCAAAACCAAAGTGATCTCATATTTTAATGCTAGTTAGTCATCGAAATTTTTTAATAGCAGCGTTTTTTGTTAAATTAACCCCCCCCCCCCCCCCAGTGTGTGGTTCAAGAATAAAAACCAGATCTGGCCAGAAATGTTGATTCTCCGCACTGCCAGAAAATGTGCTCTTTGGCTGGTATTTGTAGCAGGGGTAACTTTTCATGGTACATTACATCCCCCCCCCCGCTTTTTGTTGTGATTAGTGCGGGGTGGAATATCAGAGAAAATCATTTATGCTATTCATTTACAAGAACTAGGCTGAATTTTGAACTTTGTATCATAACGTCGTAAGGGCTTGAGGTAGCCTGGTGGTAGCGCGTTGGGCTTGGGACTTGGGGGGGGGGGGGTTGTTCCCCTGTTCGAATCCGGACGAATGTCATTGAATACATTCGTGGCTAGGCCGGATAGGGGCACGTTAAATGCGTAGACCGGAAAGTCGTAAGAGGGCAGAGAGGTCGGGAGGAGGTACGAGCCACCAGATGTCGTCCCTGGGGGTGCTCCGTCGAAATTGCGGAGGAACCTGGTTAAATGGGACTTCAACCCTTATGTCCTTAAAAATCTTAGCCGTATCACCCGTAGCCAGCAGCCTATATGGATCAGGACCGGAGGTTCCGGCTAGGAGGCTTAAGTCACAACAACAACAACAACAACAACAACATAATAATGTGAATTGTGGTTTGATTTTTGTACCATGTTTTTATTAACTCGCTTTCTTGTTTGTTTGTGTGTGTGTTTGTCCCGTACAAATCTTGCAATCGATTTTTAACTAACTTCCCTACTAGCTAGACATTTGAAACTCTTAGAATAGCTCAGAACACGATGACAATGCATTATTTTAATACTTTTAGCCATCTTTAAGCAGAATTAAAAAATCATTTTCAGTTATTTTCAGTTAATTTTGTTTTGTAGACTGGTGCAGACATCTATCGGCCGGGACGGGAACGACAAGTTAAACGCAAGTTAACTTCCAATTAACTTCATTTTCCTTCAAGTCGATGGGATAATTCATCAAAATTTTTTTTAAAAAAGTATTTATTAATACATAGAATTGTCAAGTTTATATGATTCAACAGAAAATTTAAAAACATGGTATATAAAAAGTTCTTTTTATCTTGTAATTATTATTAATAAGGCGAGGCTTTTATGAGAAGTAAGAGTAGTGATGGGAAGTTGTAATTCATACAGGAAACGTTTAACGCTTAAATAAAATGTAGTTAGTGAATTGTGTTTTCACCATTAAAAAGAGGAATGTAGCAAATGATTCGAGGGACGCATCATCTATATCCGCAACTTTAATTGATTCTATATTATAATCTTTGATGGAACCGTTATTCAGAGCCTGACTAAGGCAGGGGCATACGGGGCAGTTGCCCCGGGCCCCCACATCAGAGGGGGGCCCCCAAATCGAATAGAAAGTTTATTTTACGTTTCCTTCTTTAATGAACTTTTTTAAACAAAATATCAGTACAGTGTAAAATCCGTCAGTTTTATGTTAGCTTCTTCATTAATCTATCGTATGAACACAAATCTATATTTCGTAAATCGATGGCTTTCTAGGGCGGAATTTAGCTGAATTACGCCCTAATGTCAGCAAGGATATGAATTTTTTTTATGTATGTTTTTCTTTATTTATTGTTATTATTTTGAGACTCTGCAATAAATAAGGTTTAAAAAGAAGTAAACGTTTAAGAAATCCCTCAATACAAGAAATTAATGCAAATATAGACGTTGAAGTAAGAGTGGATACAACGGTTGCAACATCTACAAAACAATCAGCTAATAGGCCTGATATTGTTATTCACGATAAAAAAAGAAAAGAAATAACATTTATTGAAGTTGGTATAACAAGCCAGGGTCAATTGTAAATTGTTGGGAATGAAAAATCACGGAAATATAACGGATAAATTTAAATAGCATTTTTGTCAAGTTTTGGCTCTTCAGATGTGCTATATCTCTTTTAATGATGGACATAGAATTGTCAGAAAATCAATAAAATGGACAGAACGATATTTCGTCTGACCATTGGAAGTGGGGGGGGGGACTTTATAGCTACTTTAGGTTCTAGTCATTTTTCTTGTTATATATCCATAATGAGGAGAAAAACTTAAATACCTCAATAAAGTTCGGTTCTTCATTACTGAAGTAGTGAAGCAGAGGGGGCCCCCAAAGAAGTTTTTGCCCTGGGCCCCAATTAGGCTAAGTCGGACCCTGCCGTTATTTAATATTTCAACCAACCTTTAACCATAAAATTCGACGACAAGTGCCGAACTCTCTCCATAAGAACAGCTTAGAAACATTTGATAATTTACTTTAAATGGGATTATCGATTGCACTTGCGATTTTCCAATAAATGGAAATTAGTAATCAAATGACAGGATAGCTTTATTTATTTATTTATTTTTTTAAATTTTTGTCACATTACTTTGGCTCGATCTGAAACATTTCGGTTAAGATATTTCGTGGACTAATAAATATTACGCAAGGTAAATTTGTCAGAGCATTAAGAGGTATGCGGCGAGTGTAATGAATCCACCTTGTCTCGTCTTAATAGCCTTTTTGTCTTAACAGTTGAATATATCTCTTTTAATCTGTATATCAGTTCAAATGTTTTACAGAAATGTTATTTTCTTCAATAAATCTATCTATATATAAACAGTTCCGTAACTGACTCATTCATTCATTCATTCATTCACTGACTGACTGACATACAACGCACAGACCAAACCGCTGGACCTAAAGGGCTGAAATTTTGCATGGCGATTCTTCTAATAGTGTAGGGGTGCACTAAGAAAGATTTTTCAAAAATTCTTCTTAGATTTTTTTAAATTAAATTTTTAAGCTGTTTTTTGTAACTTCTTTTAAGTTTGCATTTGAAATAATAATTTGAGGGTTATAAAATTTATATCACGAGAAAGACCATAAAAATTCCTTTAAAATGAAATCTTTTTCGAATCTTTACCTCCATTTCCTGATTTTTGGTGAATTTTTAAAGATTAATTTTTAGAATTTAATTTATTAAATGCTGATCACGTGACTTCTTTTTCTGGTACTTGAAATAAATTTATCGTCACGTGCATAAAAACTAAATAGACAAAAAATAATTTTTTTTCTTGCTAATGCGGCAGACGATTGGACATTATCCAAAAAAATATTAAAATACAGTAAAAGAAATGTTCTAGAAACTGTACTATATTAACTGTACTATATTCTTTAGTATTCTTTATATTAGATTTAATTTGAATATCTTCTTCTACATTATTTTGTCTATAAAAATATCCCTTACGATTTTTTTATAAATAAATATATATATATTTTACATCAAGTATATACATTGATCGTCGTATTTATTATATATATATTGGCATCATGAAGCTACAGATGGCATTAATTGCATACATTGACCGATGTTTTTACTTTGAATGTACTCCGTAGCGAAGCGCGGGTTTTCAGCTAGTCTATCTATATATATAAAACAGTTCCGTAACTGACTCACTGACTGACATACAACGCACAGACCAAACCGCTGGACCTAAAGGCCTGAAATTTTGCATGGCGATTCTTCTTATGGTGTAGGGGTGCACTAAGAGAGATCTTTGAAAAATTCTTCTTAGATTTTTTAAAAATTAAATTTTTAAGCTGATTTTGTAACTTTTTTAAAGTTTGCATTTAAAATAATAGATTGAGGGTTATAAGATTTATAACACGAGAAAGATCGTAAAAATTCCTTTAAAATGAAACCTTTTCCGAATCTTTACCTCCATTTTCTGATTTTTGGTAAATTTTTAAAGATTAATTTTTAGAATTTAGTTTATTAAATGCTGATCACGTGATTTCTTTAATTTATCGTCGCGTTCATAACAATAAAATAGACAAAAAAATATTTTTTCCCTTGATAATGCGGCACACGATTGGACATTATCCAAAAAATATTAAAATGCAGTAAAAGATATGTTCCTCAAACTGTACTATATTAACTGTACTATATTCTTTAGTATATCCTATTAGATTTAATTTTAATATTTTCTTCTTCATTATTTTGTCTATAAAAATATCTCTTACGATATTTTTATAAACATATTTTCTTTTTACATCAATTGTATACATTGATCGTTATTATACATACATATATATATATATATATATATATATATATATATATATATATATATATATGTAATATCCTTGACCGGACGAAGCTCAACAGGCTCGCACTTGCTAGTTTTTTGGATCCGGGTCAAGTCGTAGCCGAGTTGATCTTACTGAGTAGTCGTACCGGAACAGACACTGGCGAGTGACTGGGAAAAGCGTAGGAAGACAATCTAGGGGATTAATACAGACATCTAAGCTGATGGAACAGTCTCTTTATTTTCACCGTATTTTCGATGATTAAATATACTTCATTATCTATACACTGCATACTTAGTTTAGGATTAACATGCGTGAAAAGTATCGTTCGGTGCCGTTTATCGGGAAGAATTCCCGGCGACGTTATTTGACGGACAGCTCAAAATCACGTCATGTTAGGTTGAGAGCAGACAAAAAAAGACTACCGAGGCGCGAAAATCTCCCGCCCGAGTACGGGTCTATCAAACTTCTAATTTGTCAGAAATGGACTCGTGATTAAGTCGCGTCATATGGGGGTGATGGTTTTCGAATGTTCGATCTTATATAACTGTTATGTAATGCTTCGCGCGTGGCTTTAGGGGAAAAAGTAATAAATTATTTCGGTTTGGATTTAGGTCGCGATCCAAGGTTAAGGGACGGTATTCTGTTGCGTTAAGATGAAGAATTTGGAAAGGGCGTGTTAAATAGTAAATAGGGTTTTAAATTTATTTCATATATATATATATATGTGTATATATATATATATATATATATATATATATATATATATATATATATATATTTATTTACTTTTTTTTGGCATTAATTGCATACATTGACCGTTGTATTTAATTTGAATGTACTCCGTAGCGAAGTGCGCGTTTTCAGCCAGTATCACATATTGGGCTTAAAAATCCTTCTCCTTGTCCACGCTGAAAATTCAGCTTTCTCAAGCATGCCCCTTAAAATTAACTAAAGACTACATTAATTGAATAAATGTCTTTTACCAAATTGCATCAAATATAACACCACATGATACTGGCGCGTGCAATACACACACACACACACACACACACACACACACACACACACACATATATATATATATATATATATATATATATATATAAAATTTTCTTTTCTTATAGATGCTTTTTTGTTTTAAAAAATATTGCCTTGAACGCTGTATTATCAAAATAAACAAATTTTACTTTACAAAATAAAATAAATAAATAAGCGTTGTTAACATTGTGTTACTATGTTAAAATAAATTTTATTTAGTTTTAACGTTTAGCATACGTTGCATGATGCTATGATATATCGATATGAAAAAAAATTACTGGAATAATTAAGAAAAAGAAAAGATAGAATCAATCGAAACTTTTACTGTTAGAAATATTTCCGCTACATCCATTAAAAACTTAGAAATTCTATTGGTGACCCGAGTCACGGTTGGAGATTGATATTTGCGAAGGAGAAATTTAGGACAGACTAAAAGAAACGATAAATCCATTCATGGCGTTTTACACTTTCCCTTTGGAATTCCATGTGCCCTTTTTTTAAAAAGTTCAAATGTTATGTTATCTGTAATACCAAGAATTATCTAAATATCTTTAATTCTTTTTTTAAATGAAATTCAGATTGTTTTAAATTGTTCTTGAAAGGCAATTTTATTGCAAAATAAATCGATGTAATAAACAACTCTATCATCCAGTTTCATAAATTACTACAAATGTAGACCATTGTTTTAACATTAAAATAATCAGGTAAGTTAATATTAGCGGCGACGAACTCGCGCAGAATTTCTTAGTTAAAAACGTTACAGAATATTCAATTTTATTCAATTTTATATCACCTGAACAAGTGCTCAAGTGATAATTTCATTAGTTTATACAATGTTTAATCCCCACAATCACAAGTGGTGCCAAATTAGATGGTGTAATAATGTAATATTTTACTTACTTACTTACTTACTTACACACACACACACACACACACACACACACACACACACACACATATATATATATATATATATATATATATATATATATATATATATATATATATATATATATATATGACACGTTCGCTACTTACACCCTTCCCAGTACGTCGTCTTAAATCCAAACTTACTCTTTCTTAATATATCTCTACATAATTATTAAAGTTATAGCAGTCAATGAGTTAAAAGGCCGGTGGCAAAGAACTACAATTAATACATCTTACATATTTTATTTTCCCAAAAATTTCCTACATGATTCAATCTGCAAATTTTATCAAGAACTCATCAAGCTCCCCGAGCGACGCGTGACTGTATCACTCAAGAATTTCCCGCCGTCTGATTAAAACGCTATTGTTTTTTACCATCTAAAGCCATAGCGCATGCCCACAAGAGCTTCGTTACGTAGGCACCGAAGATGAGGCAGAGGCGTTTACCACGAACTGTCACTCAAACCCAAACGGAATTTCCCCGATTTCTCTCGATGCATTTCGAACCAAGATATGAGAATAGTGAAGAATTACGCCATGACAATAAATTAATTACTAAGACCCCTTTAAATTTAGAGTAATCATTCTTTCCCCACTAAATCCTTGACATATATATATATATATATATATATATATATATATATATATATATATATATATATATATATATATATATATATATATATATATATATTTATTTCAAGGGAAGGAATTTAAAGGGAAATGGGAGAAGCGAATCTTTAGACGATATATAAAGGTTTTCAAGTCGTTGATAGAAATTCGAATGAAGTTGCAGTTCACCGACCAACGTCTTCGCCTCTTTCGAAACCTGGAAGAAAATTTCAATAACTGACGGCGTTATGTTCCTCAAACTTTTGTTAAATATGGGATTCTATGTGCATCCACCTTTAAAACATCGCCGTAACCCAGGCGTTCAAATATAGGTTAGGCGTGTCTCACTTTAGTCTCATTCGCTGAAAAACCTGTCCGCTATAAGCTTTTCACCAACACATATTGACGTACTAAACGGCCACTGCAACAGAGCTTGGCATACGTAGTGTAATGTACAATTCATGATCCTACTCGTCAATTAAGGAGATAAATTTCGCAACGGGTTTAAAGCGAATGAAGGCGCTCTACCTGTTTATGTAGTTGTGACATTATATGAGAAAGACAACAGCTCTAGAAAAAAAAAATTAAAATTCTAGTCATTGCGGAATATTTTTGCAATTTCTGTAATACAGAGGCTGTTCACACATTTTTTAGACGATGTATATTGTATTCACAAAATTAAATTACATAAAATTCTTGTGTTTTAAATGTTCTATTTGAGATCCCTTATTCAGAACTATCTTTCGACACCGCAATTTCCAGGATAATAATGCCCTTTGAAGTGTCAGAAGAGGTATTCTATCCCATTCCTCCTGAACAGCTTTCCAGAGTCCTGTAAGGGTTTTGAGACGACGTTTGGATAATGCAGATTTTAAAAGTCCGAAAGCACAAAAATCCATAGGTGATACATCGGGAGATTTAGTAGGGATATCAGTGAAGGGTGTGGCCTTGATACCAGTTTTTTGTTCTATTTCTTTTAGGAAATTTACAGTGGATTTTGATGTGTGACTGCTAGCTTTGTACTGATGGAGTCTCACAGATTGATGGCACTGTGGGTAAAGCGATGGTATTTTATTCAGAAAAATTGGCGATAAAATATGTTCCTGATAGTATTTGGAGTTAATCTTGACATTTTTATCCACTCTCTTTATTTTTACCTTGCCATTATAAGAAAAAC
>OU015492.1:222751759-222764259 GCA_907164885.2 Dolomedes plantarius | reverse complement strand
GAATTCGAATCAGAAGTAAAAAAAAAAAAAATAAAAAAAAATAATAACTTCTAAAACTTTAAGGGTTTATTCACTGTTTAAACCTATTATTCACTGTTCAAAACCCATCTACAACAGCATAAAACAATTCATAAAGAAATATCTCAGAGCCAGGCACTCGCATATCACAAAAAAAAGAACACATTAACTGAACAAATACATCGTTTTCAAAGCCATACTAAAACTTGTTGCCAAAAGTAACTTACAAAGTTTGAAAGCTCGCGAAACATAGAGATAATAATAATGTAGAGATACAACTCCCAACATCTGGCGTTCTTGGCAAAAGGGAGGAAATGTGATTTCATAGGTTTGGCTCATAAAGTTATAGAACTGAAACAAATGATTCAGAGTCGTGAATATTACGAAGAGGAGTTCGAAAAAAAATGTTGGATACTACAGAGGCTGTTCGCACATTTTTTAGACGATTTTGGTAAGCGGTAATAAAAAAACGTTTGCTTCAAAAGAAATAATTGTAATTGTACTATGTTTTTAAAAGTCAAAATTATCGTCTGCGGCTTGAAAGTTTTGTTTTTATTCAAAATGGCGTTTTTAACAAAGCAGTGGTTCGAAGGCTACATTTATACTCTTTCCGAAGAGAAATATGCATACTCCGTTATCCAAAAACGATGTGAGAGTCATGGTTTTGTGATATCTAAAGGGTCGATAGGTAATATCGTCAACAAGAAAGGAAAAAAAAAACGTCAAATTGGAGCCTCAAGTGGGACAAAAATTCCAAACAAGTATCCAAGGAAAAAACGGACATCTTCGACTATTGCAAAGGTACGTTGTTTAATGTTAAAAGAAAATGCCCCTAGTCAAAGGACAGTTGCAAAATCATTAAAATGCTCGGTGTCCACTGTAAACAAAATGATAAACGTTGATTTAAATCTTAAGAAAGCGAAAAAATGCAATGTGCATCGTCTTCTTCCAAATCATATCGCTGAACGCAGGACACGCTGCAGAATTCTATATGAGAAACACTTATCCAAAGAAAAATGGAAAACAATTGTCACAATAGATGAATCATGGGTGTATTTAAATGATTGCAACAAAAATGAGCCATTTATTATCATAAAAGGGGAGAAAAAAAATTTAAGTACATGGTTCAAAGAATCGAAAGAAAGTTTTTTCTAAGGGATTCATGATTGTTGCTGGTTTTTCTTATAATGGCAAGTTAAAAATAAAGAGAGTGGAAAAAAATGTCAAGATTAACTCCAAATACTATCAGGAACATATTTTATCGCCAATTTTTCTGAATGAAATACCATCGCTTTACCCACAGTGCCATCAATCTGTGAGACTCCATCAGGACAAAGCTAGCAGTCACACATCAAAATCCACTGTAAATTTCCTAAAAGAAATGGAACAAAAAACTGGTATCAAAACCATACCCTTCACTGATATCCCTACTAAATCTCCCGATGGTTTTTGCCTTAGTTTTAACCTTAGTTTTAACACTAAACCTATGGATTTTTGTGCTTTCGGACTTTTAAAATCTGCATTATCCAAACGTCGTCCCAAAACCCTTACAGGACTCTGGAAAGCTGTTCAGGAGGAATGGGAAAGAATACCTCTTCTGACACGTCAAAAGGCATTATTATCCTGGAAATTGCGGTGTCGAAAGATAGTTCAGAATAAGGGATGTCAAATAGAACATTTAAAACACAAGAATTTTATGTAATTTAGTTTTGTGAATACAATATACATCGTCTAAAAATGTGTGAACAGCCTCTGTATTATAGATGAACGCAATAAATTGAGTGAAATTGAAGAACGAAATTGATGTATCCGCAAATAGTAACGTTAATGTTGAAAATATTGATGCTAACCGTGTAGTGCTTGAAAGTGTTAAAAATAGTACACAAACTAAGTTACATAAACTGAGTTACATAAACTAAGGCAAAAATTTGATCCTAAGGAGGGGATATTATTTTTTATCTCGTTATTTTTGAAAGACAGGCACGTAGGGCAAACGTAAAGGATGAAGACTGGGTATCTCATCTTTTAAGACTACTCCCTTATGAAAGAACTCAGTTGATTGCTCGTGAGTCAGAAGACGAAGAAAATGATTATGAGCATAATAAAGAGCTATTACTGAAGAGATTCAAGTTAAGTGCAGAGAAATATAGAGATTACATTGTATTTAATCAGAGAGCTCCAAAAAGAACATGGAAAGACTTTGTTTCGAATTAACTATTTTGAAGAATGGATAGGAGGCTTAAAAACTACGGATTTTAATGATGTAACAAGATATGTAACAGATATGTAACAAGAGGTGTTCGTAGTTGCAAAAAAATTACAAAACTTTCTTTTTGTTTTTTTAATAAATATGTAGTTAAATACATATTTTATTCCTTAGTAATCTTCTAAGACTTAAAAAAGAGCTCACTTAAAGTTCAACGAAACATTTTTTATGTGTTTAATTTATTATTACAACAGTATTTTTTTAAGGATATTATTGGCGGATTTAGACGTTACCTTTGTTGTCATTCCTCTTTTGTTAAAATATGTACCTCAGTTCAGCAGTTGTTAATTTACATAAGATATTTTTTACCACCTGTCAATTGACTTTTATATCTATCATATAAGAACTGGAGGAAAATCATAGCGCTGATTCGATACACTCAAACTGATTAATTTTCCTTAGTTTGCTAGTAAAGAAAGAAACCCCAGAGGCGAAGAATTCAACATTTGATCCAGAGGATATTTTTTTAATGAAAATTTCGTATTGAAAATAATTGTCGTTTTTTTAGCTTTTATTTAAGATGTATTATATTACATTTTCCATAATAAAGACTCAGAAATTAGTAGGAATATCTTTCATAAAAAATGTAAGGGATAGTCATTACTGTGACCTCTCAGCTAATTTTCCTTCTGTCAGTGTGTTCCTCTCAACTAATTTTTAAAACGTTAGAATCGCTTTTTTATCAATATAATTGAGATAGGTTTTTTCTAGCTACCTGGCTACTTATGCTGGTATTGCGAGGTGAACTGAATTCGTTACATTAAAATCAACCAATTGTGTAACTTACTTCCAATTAGGCCTGTTAATCCGGCCGTTAAGGTAAGAAAATTAAAAAACAGTTTTGAGCAGCATTTCCTTGAGGCTTTGCGTTGTTTTTTATTTTAAGACGTCCATTTTAAGTGTTAAATATACTTAAGTAGCTAAAGCTGGAGCTTCAAAGCTAATTCTTCCCCCCCCCCCTCCCAGAAAATTCCAACCATTGCGTTGCTGTAGATGAGTTTATTAAAATATATACCTGTTATTTAACTCCTTGTGAATTATATTTGAATAAAGAACAGCAACACGTTCCAAAAAAGATGCGCAGCATTAAAATAAATAATGCAACGAGTTCCTTAAGGCAGTTGATACGGTAAAATGAAACTGAATTAGGGATAGCAAAGCCTATGCAAATTGTGTAGCGCTGCGCATCATGTATGCTCAAGTGAGGGCGCTGTGGTAACTGCATATATAGCGCGTACTGTGGTTGTTCTGAATTAGTTGTTGGAATTGCCAGTAAGGGTAAACTGCCTGATTTAGACGCCTCCGATCGCTGACAAATCGTAGGTGCGCGACGCATGGGCCATTCAATTTCCGAAATCGTCAGACAGCTAGGATTTTCAAGGTCGACAATGTCAAAAGTATACCAAGAATACATGGATGGTGGAAAAAAAAACTAGCGATCGGGCAAACTGCAAAGGACAATTAGCCTTGACAGTGGGTGGTGAGAGACGGCTCAGGCGTATTGTACGTAGCCAGCGAAGCCAAACATTAGTTCAAATTACCACCCATTTTAATGACAGTGCCAGTCGTACAGTCAGTAAACGGACTGTGCAACGCTCGCTTCACCGTATGGGTTTCGGGAGCCGTCGACCTACGAGAGTATCATTGCTCTATACTCGCCATCGAGCTGCACGTCTTGCTTGGGCAAGAGAGCACAGAGACTGGAGTGTAGAGGACTGGAAACGAGTAGAATGGAGTGATGAGTCTCGATTACGACTACTTAACGCCGACGGGAGGCTGAGAATATGGCGTCAGGCTCATGAAGCCACGGATCCTGCATGCCTGGCTGGAACTGTTCAAGGGCATGGTGGCTCAATCATGGTCTGGGGTGTTTTTTCGTGGCACAGTTTGGGATCTTTGGTGCGTGTACCAACCTCCCTCAATGCAATTCGGTACGTAGAGTTGCTGGGTGATCACCTCCATCCGTTTATGCTGTTCTGTAATCCGCACGGTAATGGAGTTTTCCAGTAAGACAACTGTACCTCTCACAAGTCCCGGTTGGCTACTGGCTGGTTGGATGAGCATTCTCTGTCATGTATTGGCCACCTAGAAGCCCAGACTTAAATCCTATTGAGCATCTTTGGGATGTTTTGGAACAAGGTGTGAAAGGCCATCACACAGCACCAGAGAACCTTACTGAATTATGGACAGCTTTAGCCAATATTTGGTAAGCCATTCCCGTGGAACGTTTCCAGAAACTTGTGGAATCTATGCCTCGTCGTGTGGCAGTAGTTATCAAGCCAGAGGAGGCCCAACTCGTTACTAGGTAGGTATCCCTAATTCAGTGGCACTTCAGTGTATATAACTGTTCGGTAACTGACTGACTGACTGACTGACATACATCGCACAGACCAAACCGCTGGACCTAAAGAGCTGAAATTTTGCATGGCGAATCTTCTTATAGTGTAGGGGTGCACTAAGAAAGATTTTTGAAAAATTCTTCTTAGACTTATTTAAATTAAATTTTTAAGCTGTTTTTGTAATTTTTATAAGTTTGCATTTAAAATAATAAACTGAGGGTTATAAAATTTATATCCCAAGAAAGATCATACAAATTCCTTTAAAATGAAGTCTTTTTCGAATCTTTACCTTCATTTTCTGATTTTTGGTGAATTTTTAAATATTACTTTTCAGAATTTAATTTATTAAATGCTGATCACGTGATTTCTTTTTCCGGTACTTTAAATTAATTTATCGTCACGTGCATAACGAAATAGACAAAAAAAATTTTCTTGCTAATGCGGCAGACGATTGGACATTATCCAAAAAAATATTAAAATACAGTAAAAGATATGTTCCTCAAACTGTACTATATTAACTGTACTATATTCTTTAGTATGTTCTATTAGATTTAATTTGAATATTTTCTTCTACATTATTTTGTCTATAAAAAAATCCGTTAAAATTTTTTATAACTATATTATTTCGTTTTTTTACATCAATTGCATACATTGATCGATTATTATAAATTGATCGATTATTATTGATCGATTTATTATAAATATATTTATACATATTTTTGGCATTAATTGCATACATTTACCGTTGTATTTAATTTGAATGTACTCCGTAGCGAAGTACGGGTTTTCAGTTAGTTTGTCATAAATATTTTGAATAGAAACTTCATTTTACAACATTTTTTATAAATTTTAAACAGGAGCAGTTTTAGATCATATGAAATCAAATAAGTCGGTTCCAATAATTTAATAACACTCGTTCTAACTATCGAATTGTGTTACTTAGTTTTCTAAAAGGAATAATAAACGTCGTTTGAGAAACAAGCCTCCCTCGTCCACAAATCATCTCCTAAAATAATCTCCTCTCCCATAAATAAGCTAAAGCGAGGACAAGACATGAGGAACGATGTTTTTACCCCAAAAAGAATCCCCACAAATAACGGCGGAGCCTTGTTCATTAGCAGTTACCCCTGGTTGCGTAAATTTCCAATAATTATTAGGGGAGAGACATTTCGCTTTGAGCTATGTTTGTTACCAGAGCTCTTCCAAACATTTCGAGACACTGGGATGGCCAGCGTCCGTCACTTTATGGACATCAGGAGTTGTATAATTTGGGAAGCACATTGTGTGCGGGACTCGTATGATTGGATGGGAGTATTTTTTGCAACCTGTTTACTGATTATAATTCTCTTTCACGGAGGATCTATAGGTTGCTAGAATTTTCCGGGTAGTAAAAACGTGATGTATCAGACTGGCTGGGCACATGGTTTTCCATTTTGGAAGGAGAATAAAGACTGTGATTATTCTGTTTGTAATTCCGTCTCCTTTTATTTTTGATAAGAGTTTTTCCTTTGCTTGCTCAGAATATACCTATTTAAAAGGTTTACAGATGAAAGCTTTTGCTTAGTTTTTATAAATTTTGGGGACTTAGAGTGGGTTTGTAATAAAATCCCAATATGTATAAATAAACAAATAAATAATTAAATACTTCTATGCATATGTCATACCTCTATACATACATACACACACACATTTACATACATACATACATATATATACATATATATACATACATATATATATATATATATATGTATATATATATATATATATATATATATATATATATATATATATATATATATATATATATATATATATATATATATATATATATGCTTCACATATATATGTGCATCTCTCTCTCTGTCTAATATATATATGTATATATATATATATATATATATATATATATATATATATATATATATATATATATATATAATTGCATATATATATATATATATATTTATCTATTTATATTTATATATATTGTAACGACTCCCGTACAAAACCAAATATTATGTGCATGGAATTTTCGGGAAGACCAACCAACGCGCGGTTTGTGCACATAATGGATTTAGACGGCTGGAGACAGGCAGTCTTAACGACACAAAGACCGGAAGTGCTACCGACAGCTCGCGGAACAGTTCGTTAATTACTAAAGGGAAGTTGCCGACCGGAGGCGCCTAGTCATCTGGGAGCAATAGCTGAATAAAGAAAGGCGGCGTTTTCCAGACCTTTCGAGAACGTTCAGCGATGGTATATAAAACCGCCGTAAGCGAGTTTATTTCATGTCAGTGATACAGAGATTAAATTATTCAGAGTGACGCTGGAGCCGGAGACAAGGAGATAGTGTCGGGCCTAGATAGACTTGAATGAGAACAGCGACAACTCAACTCTGACCTTCCTCGGCATCGACGAGTATCACGGTACTTAAAGCATTACATACAGAAAGGCTTGCAGCCTTTTATTTAAGGCAAATTCCTTACAATATATATATATATATATATATATATATATATATATATATATATATAAATATATATATATATATATATATATATATATATATATATATATATATATATATATATATATATATATATATATATATATATATATATATATATATATATATATATATATATATATATAAGAGTATAAGGTGCAAAATAGTATAATAACACCCGCCCAAAACACATATGAATACTCGAAATGTATAATAATAATAATGTCAGTTTATGGCCTTGAAGAATTTTGTCTTAAGTGAACTGTCCCATTTTCTCGTAAGAATTTTTGTGTAATTCCTGTTCTAAAGATATGCACTGACAACATGGTTGGTTTTCTATTTCGAACACCATTTTCTGACTGCAAATCGTAGATCACCAGATTACATAATTGGAGGAGTTAGGACGCGTTTTCCAACTTTATAGTTGAAGAACAGGATTCTAAAAATATTGTTAAAGTACGGCGTTCCATCTCTAGTCTTCTGAAATGCATTCTGACGAACCGCGAAGCATCATCAAAAATCCTTCAGAAAAATTTTAATGCTTCCCAGAGAATTAAGCTGTACGACAGAGTTAAGATTTGAAGTTTTTAACACACAGTTTTTATTTATTACTAGAAGGTAACCCTTCATTTTGATGTCATAATACTAATAATGACGTCATAATGGAAAAAAGTATATGAAAGTTAAAAAATATCCTGAATTATCTAAAAATATTGCATTTAATCGACACCTTGGAAAAGCAAACCCTTTTATTATTTTTTATTTATTTAGTTTTCCATGCTATTGGAGTAGTAGACTGCCATCCAGTTTTTTACAGCTCACTACGCGATATGAATACTTGAGCTACTTGATTCATTCACATTCAAGTTTGTGTACTTTCAGAATTCATCGCAAAAGTAAACAGATTTTTAAAAACTGTTAAATATACAGCTAAGAGCATCCAATTTTTTTAGTTCTGAATGTTTTATAGAAAAATAGGCTGAACAAATGTGATTTGATGGAGAAGATATTAGTTTTTAGGTAAGAAAAAATTCTGATCCATATCGGAAATTGAAATTAAGCCTAACCGGCTGTTTGTTTACTGAGGGCTTCAATTGAAAGATGAGTACAGCCCGGAAGTGTTATACAGAGACAACGGCTATTATATATATATAATTTTCAAGAAATTCGAAACGGAACTACAAATAAAAGTAGCTTTCATTCGTAGTTTTTTCGCACCTTTGAATAAAAGTAGTAAATGCTAGTGAGCCATTTACAAATCTCTCGGTCCTTATGTGGGCAAGAAGAATTTTAAATGAAAACTGCTTTAACAATCACTTTCTGCTTGTCAGATTATAAGCCTAGAATTACTATTTTGCAGTCGATTAATAAATAAATAGTTATGGATATTTTAATCATTGTTTGTTTATAAACATGAAATGTTGTAAGGGTTGCTTGGACACATTTAACATTGTAAAATTAGCTTTCTTTCTTTCCCTGACTTAGTGAACTTAGCAACAGACACATAATCAGTATTTAAATTCAGTAAGAGCCTACGTATGACATAAAATATTAAAACAACAGTGCTATTCTCTAGAACAGCATATGTTAAAAGATTAAACGGTTTTGTCACGAGAGATGAAAATGCCGGTGTAAGAGAGTTAAAAATAATAAAGGCTTAAATTTGCATGTTACCTTACTTCACTGCAGATTTTCTCACGGCGATGACTAAAGGATTGTGTGAGGGCTAATGGTAGCCATTTTGAAAAATGATCGCTGCTTTATGTTCGCAGATATTGGATCTATGCTTTATCATATGATTATTAAAATTTCCCTCAAAATACTTTTGTAATTCATTCCGAAAGTTGAAGAATATTTATGTGTAGACCAGGTGCATTATAAATTTATGTCTCTGCTAATATTGCATTAAATAATTGATTAATATGAAACGGGTATAGCATATTGCCTTTGTATATTACACTTGCACATCATACCTATTTTTTTGGGGGGGGGAACTTGAGTCGTAATACGTTTTCACAAAGTGTTTTCTCCTCGTACTATTTCGCATTTAAAAGATTCCGTTTCTATATTGCATAAATAGCCCAGTTTCTTCAACTTTATCTTGTTCTTGTGTGGTTCTTTAAAATTTAAACATGTACAACTCAGCAGTTAATTTTAGTTCTTAGATCTAGTTTACCGTAAGTAATTTTAGTAGTCACTTAACTGAAACTCTTAGGGCCTGTTCACATAGGAGTCCGTTGCGTTGTGTTGCGTTAAGGAAAAGATGACGTTGAGACGAAAATAAACCAATCATAGGCCTCCAAACGATTAGCAATGAAATTTTTAACGCCTATGATTGGTTTATTTTCGTCTCAGGGCCTGTTAACATAGGAGTCCGTTCCGTTGTGTTAAGGAAAAGATGACGTTGAGACGAAAGTAAACCAATCATAGGCGTTAAAAATTTCATTGCTAATCGTTTGGAGGCCTATGATTGGTTTATTTTCGTCTCAACGTCATCTTTTCCTTAACGCTACTCAACGGACTCCTATGCGAACAGGCACATAACTGCAAACGTTGCTTTACACTTTTTCCTCCTCATAGAGCTGGCTAAGGCCCTCCTCTCTAAATAGTTTGAAGTCTATCTTCATAAAGAGCTCAGTGAATGTATTTTATATCAGTTCAATAACAATATAACTTTTTTTTAAATCTTCCCTACAAATTTCAACCAAAGCATATAATATCACTGACTGATTCACAAGTCAACGGAGGGATGGCGTCTTTTTCAACAGTTTAATACAAAATGTAAGCGTTGAATTCACATTTTTCCCATCACATATAACATCCATGACTCTTACCACAGTACTCCATTAAAGCCCTGATAATCTCGGGGTCAGTGCTTTTACGGGAATGTGACAGAATTTTTAAAGGAAAGCCGTATGACTTTTTGAACGAGAAGAACTGGATTTTTACAAATTTAATTGTACTACCCCCAAATAACTGCAAGTTTAAAATAACCATAAAATACCTCAATTACTTACTCTTTTTTTCAATAATTCAAAGGGTAAAATTTCTATAAAAACAGAAGAAACAAGCATAAATTCAGATGGATTAGTGAGAAAAGATATCTTTTATTCATTTTTTAAAAATTATGTTTCTTATAATCTCTGATAGCAGAGCTCGGGAAAAAGGGAAATATAAGAGGAAAATTGGATCTTTTTAACGGGACAGTGGACTTTCAAAATTGTGAAATTTGTCCAAAAATTCGATTTTTTTAATTTTATTGAATTGTGAAACTACGGACGAGTAGGAATGTGTTTCAAAAATAATTTTTAATTTCTGCGATTACTTTCCTAGTTATAGGCATTTGTATTTAATTTAGATATTATGTGGTTACTAATAGCAATAACTAATAATGTGCTTTTCTCAAAATAAAAATTTTCATGTCATACGAATATTCAAACTGCTCCGGGCGCATTTCTAATTATGGTATTGCTTTGAAATTTAAGTTTTATATACCTAACTGTATATCAAATAAATCTTATTGAAAATAATTATGCTTCGTAGCTCAGAACTTCTAAATTTTGTACTTGAAAAGATGATTTAGAGGTATTTTGCGTCATAAAAAGGGTATTTTCACTATTATTATTTTTTTCTCTTTATATTTTTAATGAATGCTTAAAATAAGCAATAAGTTTCATTGTTAGTTCTATAAGGTATCCTGTAAATAAAAATTACCATATTATATGCAAAAGAAATGCGCGTGGAACATTTTTAATGAGGCCAATTTTTTATATAATTAATAATTCATAATTCATAAATTATTAATATTTCATCTGTAAATTTTAACGACTTTTACATATCTAAGGTACTAATCACATATTGAAATTTCAAGCAAATCCATTCAAAATAAAAAAAGTTAGGTTTGAAGGTCCACTGTCGGCTTAACTGAAACTGGTTTATTAGTCAGAAACATCTTTCCGGACAAAGCAAGTCCTGCGTTTTTCCTTTACAAGTCGAAAAACGCAGCGCTTCATTTATTTTTTTTCCAACGTCAGGCAGTGGCAACATCAGCCATGAGCCCTCTGGCAACCCAATAAAATTTAGCCTTAGTATAAAAATTGTCAAGAGTAAAAGTCATAAAAGAAAGTGCATTACAGTTCGTCCAATGTAAAAAGTTCATAACTTCTCCCGAGGGTCGCAAAACACAGTCAGGACGCAGCGATTCAACATCCCACTTCTGATGTTAGTATGGAAACGCTTTCAATAATCAGCAAGGAATTGAAGACTAGGTTAGACATATTTGATCGCTAAAGCACTATTAATTAGCAGCGGAAGCTTCAACATATTTTACAAACAGCTAGAAAAATTGAGTAAACCCAAATTGCATTTAAAAAAAAACCTCAGATTGTAATGAATACCAACCCCCAGCTTTTTAAAATACATATTTTTTTTAAAACTAAAAATGATAAGAGAAATACGAATTAGATAATACACTCTACACTTTCTAAGATTACTTGAAGTTAAATAAAGTTATTTCATTTAATTGTCAGATTTAATCCATTTAACGCTTCACTTCCAAATTAATTTTCAGAATATTTTTATTTTTGATACGTGTCACGTATCGTCTATGACACGCTCCTTATATCATTCATGTCTTTCATCAGTTCTGTTTTAGGTGTCCAGGTATGATAATTTTGATGATATCTATCTATTGCCCGTTTTGCCATTGCACGATCTTTTACGGTTACAGCTTAAGAGAATTTGTGTCTTGTTTCGCTTCTATTAACTTGTGAAAAATATCTATTTACGCATGCAGAAGAGTGCAGTAAATTAGTTAAACGGTTTACGAAATTTGATGAGATTTCGTATTTGGAATTACTGAATCCATCTCTGATATTAAGTTAGAAATACCAAAATTTTAAGATGGTTTTGTATGTAGAGATGGTTCGTTCAGTAGAGAGTAAGATTTTAGACGATCAGTAGATTGTTGAAATGGTTTTGACAGAACCTGTCAACGTCTCAGATGAGAGTGAAGGTGAAGAAGACAGTGACAGCGAGCAGAGGGTATCCCTGCATTTGATGTAGCACTACGCTACGCAGAGCCACACTCCGCCGCGACCAGAGCGGACACCATTTTTCTGACGCTTTGGCGTAATTTGGCTTCAAGGGAGAGGTATTCTTCTCATCAATAAAAGAATTTAACAGTTTTTTTTTCAAATCAATGTAGTCCAGTAATAATTCGTTCAGTACATTGCCTAACTTTGAATTTTCTTGTACCTTTCAGAAATATACTTTATATTACTTAGTATAACTGTAGTTTTATTGTAACCTTAGTTCTTTTTGACTTTTAGTTTCGGATTAAGCGGACTTTCGGATTATTGGGACTCTA
>OU015492.1:222744259-222749259 GCA_907164885.2 Dolomedes plantarius | reverse complement strand
AAAAAGTTATTAAATTTTTTGTGCCATTTTTGGTGATTTTTTCGTGTTTTTTTTGTGTGTGGACTCAGTAGAGGATAGGCTATGGGGCCGAATCGTACCAAAATCGACACGCGGGTGGCCCCGGACACGATTCAGTGCCTGACGTAGCCGGATTTCTGAATTTTTAATTAAAAAAAAGTTATTAAATTTTTTGTGCCATTTTTGGTGATTTTTTCGTGTTTTTTTGTGTGTGGACTCAGTAGAGGATAGGCTATGGGGCCGAATCGTACCAAAATCGACACGCGGGTGGCCCCGGACACGATTCAGTGCCTGACGTAGCCGGATTTCTGAATTTTTAATTAAAAAAAAGTTATTAAATTTTTTGTGCCATTTTTGGTGGTTTTTTTCGTGTTTTTTTGTGTGTGGACTCAGTAGAGGATAGGCTATGGGGCCGAATCGTACCAAAATCGGCACGCGGGTGGCCCCGGACACGATTCAGTGCCTGACGTAGCCGGATTTCTGAATTTTTAATTAAAAAAAGTTATTAAATTTTTTGTGCCATTTTTGGTGATTTTTTCGTGTTTTTTTTTTGTGTGTGGACTCTGTAGCGGATAGGCTATGGGGCCGAATCGTACCAAAATCGACACGCGGGTGGCCCCGGACACGATTCAGTGCCTGACGTAGCCGGATTTCTGAATTTTTAATTAAAAAAAAGTTATTAAATTTTTTGTGCCATTTTTGGTGATTTTTTCGTATTTTTTTTGTGTGTGGACTCAGTAGAGGATAGGCTATGGGGCCGAATCGTACCAAAATCGACACGCGGGTGGCCCCGGACACGATTCAGTGCCTGACGTAGCCGGATTTCTGAATTTTTAATTAAAAAAAAGTTATTAAATTTTTTGTGCCATTTTTGGTGATTTTTTCGTGTTTTTTTTGTGTGTGGACTCAGTAGAGGATAGGCTATGGGGCCGAATCGTACCAAAATCGACACGCGGGTGGCCCCGGACACGATTCAGTGCCTGACGTAGCCGGATTTCTGAATTTTTAATTAAAAAAAGTTATTAAATTTTTTGTGCCATTTTTGGTGATTTTTTTCGTGTTTTTTTTGTGTGTGGACTCAGTAGAGGATAGGCTATGGGGCCGAATCGTATCAAAATCGGCACGCGGGTGGCCCCGGACACGATTCAGTGCCTGACGTAGCCGGATTTCTGAATTTTTAATTAAAAAAAAGTTATTAAATTTTTTGTGCCATTTTTGGTGATTTTTTCGTGTTTTTTTTGTGTGTGGACTCAGTAGAGGATAGGCTATGGGGCCGAATCGTACCAAAATCGACACGCGGGTGGCCCCGGACACGATTCAGTG
The DNA here is from genome assembly GCA_907164885.2 of Dolomedes plantarius. NCBI lineage: Eukaryota > Metazoa > Arthropoda > Arachnida > Araneae > Dolomedidae > Dolomedes > Dolomedes plantarius. Next base: position 222,747,918 of record OU015492.1, on the reverse strand, counting down.
CCTGACGTAGCCGGATTTCTGAAATTTTAATTAAAAAAAAGTTATTAAATTTTTTGTGCCATTTTTGGTGATTTTTTCGTGTTTTTTTTGTGTGTGGACTCAGTAGAGGATAGGCTATGGGGCCGAATCGTATCAAAATCGGCATGCGGGTGGTCCCGGACACAATTCAGTGCCTGACGTTACAGTTTCCAATAAAAATTCCATTTGCCATCACCGTCAACAAATCCCAAGGTCAAACATACAAATATTTTGAACTTGAAGTACGGGAAAATTTGTTTACTCATGGACAATTACATGTTGGTCTCTCTAGGTCAGGAAATGCGGAGAATCAATTTGTTTTAAAACTTCAGGAAAACGAAAAATGTGGTATACCATAAAGTTTTAAAACAAATTTTACCTACCTAATATCTACTTAAGATAGGTAATTGTTCAACCCTGACAAAGTCGGGACGGGCCGCTAGTACATTAATAAGATTCTTCATAATGATACGCTTCACTTCTTTGTATTCAATCTAAAATTTTATCTTTTTGGGATGCATCTTGCAAATCAGTTGTAAGACCGCTTTAATCAATGAAACACTGTAAAGTTCGAACTAAATATTCTTGATAGAGATTAATTTACTTCTGTTTTAAACATTTGTAACGGTTTTTGTTAATTTTTTATAAAATAATTAGTCAATTTAAATTCCACGAATAACTACACATTTTTTGGGTACTTTAGAAAAAATTCCTTCAAGATTACGCTTCAAAATTTCTCACATTTCTTTCCTAATTGGAGATACAATCTAAATAACGAGAAATCTTTCTTTAAACAATTTTTTTAATTAGCGAACTAACTGTGGTTTTTTTGTTTCTTTTAGTTTGTAGAATTCGATAATTTTTTTACAGAAATAACATTCTTAAGCTTCACTCATTGCATCAAGTTTAATCATTATCTATCTATATATATAAAACAGTTCCGTAACTGACTCATTCATTCATTCATTCATTCATTCATTCACTGACTGACTGACATACAACGCACAGACCAAACCGCTGGACCTAAAGAGCTGAAATTTTGCATGGCGATTCTTCTTATAGTGTAGGGGTGCACTAAGAGAGATTTTTGAAAAATTCTTCTTAGATTTTTTTTAATTAAATTTTTAAGCTGTTTTTTTACTTTTTTTAAGTTTGCATTTAAAATAATAATTTGAGGGTTATAAAATTTATATCACGAGAAAGATCATAAAAATTCCTTAAAATGAAATCTTTTTCGAATCTTTACCTTCATTTCCTGATTTTTGGTGAATTTTTAAAGATTAATTTTTAGAATTTAATTTATTAAATGCTGATCACGTGACTTCTTTTTCTGGTACTTTAAATAAATTTATCGTCACGTGCATAAAAACTAAATAGACAAAAAATAATTTTTTTTCCGTTGCTAATGCGGCAGACGATTGGACATTATCCAAAACAATATTAAAATACAGTAAAAGAAATGTTCTAGAAACTGTACTATATTAACTGTACTATATTCTTTAGTATTCTTTATATTAGATTTAATTTGAATATCTTCTTCTACATTATTTTGTCTATAAAAATATCCCTTACGATTTTTTTATAAATATATATATATATATATTTTACATCAATTATATACATTGATCGTCGTATTTATTATATATATATTGGCATTAATTGCATACATTCACCGATGTTTTTACTTTGAATGTACTCCGTAGCGAAGTGCGGGTTTTCAGCTAGTCTATATATATAAAACAGTTCCGTAACTGACTCATTCATTCATTCATTCATTCATTCATTCACTGACTGACTGACATACAACGCACAGACCAAACCGCTGGACCTAAAGGGCTGAAATTTTGCATGGCGATTCTTCTTATAGTGTAGGGGTGCACTAAGAGAGATTTTTGAAAAATTATTCTTAGATTTTTTTAAATTAAATTTTTAAGCTGTTTTTTTTACTTTTTTTAAGTTTGCATTTAAAATAATAATTTGAGGGTTATAAAATTTATATCACGAGAAAGATCATAAAAATTCCTTTAAAATGAAATCTTTTTCGAATCTTTACCTTCATTTCCTGATTTTTGGTGAATTTTTAAAGATTAATTTTTAGAATTTAATTTATTAAATGCTGATCACGTGATTTCTTTTTCTGGTACTTTAAATAAATTTATCGTCACGTGCATAAAAACTAAATAGACAAAAAATAATTTTCTTTTTCTTGCTAATGCGGCAGACGATTGGACATTATCCAAAAAAATATTAAAATACTGTAAAAGAAATGTTCTAGAAACTGTACTATATTAACTGTACTATATTCTTTAGTATTCTTTATATTAGATTTAATTTGAATATCTTCTTCTACATTATTTTGTCTATAAAAATATCCCTTACGATTTTTTTATAAATATATATATATTTTACATCAATTATATACATTGATCGTCGTATTTATTATATATATATTGGCATTAATTGCATACATTCACCGATGTTTTTACTTTGAATGTACTCCGTAGCGAAGTGCGGGTTTTCAGCTAGTCTCTATATATAAAACAGTTCCGTAACTGACTCATTCATTCATTCATTCATTCATTCACTGACTGACTGACATACAACGCACAGACCAAACCGCTGGACCTAAAGGGCTGAAATTTTGCATGGCGATTCTTCTAATAGTGTAGGGGTGCACTAAGAAAGATTTTTCAAAAATTCTTCTTAGATTTTTTAAAATTAAATTTTTAAGCTGTTTTTGTAATATTCTTTAAAGATTGCATTTAAAATAATAATCCGAGGATTATAAAATTTATATCACGAGAAAGATCATAAAAATTCCTTCAAAATGAAATTTTTTTCGAATTTTTACCTCCATTTCCTGATTTTTGGTGAATTTTTAAAGATTAATTTTTAGAATTTAATTTATTAAATGCTGATCACGTGATTTCTTTTTCTGGCACTTTCAATAAATTTATCGTCACGTGTGTAACAACTAAATAGACAAAAAAAAACATTTTTTCATTCTAATGCAACAGACGATTGGATATTATCCAAAAAAAATAAATATTCCTTATGATTTTTTTATAAATATATATATATATATAAATATTTTTTTACATCAATTGTATATATTGATCGTCTCATTTATTATAAATATATATATTTATTTTTTTTGGCATTAATTGCATACATTTACCGTTGTATTTAATTTGAATGTACTCCGTAGCGAAGCGCGGGTTTTCAGCTAGTATATATATAAAACAGTTCCGTAACTGACTCATTCATTGACTGACTGACATACAACGCACAGACCAAACCGCTGGACCTAAAGGGCTGAAATTCTGCATGGCGATTCTTCTAATAGTGTAGGGGTGCACTAAGAAAGATTTTTCAAAAATTCTTCTTAGATTTTTTTAAATAAAATTTTTAAGCTGTTTTTTAAACTTTTTTTACGTTTGCATTTAAAATAATACATTGAGGGTTATAAAATTTATATCACGAGAAAGATCATAAAAATTCCTTCAAAATGAAATTTTTTTCGAATTTTTACCTCCATTTCCTGATTTTTGGTGAATTTTTAAAGATTAATTTTTAGAATTTAATTTATTAAATGCCGATCACGTGATTTCTTTTTCTGGTACTTTCAATAAATTTATCGT
>OU015492.1:222709259-222724259 GCA_907164885.2 Dolomedes plantarius | reverse complement strand
TCCCTTAGAAAAACTTTCTTTCGATTATTTGAACCATGTACTTAAATTTTTTTCTCCCCTTTTATGAGAATAAATGGCTCTTTTTTTGGTTGCAATCATTTAATTACACCCATGATTCATCTATTGTGACAATTGTTTTCCATTTTTTCTTTGGATAAGTGTTTCTCATATAGAATTCTGCAGCGTGTCCTGCGTTCAGCGATATGATTTGGAAGAAGACGATGCGCATTGCGTTTTTTCGCTTTCAAGATTTAAATCAACGTTTATCATTTTGTTTACAGTGGACACCGAGCATTTGAATGAATTTGCAACTGTCCTATGACTAGGGGGATTATCTTTTAACATTAAACAACGTACCTTTGCAATAGTCGAAGATGTCCGTTTTTACCTTGGATACTTGTTTGGAATTTTTGTCCCACTTGAGGCTCCAATTTGACGTTTTTTTCCTTTCTTGTTGACGATATTACCTATCGACGCTTTAGATATCACAAAACCATGACTCTCACATCGTTTTTGGATAACGGAGTATGCATATTTCTCTTCGGAAAGAGCATAAATGTAGCCTTCGAACCACTGCTTTGTTAAAAACGCCATTTTGAATAAAAACAAAACTTTCAAGCCGCAGACGATAATTTTGACTTTTAAAAACATAGTGCAATTGCAATTATTTCTTTTGCAGCAAACGATTTTTTATTACCGCCTACCAAGATCGTCTAAAAAAATGTGCGAACAGCCTCTGTATATTGTTTTGGCTAGACATAGTGGTACTAGTATGTTGTTTATACAAATTGTTCTTAAAAGAAAAAATGTGTTAAAGAAAACCTGTAAAATAGATGTTTAAGTAATATACGTAGTGCTTATATAATACGTTCTAGTATTGATAAAGAAATGTGAAATATAGGTTAATGCAAAGTGCATAATATGAAAGTAAAGTGGTTTATACTTAAAATATAGTGTAAATATGTGAAATAATAGTTATGGGGACGGTTTTAATTGCGAACGGACATGAGGTATTGACTCAATTAAACTATTAGTCTGAGGCGGAGTGTACTTGGCTTTATGCGATGGCTGGTAGCACTATTTCGAAAAAAAAAATTTGCTGTGTGGACTCTTGAGTCCAGGACAGCGTATTACTATTTGAATTTGAATTTTATTTGAAGTCATAAATGCAGCAAATAAAAAGTGAAAATATATATTTGGAATTTAAAGATTTTGTGTAGATACCATTAGACAGCCGTCGCAAAATTTTGCTTTAAGCGTGTGAAATTTGCTTGATGTGGACTAAAAATAAAAACCAAACAGTTAATATACCTCACTTTTAAACTTTATATAAATACTAGCTGAATACCCGGATGGAGTACATTCAAATTAAATACAACGGTCAATGTATGCAATTAATGCAAAAAGAAAATAATAAAATAAAATAAAAAATTAAAAAATATATTTATAAAAAAGTGGTAACGGATATTTTTATAGACAAAATAATGTAGAAGAAAATATTCAAACTAAATCTAATAGAACATACTAAAGAATATTGTACAGTTAATATAGTACAGTTTGAGGAACATTTCTTTTACTGTATTTTAATATTTTTTTTGCATAATGTCCAATCGTCTGCCGCATTAGAAAGAAAAAAAAATTTTGTCAATTTATTTCTTTGTAATTCACGTGACGCAAAATTAGTTTAAAGTATCCCAAAAAGAAAAGAAACCACGTGATCAGCATTTAATATATTAATTTAAAAGAATTAATCTTTAAAAATTCACCAAAAATCAGAAAATGGAGGTAACGATTCAAGAAAGATTTCATTTTAAAGGAATTTTTAGGATCTTTATCGTAATATAAATTTTATAACCCTCAAATTGTTATTTTAAATGGAAACTTTAAAAAAGTTACAAAAACAGCTTAAAAATTTAATTTAAAAAAAATCTCAAATGAATTTTTCAAAAATCTTTCTTAGTTCATCCCTACACCATAAGAAGAATCGCCATGCAAAATGTCAACCCTTTAGGTTCAGCGGTTTGGTCTGTGCGTTACCTGTCAGTCAGTCAGTCAGTCAGTCAGTCACGGAACTGTTTTATGTATATAGACAACTAGCATTATTGTCTATATACATAAAACATGGTATGTATAGATGAAGAAAATGCTATACGAAAGAATTATATTGAAATTTATAAATACTTTGGATATTTATTATATGAACTATGATTTTTAGGCATTTAGAGTGAATTAAAATGATGAGAGTATACAGAAATAAAAATACCCAGAAATATAATGTTACATTTTCCACGTTACTATAAAACCTTCTATCCATGAACGGTTTATTAGTACCGGCGCTTGCAACCGTCCTTCTGTTGCTTACGATTTCTCCCCGATTAGAGTCTAATTCTAGTTATACCTTTCGAAATGTTCTTAGTTTCTGCATATAATTTCAATTCTCCCTTCTTATCTTTTAGAAATATTTCGCCCGTAAAATCTCAGGGTTAAATGATGCGATATAAGGGACTGAGCTTATAACAGTAATTCTGTCACTGAATCAAATATTAAAACTATACAAAATGCCGCGATTGCGTTACCCATTGATTCATACTTTGTAAAAAGCTTCTAAAATTTGAAGGACATGGGAGTATTTACCACGTTTTTATTAACTCGCTTGCTTGTTTGTCCAGCATAAATCTTGCCATCGATTTTTAACTAACTTCCCGACTAGCTAGACATTTGAAACTTTTAGAATAGCTCAGAACACGATGACTATGCATTCTTTTAACACTTTTAGCCATCTCTAAGCAGATTTGAATTCATTTTCAGTTGGTTTTGTTGCTTGAAAATTTCTTATAATTGCTAATGAGATGTAGTTGAGATGATTGTAATCAGATGTAGTACTAATGAGATGTAGTTGTTAATTTCTTAGATACGCATAAGACAAAGGGTTCCAAAGATCCAGAAAGTGATAATTTGTGAAGCATGGTAAACTGTTTATCTGCAATAAAACGCTGGATATTAAACCTAAGAATTAATAGTTTTGAATAATGCCCGGTTCTACAATCATTGGAACCCGGATGTTTTGATTTTAATAATTTCTCCGGTATACCCGGTTCTGCAATCCCTAACTATTAAGAATTTATAGTTAGGGACTTCAGTAATATAAGTACTTCTTATATTATTGAGTTACATTATTAAACAGATTATAGTTACTTAAGTCTAAAAGTCTGTATATTATTCAGAAGGATTATTGAGGTTATTTTATTTTTATATTACAGATTAATTTAAACGCCACTAAAATTTTATGAACTTTTGAATACATTTATTGAAAGAACGAATTGATATTAATGCTTACCGCTTAAGCGTTATTCAATTTAGGGGATGAAAGCTGCTGAACATTATCTCACAAAAGCACGTGCCTTTCACTTCAATGTTCGTCAAAGAAAACTCGTCCGCGAAATTCAGTGCTCATCCGTAAAAGGAAATTAGAATAATACGTGCAACTCATTATTAATTCCCAAAGGGTCGGATTGGAATATTCATTTCAAACTAAATATTGTTTCGGGAGCGATGATGCTAATTTGCGTTTTTGCTGCATACTGAATATTGGGGAAAAATTGTAAGTTGTTTTTTTCTGTCAAATATCCCATGATTTCCAACATTCTAGGATGCCTTAAGTTTGTTTTGGCACCCACTTGTAAATTTATATCTTAAATGAATTCATATATATTTATTGTTTGCATAGAATGAGAAATTGTCGAAATTTGCTACAAAGCGGGAATAGTACAATATTAATTGAATGACGATTGACAGTTGGATATTAATTACCGATGATAGAGATTCTATGACTAAAACCAAATTCAACAAATTAGGTTGAATCCAGAAGTCCATTACATTTAACGTATAATTGAAAATAACACATGCGTATGCATCTTTATAATGCATTTTATCACAAAACCACCAGCACAATATTTTTGCAAAGATTTTAAGGAGTAAAAATTATGAGAAAATTGAAATTTTACATGGTTAAGCGACAGTTAGTGACTTCAGTATAAGCTAGATCCAAACTACAAGTATAATTAATGACTTTAATGTTCAACAGATACCTTAGTTGTACTGAAGCGTAGGGAATCTACCTTCTAGCGTAGGGTATCTTAAAATTTTCAGTTAATCATTTAGCTACATAACATTTGACCTGACGAAAATTTCTGAACAACAACAAAAAAAAAAAAAAAATAAAAAAAAAATAAATAAATAAAACTCTCAGATTCTCAAAATCTGCAATTTCAAAATTGTTGGTTTTTTTTTATAAATCACAGTGTTATGATAATCTTCTCATTTGATCCCTCCAGTGATTTAAATAGAGTAAAATCCGATCTTGTTTCAATTTAAAATTGTATTTAAACCCATTAATAGACTTCGTTTTCCTCCAATGAAAACTCCCAGATCTCAGTCCAATAAGTGGGGTGTTTATAACATACATTGCGACAATTCTTATGTAGATCAAGCGAAGCGTGTTCATAATGGACGCATAAAAGAGTTTTCTAGGTATGTTGAATATAACACAAGCCCTAATAGCTAACTACGTCTGGGAATGTGGACACGAAATTCAAATTTTCTGATGTTAAAATTATAAACCATGCTAATACCGTGTCGAAATAATATATTGTAGAAAACTGTTCTATCTGTATAGTACTTCAGTTTCAGTCAACGACTGTCAAGTTTTTATTTATCAGCTGCCAGGAAAAATATTACTCTTAGATGTGTCCCCTAATATCCCACTTTACAGCTTTATTCTAAATTTTATTCAGTCATATATTTATTTTTTCGCTCGTCATAATTTCACCTGATTCGTCATTCCAATCATCCCCCCCCCCACCATATTGCTTTAATTATGTGTTTCGTTTTCGTCTCTGACCTTTTTCGTGGGATTCTGAACATAAACTTTTACTCCCCCATCCTTCTGATGGAATATCACCTTTCAGGTTCTCTCTTCCGTTTCAATACACGAAGTTCTGGAAAAAGTCACTTTAATCCCTTGTTTATATCAAGAGTTCAATGATCCTCGCGTATGGGAATTGACCATATAAAAGACAATATGTGACAACTACACTCCCTTGCTTGGAGAACAATAATTATTAGATCGAAATTAGCTGTCATTTTGAATTTTTTTTTTCAGACATGACTAAGATGTGCTTTTTTTGTTGTCTAATATCCTTCTAAGCTCTGTAAAAGTTAACCCTTTCCACACGGGGTGGGATAGCATGTATCCCAAGAATGAATATATATATATATATATATATATATATATATATATATATATCCACACACATATATATATATATATATAGATAGATAGATAGATAGATATATATATATATATATATATATATATATATATATATATATATATATATATATATATATATATATAGATAGATAGATAGATAGATAGATAGATAGATAGATAGATAGATAGATATAGATATATATATATATATATATATATATATATATATATATATATAGATATAGATAGATAGATAGATAGATAGATAGATATAGATATATATATATATCCACACACACACATATATATATATATATATATATATATATATATATATATATATATATATATATATATATATATATATATATATATATATATATATATATATATATATATATATAGATAGATAGATAGATAGATAGATATAGATATATATATATATCCACACACACACACACACATATATATATATATATATATATATATATATATATATATATATATATATATATATATATATATATATATATATATATATATATATATATATATATATATATATATATATATATATATACATAGATATATATATATATATATACATATATATACACACACACACACACACACACACACATATATATATATATATATATATATATATATATTTAACCCCCTTAATGGCCATTTTTACAAAGGGGGTGTTAAATTTCCCGTTCTAAATAGGGAATCAGAAAAAATGGGCCCCGTAAGCTAAAGGTTAAAAACATTATGGTATGTGTGTGGCAACATTTTATACATCTTCCAACTAATTGATGACAACATTAACGAGTACGAGCTAGTAAGGATCTACACAAAAATCCACTCAAACTGCGATGCTGCATTTTTCTCCAAATCCTTTTCTAATATCTTTTCCTGCCAATTTAATAATGGATCTACAGAAATGAAACACCGGATTTTTAAACTAGACCAGTGCTCCGCAACCGCTGTGCCGTGGCACACTAGTGTGCCGCGAGGTGATCTTGACTGTGCCGCCGTGATTTTATCGATTATGATAATAAAAAAAAATTAACCATCGCATTAAATAGAAATTTTTCTAAGTAATATATTCCTATAACTTTTTGTTAATATGTAATTTTTCTGGGTCAAAATTATACGCAAAACAGAAACATGTTGTTAGCCATGCATTGTATGTATGCTCGAGCGTCATATTTCTGGATTTCAGTTAAGAAAGAATATCCACAAATTTCTGATAAGGTCATTGCAATTTGGCTCCCATTTTCTACGACATACTTATGCGAACAAAGTTTTTAGACACTGGTTCTAATTGAAAATGACAAACGATCCTATTTAAAGGGCCTTGACCATGAACTGTAGGTCTTTCTATTATAGAGCCAAATATGAAACGCACATTTATCAAAACAATCTCAAATATCTCATTAATAAATAAGTTATGTTTAAATTAACTTTGATTTATTAGGCTTAAGTAAAGACCAAAAAACAAATTTTAATATAAAAATTTAAAGAGAAAATTTTTTTACTTGTAAACTATAATTTTATATTTTTGTTCTTGCGTTGGTGTACAGTTCAAAATGATTTCTATAAAACTTAAATGATTATAATTATCTTGATACATAGAGCTATTTTGTTGTGTTTTTTATCTAATAAAAACATATACGTATTTATTGTAATTTATATATTTGCAAGCTTTTTCTTGTGGTGTGCCGCGGAATTATTGAAAAAAACGTTGTTGTGCCGTAGAAGATAAAAAGGTTGCGGAGCTCTGAACTAGACTATTCTATTTTATTAGACACGTTTTTCTTTCTCTTGTGCGCTTTGAAATGTTATCACAGTAGATATCGCTAAGATTATTTTTCAGCGTAAGCTGAATTTTAAAGCAAATGTGAATTTTCAAACAAGAATCTTTTTGATGTATAACTGTTTTAATAGATCAGTGCTCAAGCGTCATAGAGGTGTATCAGTTTTCGCTTAACCTTTAGCTTACGGGGCCCATTTTTCTGATTCCCTATTTAGAACGGGAAATTTAACACCCCCTTTGTAAAAATGGCCATTAAGGGGGGTTAAATATATATATATATATATATATATATATATATATATATGTGTGTGTGTGTGTGTGTATATATATATATGTATATATATATTTGTATGTATATATATATATATGTGTGTGTGTGTGTATATATATATATGTATATATATATTTGTATGTATATATATATATATATATATATATATATATATATATATATATATATATATATATATATATATATATATATATATGTATGTATGTATGTATGTATATATATATATATATATGTATGTATATATATGTATGTATATATATCTATGTATATATATGTGTATATATATATATGTATATATATATATGTATATATATATATATATATATATATATCTATTTATGTATATATATATACCTATATCTATCTATCTATCTATCTATCTATCTATCTATCTATCTATATATATATATATATATATATATATATATATATATATTCATTCTTGGGATACGTGCTATCCCACCCCGTATGGAAAGGGTTAAACTAAGTGACTTTCAAGAGTCCTGAGGTAAGAAATTTAAATATTACTTAAATAACAAATAGAGGATTTATTCCCACTCAATTTTAGGGTTTAACTAGAGATGTTATGAGAAAATATCAAAGTGACAAATTGAGGTTCTACCAAATTTCTAATCGGAAATCACACCAAGTATAGGTCGTAGCGTCGTGTTCCCCCCAACTTAACTTGAAATAAATTAAAACTTTAATACTTCAGTTAAAATCGGAAAATTGTAGAAAACTTTTAAGAAAGTTGGTTTTCCTCCCTCTTTTTTTAAACTGTTAAACTGAAGATTCCGATTATGTCTTTAGCCTTAACATAGTTTTTAACAATGATAAGATCCATAACAAAAATTCGATGCTATCTTTTTTCTCATTTTATTTATATTATATTTATTTTTCTCATTGTATAACTTTTGAATACTACTCAAACATCAATTCTATTGTTATTTAATTTAAAAATAATATGTCATATTTTAAGGACCGCCAGGTAGTCAATGCGCGGAGGAGGGCCCTAACTGAATTCAATTCGTGCCCCCCCCCCCAAAAAAAAAAAAAAAAAAAAAAAAAAGTTAGAATCCCGCTACGCCTATGAGTGTACCCGCATGTAAACTTAGAAATTCCCATCCCACCTCACTACCTCTTTATAGATATTTTCCTTTCGTTTGGCATTAAATCTTCTAAATTTAACCTTGCTTCGCTGCTAAACATATTGGTCTATACGGTAACTAATTTCCTTCCTTGAAACCGTTAGCTTTTTAAGCACAACGATCACTGATTGTACCCCGTCGTTGCTCATTCTTCCACTCCTTTAGCAGTTTCATCATTAGGTTACGCAATACTTTCTTTTTAGCACGTCTGTGGAGTAAGACACTTATACACCCACAAACAAAATTAATAGTAACGTTATACTTAACCCTTTCCATACGGGGTGGGATAGCATGTATCCCAAGAATGAATATATATATATATATATATATATATATATATATATATATATATATATATATATAGAGAGAGAGAGAGAGAGATAGATAGATAGATAGATATACATAGATATATATATATATATATATACTTAGATATATATATACATATATATATATATATATATATATATATATATATATATATATATATATATATATATATATATATATATATATATATACACATATATATACATATATATATATACATATATACATATATATATATATATATATATATACATATATATATATACAGTGGACGCTCGTTAATTCGAACTCGGTTAATTCGAACTTTCGGTTAATTCGAACTAATCCGCAGGCCCCAAAAAACTTGTATTGGAGTTAATGTTAAAAATATCTCATTAATTCGAACTAAATTTTTATCACTTCGGTTAATTCGAACTAAAATTTGACACAAAAAAATTATTTTTTCCTCGTTTAATGGAGAAAATACACACTGTATTTATTATTTTGTTTGTCAAAATTTCTTTTCTGTGTAAAGAGGCACATGCCTGCATTCCTAGACTATTGCATGTCCGCTAAACGTTAGTAGCTGTTGTCCTTCTTATTAGTGCTAAACGGAAAAAGCAATTTTCCTTTATTTGGATAGATTTTCTTAGAATTTCAGAAAAACTAGTCTTTGCTACAGATTCTAGGGAGCTGCGTCAGTTTAACTGCTGTGCAGAAAAGTTAATGTGGTGTAGTTTTTCTTCCTCATTGTGTGGTGTGAACGTGTAAAAATTCAGGATGTCTACACGTGGAAAGTACAAAACCCAAAATTTGGAGACAAAGGTAGAAATTTTAAAGAAAGTAGAGAATGGCGAATGTAAAACAAAGTTAGCAGCTGACTATGGAATTTTAAAAAATGCCTTGTCAAAAAATTTGAAAAACAAGGAGTCAATTTTAGATTCATGGGAAAAATCAAAATTTGCTAGAGGAAGGAAACGCATGGAAAATGTTTCCCAAGAAGTTCTAAAAAAAGCTCTACTGCTATGGTTCCAGGATGTTAGATCTCGAAATTTTCCGATAAATGGACCCCTAGTGCTGACGAAGGCTGATGAATTGGCAAGTCGAATGGGTATTGAAGATTTTAAATGCAGTGATGGATGGCTTTCTCGATTTAAGTCAAGGCACAATATTTCTTATCAAACTGTATGTGGCCAAAGCTCTGATGTAAACGAAGCCGTTTGCACTAATTTCGGTAGGAAACTGCCAGGGCATTTCTCTCCTTACCTGCCGAAAGATATTTCTAATACGGCTATAATGGACAAAGCCATAATGGACTCTATTAAAACTCTGAAATCGTTTATTCAGATGGAACCTTCCTCTGAAAATGAATTGAAATGTTTACTTCAAATCAAGAAGCTGGCTGAACTATGTAGGCATCATAATCAGAACCAAACATCCATTTTACAGTTTTTCCCCAAAGTGTAACTCATATTTTTAATAAAAGTTTACTTTATACTGCATATCTTCTGCTTCATTTTATGATTAAGGTAAGTCTGTATTGCTTTTTAATATGTTTAACTTTAGATAACATAGTATAATATATTTTCTTGGGTTATACATACTAGGAGAGTTTCTTCTTCAGTAATACACATTTAAAGTTATATATTTTCTCTTAACATCGGATAATTCGAACTTTTTTCTGAGAACCTTCGAGTTCGAATTAACGAGCGTCCACTGTATATACATATATATATATACACACACACACACACATATATATATATATATATATATATATATATATACATATATATATATATATATATATATATATATATATATATATATATATTTATATATATATATATATACATATATATACATATATATATATACATATATACATATAAATATACATATATATATATATATATATATATATATATATATATATATATATATATATATATATATATATATATATATATATATATATATATATATATATATATATATATATATATACACCTCCTTAATGGCCATTTTTACAAAGGGGGTGTTAAATTTCCCGTTCTAAATAGGGAATCCGAAAAATGGGCCCCGTAAGCTAAAGGTTAATAGCAGAAGAAAAATGTATATTCCTGAAAACTTTTTACACTTCACAAATTACCACCTGTTGATTGATTTGACTTACTGAATGCTCTTAAAAAAATCCAAGAAGGGATTCCAGAGACAGTTTTCCAGTCGATACGTTCTTTTCATTTCTTGTATCGAACATCTTCTGTAGTAATTCAAAATTTGAAAAGTTTCATAGCAGCGTTATTTTCGGGTTGTGTTTTTAGATAAGGTTCTTAGAAAGCTGTATAAAAAAAGTACTCTTCCGCTAAAAATATGAATCAATCACACTGGCTAATAATGATTTAAAAGGCTATGATTCTTGTATTTACCGTGTATATTTATCTGTATCAAAGAATCAAATTTACATGATCTCTAACTCAATGGAAGATGAAAAATTCCTTCTAAATGTAATTTTATTTTCAGTTTCTGGAACCGAGAAAAACTGAACCGTAAGAGGAATGAATCTGAATTAATCAGTGAAATTACCCCCTTAGTGAAAATCAGTGTAAAGTTTTCAGGAATATACATTTTTCTTCTGCTATTAAGTATAACATTATTCACTAAGGGGGTACATGATACAAATTCTTAAAAAATGCCCATTTTTTATTTTTCGTTAAAACATACTACAGAGCTGTTATATATAAACAACTAGCTGAAAACCCGCGCTTCGCTACGGAGTACATTCAAATTAAATACAACGGTCAACGTATGCAATTTATGCCAAAAAATAAATATATATATTTATAATAAATGCGATGATCAATGTATACAATTGATGTAAAATATATATCTATCTATCTATATATATTTATAAAAAAAATCATAAGGGATATGCATTTTTTTGGGATAATATCCAATCGTCTGCTGCATTAGAAAGAGAAAAAAATATTTTTTTTGTCTATTTAGTTGTTACGCACGTGACGATAAATTTATTGAAAGTACCAGAAAAAGAAATCACGTGATCGGCATTTAATAAATTAAATTCTAAAAATGAATCTTTAAAAATTCACCAAAAATCAGGAAATGGAGGTAAAAATTCGAAAAAAATTTCATTTTGAAGGAATTTTTAGGATCTTTCTCGTGATATAAATTTTATAACCCTCAATGTATTATTTTAAATGCAAACGTAAAAAAAATTTAAAAAACAGCTTAAAAATTTAATTTAAAAAATCTAAAAAGAATTTTTGAAAAATCTTTCTTAGTGCACCCCTACACTATTAGAAGAATCGCCATGCAAAATTTCAGCCCTTTAGGTCCAGCGGTTTGGTCTGTGCGTTGTATGTCAGTCAGTCAGTCAGTCAGTGAATGAATGAGTCAGTTACGGAACTGTTTTATATATATAGATAATACAAACCTTGATTACGGTGCTAGATACGGCCTTTTTACGCTGTTCTCTGTATGCTGCTGAACATAAATCTATGTAGGAATTGAATTATTCATTATTTTTCTTCTTTTAAAAGGATACATCTAAAATTCCTTGCTCACTATGAAGTTTTGTACAGCCTTCCTTTGTTCAGATTTCGAGCAACCGATTCAGAATTTTTTAATAAAAGCATAATAAAAACTCTAGAAATATTTTCCCCTCCTAATAAAAATTATTGTGTAAAAAACTATTTTTTCCCTTTAAAGTGATTGAAAATTCCATAAATAAAATTGTTAAAAATCTTGAGGAATCTTTCCCGTCTATAAAAGCTAAAAAGTATGCAAATAGGGTTCAACATATCGGTAAAACAAAACACGTTTTAGTGTCTGAATTTAAATTTTTTAAAAAGTAAATTTCACATCGTTCGAGTAATTTTATATGGTGTTTTTATAAAGATAAACACAAAAGGAAATATAAAATATTAGAAGAGGTGTGATATTAAAGAAAATGTAATTTCGTGGACCGAACCCCTTTATCACAAAAAAGTTCTTTTAGTAGGAAAAATAATAAATGAGTGGTATTTTTCTCAAAATTGAGTTAAGGATATTTTCCTATGGTGTTTTGATCAGTTAAAAATGCAAAATTTTGGAAAATGGCCTACTAATAAAAAATAATGTGGGAATTTTTCTAAAGGTGATTTCAAATTCATATCTTCGAAAATGCATAATTCAGTGGAACCTTGATATATCGAACATCAAGGGAAACGAGAAAACTTCGAATTATCGTGGATTTCAGTATATACGGAGATTCCATTTATCGAGGGGATTTGTGACTGACTTCGATATATAGAGGTTCACACTAAAATAATTGTATACTCACTGCAGTGAAAACTGATTTTATCAAAACGACTTCGATATAGTATACAGAGATTTTCCAATAAAAAGTTTGATAGATAGAGGTTTACACTAAAATAATTGTATACTCACTGCAGTGAAAACCGATTTTATCAAAACGACTTCGATATAGTACATAGAGGTTTTCCAATAAAAACTTCGATATATAGAGGTTTACACTAAAATAATTGTATACTCACTGCAGTGAAAACTGATTTTATCAAAACGACTTCGATAAAGTATATAGAGGTTTTCCAATAAAAACTTCGATAGATAGAAGTGCGGTGCGAATCCAAGCTAACTAAAAATTCGAAATATCTAGGTCTTCCTGACCAGTCGATATGTAGAGATAAAAATTACATGGGAGTGTTAGGGAGGTCAAAAGGAAATGGAAAAACTTCGATTTATCAAGGAATTCGATTATATTGAAGTTCGATATATCGATAGTCCTTTGCCTTTTACCAAAAACCAAAAAGCTCTCATGGGGATTGCTGGTTTTGATCCTACACCACCAAAATATTGTTTATGTTAAGACTATTACTCATTTAAGGGCTTAAGATGTCTCATATATTTTTACTTCCTGAAGTTGAGCTACCCCAATATGTAAGAAAAACGTTTTTATCCCGTTATATAAAATTAATGCAAGTGTCAAACGAGTAATATTTTTGTTGTTTATAAAGTTCTTTTTATTATTATTAGCTCAAATTATATGATTATTTTATGTTATTTGCTCTAAATTATTATTAGTTTCTAAGTTAAGGGAAAGTAAAAGATTTTAAGGATTTAATGAAATCAGAATACTAAAAACAGCGTTATTTCCCATAAAAATTTTAATTTAATCATGACTTGTTGATCTAGATAAATGTTAAATATTTATCGACTATAAATGAACCTATAAAATAAGCGTATCTTCGTAAATACTTTAGCAGTAGTGGAACAAAATGTACCAAAAGAAAAAAAAAGCCTGGAAAAAAGTTGGAAAAAAGCCTGTTAAAAGTTAGATACCCACGTCGGTGTTGTACAGATTTGGCTGGATCTAAATTGAGTTGTTGATCTGAAAATCAACAAGTTGATCTCCAGGCGTGAATTTGTTTATATCAAATTAGCAGTTTTCAGATACTTAGATTAGGATCAGTAATACTTAATTTTCTTTCAATAATAAAAGAAATATTTTTTGGATGAGCAATACGCATGTGATATCTAATATAATGTGGGGATTAAAGAAACGAAATTTCCGTATTTTCAATGGATGAAACGTTTTGAATTTCTTTTTTTGCTTTTGTATTATTACTAGCTGAAAACCCGCGCTTCGCTACGGAGTACATTCAAATTAAATACAACTGTCAATGTATGCAATTAATGCCAAAAAAGAAATATATATATATGTATAATAAATGCGATGATCAATGTATACAATTGATGTAAAATATATATCTATCTATATATATATATATATATATATATTTAGAAAAAAATCGTAAGGAATATTTTTTTGGATAATATACAATAGCCTACTGCATTAGAAAGAAAAAAAATATTTTTTTGTCTATTTAGTTGTTATGCACATGACGATAAATTTATTTAACCTTTAGCTTACGGGGCCCATTTTTCCAATTCTCTCTTTAGAACGGGAAATTTCATATCCTCTTTTTAAGAACTGCCACACACACACACATACGCATATATATATATATATATATATATATATATATATATAACATTAAAAACCCCATACCATTTTAAAATCTAACATTATTCTAAATTCCCTTGGGCGTACGAGCTAAATTTCGCTTTTGATTCT
>OU015492.1:222684259-222701759 GCA_907164885.2 Dolomedes plantarius | reverse complement strand
TAAAAAGGACATTGTTGTGAAACCCATGATTTTTTTCCGAATTTAATTGCCGCTGTCAAGTAGATCTTATTGACTTTCAGTCTCAGCCAGATAGAGAATACAAATTTATTATGGTGTACCAAGATCATCTCACAAAATTTGTGATTCTCAAGTCTCTAACGTCAAAAAGAGCCGAAGAAGTAGCCTACAACCTAGTGGACATATTCTCATTGCGTGGAGCGCCATCTATATTAAAGTCTGGCAATGGTAGGGAATTTGCCAATAATGTGGTGACCAGCTTGAAGGAGTTTCGGCCAGCACTGAAGATTGTAAATGGGAAGACTCGCCATTCACAAAGCCAGGGTAGTGTAGCTCGGAAGAGCTAATCAAGATATCGAAAATATGCTCTGTACTTGGATGCAGGACAACAAATCTGACCGCTGGAGTGAAGGACTGCGGTTCGTTCAATGTATGAAAAATAGAGCTTATCATTGTGGAATAAAAAAAAACAACATACGAAGCAGGGCCCGATTATGAACGCTGGGGGCCCCTGGGCAGATGCTATTTGGGGGCCCCCCCTTACGGACATTTATAAAAATACATACTATTAGAAGTACTAGGTGCATACACCAAGGGGGTTTTGGGGCCCCCTAGCATCAGGGGGCCCTGGGCAAAGTCCCGATTTGCCCATGCGATAATAAGGCCCTGATACGAAGCTCTTTTTGGCTGCAAACCTAAAGTAGGGCTTACAACGTCTTTTCTACCCGAAGGTGTTTTAAAACACATAAATACAGAGGAGCAGCTAGAAAAAGTAATACAGAGGCTGTTCACACATTTTTTAGACGATGTATATTGTATTCACAAAACTAAATTACATAAAATTCTTGTGTTTTAAATGTTCTATTTGACATCCCTTATTCTGAACTATCTTTCGACACCGCAATTTCCAGGATAATAATGCCTTTTGATGTGTCAGAAGAGGCATTCTATCCCATTCCTCCAGAACAGCTTTCCAGAGTCCTGTACGGGTTTTGGGACGACGTTTGGATAATGCATATTTTAAAAGTCCGAAAGCACAAAAATCCATAGGTGATACATCGGGAGATTTAGTAGGGATATCAGTGAAGGGTATTTTCCTTGATACCAGTTTTTTGTTCCATTTCTTTTAGGAAATTTACAGTGGATTTTGATGTGTGACTGCTAGCTTTGTCCTGATGGAGTCTCACAGATTGATGGCACTGTGGGTAAAGCGATGGTATTTCATTCAGAAAAATTGGCGATAAAATATGTTCCTGATAGCATTTGGAGTTAATCTTGACATTTTTTTCCACTCTCTTTATTTTTAACTTGCCATTATAAGAAAAACCAGCAACAATCACGAATCCCTTAGAAAAACTTTCTTTCGATTCTTTGAACCATGTACTTAAATTTTTTTCTCCCCTTTTATGATAATAAATGGCTCTTTTTTTGTTGCAATAATTTAAATACACCCATGATTCATCTATTGTGACAATTGTTTTCTATTTTTCTTTGGATCAGTGTTTCTTATATAGAATTCTGTAGCGTGTCCTGCGTTCAGCGATATGATTTGGAAGAAGACGATGCACATTGCGTTTTTTCGCCTTCTTAAGATTTAAATCAACGTTTATAATTTTGTTTACAGTGGACACCGAGCATTTTAATGATTTTGCAACTGTCCTTTGACTAGGGGGATTTTCTTTTAACATTAAACAACGTACCCTTGCAATAGTCGATGATGTCCGTTTTTTCCTTGGATACTTGTTTGGAATTTTTGTCCCACTTGAGGGTCCAATTGGACGTTTTTTTTCTTTCTTGTTGACGATATTACCTATCGACGCTTTAGATATCACAAAACCATGACTCTCACATCGATTTTGGATAACGGAGTATGCATATTTCTCTTCGGAAAGAGCATAAATGTAGCCTTCGAACCACTGCTTTGTTAAAAACGCCATTTTGAATAAAAACAAAACTTTCAAGACGATAATTTTGACTTTTAAAAACATAGTACAATTGCAATTATTTCTTTTTCAGCAAACGATTTTTTATTACCGCTTACCAAAATCGTCTAAAAAATGTGCGAACAGCCTCTGTAGAAAGCGTTCAAACAATGCAAAAAGGTGAAACTAATCAGATTATGCAAGAAAAAGAGCCTGTTTCAAAAAACATGGATGAGATTATAGTCGATAGTGGATTAAACCAACATGATGAAGACATGCTTACCGAAGAGATTTACGTTTCTGATACCTGTTGTGTGTGTTTAAAAGAAACGAGTGATGCACTTGCATGCAAAAAGTGTCGTCTAAAAATTCATACTTTCCGTGGCCATGCTAGTAAAGATGATGAAATGGATATTTTGCGCACCCTTTCTTTCAAAACTGAAAATGCTATTGAAGGTAAAATAAATTCTAAACTCAATCTTGAAATACAAGCCAAAAAAATTGAAAATGAATTTGGAAAATAATTTCCCACTGCTTCTTTGGGAACTACTGTGCGAGTTCCTATTCCTGACGTCAGCAAGGGGCGAGGTGATTCGCGCAATATATTGGCAGTTGTAATGAGTGTGGCAGAGGATGGTTTCTACCGACTTGGAACTTCTGAAGGAATTTTACAACAAGTATATGCGAGATCACAATTCCCTTTATGCCCCAAGAACTTGCTTAGGATTGAAGATATTCCTGACCACGAAATTTCTCTCCGGACAGTTCCAATTGCCCAGTCCAGTGGAAGCGGCCAAGGATTCGCCAAATGTATGTGTAAACCAAAGTGCCAAAATATGAAATGTCTTTGCGTGAAAAATGTAATGAAATGTAATTCAATACGTCATTAAAGCCTACCATGTTGCAACAAGTAGGTTAATTTTAATTTCTTATTTTTTATATGAAAACTAGCTGAAAACCCGCGCTTCGCTACGGAGTACATTCAAATTAAATACAACGGTCAATGTTATGCAATTAATGCCAAAAAAATAAATATATATATTTATAATAAATGTGACGATCAATGTCTACAATTGATGTAAAAAATATATTTTATAAAAAAATCGTAAGGGATATTTATTTTTTTTTGGATAATATCTAATCGTCTGCTGCATTAGAAAAAAAAATATATTTTTTTTGTCTATTTAGTTGTTATGCATGTGACGATAAATTTATTTAAAGTACCAGAAAAAGAAATCGCGTGATCAGCATTTAATAAATTAAATTCTAAAAATTAATCTTTAAAAATTCATCAAAAATCAGAAAATCGAGGTAAAGGTTCGAAAAAGATTTTATTTTAAAGGAATTTTTATGATCTTTCCCGTGATATAAATTTTATAACTCTCAAATTATTATTTTAAATGCAAACTTAAAAAAAGTTACAAAAACAGCTTGAAAATTTAATTTAAAAAAATCTAAGAAGAATTTTTCAAAAACCTTTCTAAGTGCACCCCTACACCATAAGAAGAATCGCCATGCAAAATTTCAGTCCTCTAGGTCCAGCGGTTTGGTCTGTGCGTTGTATGTCAGTCAGTGAGTCAGTTACGGAACTGTTTTATATATATAGATTTTGTTTCCCTTAATAAGAAAGTCATAAATTTTGTTTTGTACAACTTTCATTTTTCTTTACGTATTTTGAATAATTTTTTTTAATGACACTCATTATTTTTTCAGAATAGCATTTGTATTTTTGAGGAATGCACGTCATTTATATAATATCCTTATCAGAACCTTTTTTAATACTTTGCCTAAATAGCATTTGTCATAAACGCCGGCATTGTATAGAATGCCTAGGCATTATATACAATGCCTAGGGAAAGTATGTAATAATTCTCATATTTCATACTTTGCCTAAAAACGTCCGGCATTCTATACAATGCCGGCGTTTCATACTTTGCCGGTAACATATATATTTATATGCTGCTAATGTCCCACATTTTGAACGGGATCTGTATTTTGAGTCTTGAGCACGAATACACAACCAGGATTACGGACTGGACTCCATGCTGAGGTCCTCATGCACACAACGCAGATATGAACTCTTCACATCCCGAATTCTTTAAAAGCAAACGGAACGTCAGGACGTAACAGGGTGAGGGTAATATTGGGTTGGCCAAAAAATTCTTTCGAATTATAGTAAGAAGGCTCTAGTAGCACTTAGTCGTCTGCAACGTCATTCGAAATAATTTTGTTGGAATGTGTTGCGACGGCTGTCCCATGAGCGTGCATTGAGAACAAAAACTCTTCAAAATTGGAGATTTTTTTTTTTTCTGCAACCATTTGTAAGGTATACACAAGATTCGATTCACAAGAATCGAACTTTTGAGTGAAGGAATTAAAGAAGCTGCTTGAGATATGCTAATTTCGGCATACGCGCTTGGTATAAATACCAAGCACCTTGATTAAGTGAGAAGGTTGTTAAGGTTGATAGATAAGCGAGTTAAGGGAGCTACGAGGTAAGCAGCTCCAGGTGTTAACCGGCGCTAGTGCTTAGGGGGCCCAAAGTTTACGTGGCAGTACTGCTGGTTTGACTCTCTGCTGGTTTGTGAGTATTTGCAAATTGTATTTCTATTGAATGTTAATATATATTCCGTACAAGTAGTACGTATGCTTATTGCTGTAAAAGCAAATTCTATATGTGCAACGAATTCAATAAACATTGTTTCATGTATAAACTGTGTTTGTATCAAATTCATTTAGAGTGCCACTTCAAATTATATACACCCAACTCTGGGTAGAAGTGAGCTATTCTCTATACATTTTTATATCGAACATGGAAGACATTTAGTAACATTTTCGGCATATTACGCTTTATTATTTCAAAAAGGTAAAAATGCTAAAAAATATTATGAAATTATGAATTTGACTGAAAGACGACAGAAGATAGTGGAACGAAACGGTAAACATCTCTTGAGTAAAGCTGTTGGTGAAAATCAAAAATGTGTTTTTTTATTTTTAGTTAAAAACTGAATGAACTTTTTGACCAACCTAATACTTCTGAGATGTTAAACCCGAGAAAAAAATTGACCCCAAAACATTTTAGTCTGCCGCCTGATAATCGAAACAATATACTTCAAATAACATTGCTATCTAGTCAGATGAAGAGAATATTTTTCACTAACGTATGTAGAATTGTGTAACAACAAACCGACGATAAAGTTTTTAAGAGGATAATTTGTTTCTCGTTTCCATCATTAACAAATTTTCACTCTCCAGACGGCACTTATTTAGGTTTTCGTAGATATAGTTCAAAAGAGGAAACTTCGTAAACAAAGGAAATAAAAACAAGCTTCTAAAATGTTAATGTTTTTATTGGCGGAATTGTATCAAGAAAAGAAACAATCTAATTATGAAAAGACAAAGGAAATTAATATACTTAATTATATGAAAATAGTTTCATAATTGAATCATCGTAAAATTCAAGAGTTTTGTTTCTCGCACAAGCTTGGTAAACTAATTATCTTTACAATTTACGAAATTCCTTTACCGTTGGCCGAATTGAAGAGAAAATTGTCTAAAAATTTCTATGTTGAGTAATTAATTTTTTCACGGAGCATTCCAAAATGACTTACAAATCGAAAAAAAAAAGTTTTTGAAACATTTAGCAACAACAAAATTAATAATTTTTAACGAAATAAATTCCTTTTCCTCACATCGTAGATAAATTATGGGTGTGTAAAGGTCAGGACTGGAGCTTT
This sequence comes from Dolomedes plantarius, assembly GCA_907164885.2. NCBI lineage: Eukaryota > Metazoa > Arthropoda > Arachnida > Araneae > Dolomedidae > Dolomedes > Dolomedes plantarius. Next base: position 222,696,082 of record OU015492.1, on the reverse strand, counting down.
GATGTCTTGAGAGGCGTATTTAAATTCGCTTTGGCAGGGGAATCGTTTCAGTAGGGTTCGTGTGCAGAAAAGAACATTTCTGGACCATAACGGTACGCGAATCAAAAAATCATCTAGAAGAAAAAAAACCGAAAATATTGTCGTAAATCCAGCTTCGTTCGTGTTGTCCACAAAAGAGGGTCAGGAATTTACTGTAAGGGAAACGTCGCGGGAAATGATCTAGTTTGTCACCGACTTTTGATCAGAACGCTGGTTTCGAATTCCAGAGAAAAACTGGGAATAGTTGATGCAAATGGTTGAAAATAATTCTTACTACATTGCTGGGGTAGTTATTGTTGGTAGAATAAATGAATACAGTTCAGAATACCAGGATTCGGGCCATGGTACCGGCAGCCGATCATTAGAAATATTTTTAGGAAACAGAAAAAAAATTATCGATACTTTAATTGTAAGAAAAACTCAATTCATACCGGCACAGAGATCAAGGATAGAGAATTAACTCGCTTTATCATTTAGAAATGAGCTTAAATTGCAGTTAATTACAGTTAATAACAGTTAAATACAGTGAGAGTGAGGTAAGGTTTTTATATTCCCTAACAACCAGTTTCCTAATAATTGTACTTAAAACATTTTAACACATATTTTCTTGAACTGTCTCCCCACTTTAAGGTTGCAACTTCAGCGTGGCAACTTCAAGTCCTCTAATGTTCACGAAACTCGATCACTCCACCGTTCATGGGAAATTCTTTCCTTTTGGGTTGGACTGACTGTAACATGTCAGTCAGTCAGCAAAAAGAAAAAAATTTAGAGTAATTGGGGACTCGGATTTATTTTCTATCCAACCGTTGTCGGTTAATAAGGTGGAAACATAGTACCATAGCTGCAAGGTTGTATGTTTGCATAAAGGACAGGGGTCATTTTAAAATATACATACCTATATACACTATATTGCCCAATATAATCGAACACATAAGCTGAAAGATGGAAAGTGTATTTATTTAAAATATTCAACACATTGTTGGACAACGTTACGCTGTTGTGGTTGTCTGAACTCTCCTAGGCATGCTTTCGACCAGTTTCTAGATTTTGTTCGCTGGAATTTGTCTCAATTCCTCGATTAAAGCTTCTAATAGACTGCTCTTAGTGGAGGGCGTTTCAAGTGGATGACGAATTCGGTGTTATAGCTCATTCCATAAGTGTTCAGTAAGATTGAGATAGGGTTTCCCAGCCGGCCAATCTTATTTTTGTACATTAATTTCTTCAAAACAGGCCTCGATAGAGCATTCTTTGAAAATATCTCTTATGCAATATAGTGAATACACACACACACACACATATATATATGTGTGTGTGTGTGTGTGTGTGTGTGTGGTGCTCCACAATAATGTTTATAAGTTCAGTGTAGTCGTGGCAGTCATAACTTCCAATAAAACACAGTACGTTATACAAATCCTTATTGTTAGTCATACTTTTAACCCTTAAACATTTTAAATTAGACCCCGTAAACCAACATGAGTCAGATGCGCCCAGAATATCCTACGTTTATGTGTATCATTTGATGATAAATGCTTATTAAAAGTTTTCTCTCGGATTTCAGCAGACTGAAATCTCTTGAAAGTGGGATGACCACAGATCCCACGCCTTGAAATAATCTGACCCCGTGTGTTCCAAACATAGAACTTGTTTAGGGCAGATATAATTATTGAAAAAGAGATATATTATTTAAAATGAGGCAATTTCTAGGCCATGAGAGATATATGAGATAGAATAGGGAATTACATATTTTTGGCATAACTAACGCCCCCCTATATATATATATATATATATATATATATATATATATAGGTTCCAAATCTCCCTAATTACTTTACATAAAGATATAAATTCCACTTCTTTCTAGTTAACGTATTGCTATGTTCACTATTTAAGCAGGGGACCTATACGTAGGAGACAGCTACAGGTGTCTTTGTGCTAGTGATTTCAAAAGGTAAAGCTGACATCTTACGATTAAACTCGTAACTGGAAGAATAATAATAATAACATCATATAAGAATGACGTAGAGAACGAAACTATCTGAATACAGAAGAGCAAAAAATATTTGATTAATATTGCTTTTTTTCTCAGAAGAAATATTGTGTTTTGGGAGCAAGGTGGTGGCGACCAAGAATCCCTACTTGTAGGGCAAATCGATATTGATTCCTTCTGCGGCATAGAAACCCTGAGACTTGAGCGAGGGCAGTAGTTACGGTGAACAAGTTCAGTTCTTTCCTGACGCTATATTGACCTGGAAGGTTCTTACTTGTGTTGGAGACATTCGCCCAAAGCCACGGTTGTTTCTGATAACTTTATCATGGAACCACTCAAAAGGGGAAAAGGCATACTGCTTAGGCGGGATTTAAACCTAGGCACAAGTGGTTATGGGTTACTCTGTAAATCAACTTTGTAGAGTATAGCTCACTTCTACCCAGATTTGGGTGTATATAATTTGAAGTGGCACTCTAAATGAATTTGATACAAACACAGTTTATACATGAAACAATGTTTATTGAATTCGTTGCACATATACAATTTGCTTTTACAGTAATAAGCATACGTACTACTTGTACGGAATATATATTAACATTCAATAGAAATACAATTTGCAAATACTCACAAACCAGCAGAGAGTCAAACCAGCTGTACTGCCACGTAAACTTTGGGCCCCCCTAAGCACTAGCGCAGGATAGCACCTGGAGCTCCCTTAACTCCCTTAACTCGCGAGTTAAGGGAGCTCCTCGTAGCTCCCTTAACTCGCTTATCTATCAACCTTAACAAAACCTTTTTCAACCTCCTATCTTAATCAAGCTGCTTGGTATTTATACCAAGCGCGTATATCGAAATTAGAATATCTCAAGCAGCTTCTTTAATTCATTCACTCAAAAGTTCGATTCTTGTGAATCGAATCTTGTGTATACCTTACAACTTGCATTGTGACAACTTATGTGCTGGTTAAGCGTATTCCATTGGTTTTGATATGTTAAAATAAAAATCTATTAAGGTAGGCTTGATTCACTATAATGGCGACAACATGATGACATCACAGGATGCTATAATTTTTTTGTTTTATTATAAATTTGTTCATAACCGGGTGCCTACAGGACATCGACAGAACTATAAACAAACCGTCTGTTTGTGCTATCTAAGTATTGCTGAAGTGGTCTAAGTGTGCATAAGTGGCTAACGTGGTAAAGATGTGCCTTTAGAATCTATTTTTAGTGCAAAACTCTGATCCCCAAATGGCCGTTCAAAGGAACATCAAAACGGCTGTTCCATCAGCCGTTTTTGACGTCCAAACGGCTGAAAGCAAAATAATCATTTAGAATAAGAAACAAAGTAATCATTTTATTTTCTTACGGTTTTCAGACTAAATAATTAAAATTTATTTTATACTTTTTACAAGGTTCAGTATATTTAGAAATGGAAGAAATAATATAACGATACTTTATCCTATAAGACTGCAAGCAAACTTTACTAAATGACAAAATCTAGTCACTTGTTTATTTGGTTATATCTTGACGTAAGCAGTCCACGTTTTTCGGAGGCAGTGTGACAACGCATATAAAAATGACGCAGGGATAAATTGCTTTGATACAGACTTAACATTTCATGAATTTTCATATAATTTTATGTTGTGAAATTTTTGGGATTCCTTGTTTGTAATTTGATCTTTTGGAAACGTACTCATGGTAATTGTCTGGTTTATTTACTGTTGTTGTTGTTGCTGGCAGAATGTTGTTGGCGTTGGAAGGCACTATTTTATACACCTTGTAAGGTATACACAAGATTCGATTTACAAGAATCGAACTTTTGAGTGAATGAATTAAAGAAGCTGCTTGAGATATGCTAATTTCGGCATACGCGCTTGGTATAAATACCATGCAGCTTGATTAATACAGAGGTTGAAAGAAGGTTTCTTTAAGGTTGATAGATAAGCGAGTTAGGGGAACTACGAGTAAGCAGCTCCAGGTTTTAACCGGCGCTAGGGCTTAGGGGGCCCAAAGTGTACGTGGCAGGACTGCTGGTTTGACTCTCTGCTGGTTTGTGAGTATTTGGAAAGTGTATTTCTATTGAATGTTAATATATATTCCGTACAAGTAGTACGTATGCTTATTGCTGTAAAAGCAAATTCTATATGTGCAACGAATTCAATAAACATTGTTTCATGTATAAACTGTGCTTATATCAAATTCATTTAGAGTGCCACTTCAAATTAAATACACCCAAGTCTGGGTAGAAGTGAGCTAATTTCTCTATAACCTTCTACGTACGCTTTTGTTAACTGCTATTGTTTTCGTATCAAATGTGCCATTTATCATCTACTTTAGGTAAATGCACATAAATATGTAACACCTATCAAAACTTGGGTGCTCCTTCAGGAAGAATTTAATCTGGTAGCGTGCTATTTTTTAGCAGACTTCTGAAAAAAAAATTACCGTGTAAAGTGTAGAAGTGGAATGGTATAATTCCCCCACGGTGTGTGGCCAATAACGAATGTATTATAAAGGATGCAGAGGCAGGGGTAAATACAGGCTTGTAAACCAATAAAAAAATAGAAGAATAGCTGTCGGTGTGGCCAGTGATAGCGATCTAAAGTCTAAATTTTTACAAGATGGATGGTCGTTATTTTATGGCCCACAGTAAAAACGTCAGATGAGAAGCTGTTTTGCAAAATAAAATTATGGTGGGGGAGGTACTTCATAGACTATGGACAGAGGCGACAGAGGCTGTTTAGTAAAGAACCAATTGGGGCAGGAACCACTGAAAGAAAAATAGCCCACTGCCCAATGAAAGTGAGGGGCGGGCCAGAATGCCCCCCCCCTGTAAACGGACAACAGCTCCGCCAAGGACGGAAGGAATGGGAGAAGAAGGAGATCGATCTCAGACTTGGTTCTTCAGAGTTAGATGATAGAGACTCTCGTCTGCCCCAGAGTCTTGGAGAAGTGCGAATATCCCGCTAAGATGTTCCTATACTGGAGATGATTCTGGGTCCCGGTCGCCGATGCTACCATCATCGCTGCATACATCAGCTATAGTAAATGCCTCCCCAATAGACTCTAAAAATCATCTTTGACAATATAGTTTGCCTCTGCTTCTGGGTTCTCAATGTTAAAAATGTTAATATGAAAGAGATTGTTATATTAATAGCTATGGCAATTTAATCGAAATTTGTGCATTATCAAATAAATGTATGTTTAAGGTCAATGCTTTGTCTTCCTTGCTTGTTCCAACCCATGCATGCATCCATTGTTTTAAGGTAATTAAATACCCTACATAAAGTAGAAATCGTGTTTCGTCCTAAGCTAGTATCGTGGATGACACAAAGGGAGTTAAGACGATTCTTCTTCCCCAAGCCTGAAAACTTTAAGTTTCAAAAATAAAATTTTTTCAATTCCTACTATTAGTTCACACTCTCGCAATATATATATTGTTCAAATTTTCAATCGTTAATAAAATACTTTTTATTCATCCACTCAAGTTCAAATACATTTTTTTAAACTTGTAGTGGATGACACTTGATGTTAATACAGTTTTTTAAAATATTAATTCATTAATTAAATTTAATTAATCGATTTTAGTTTTAGACCTAGAGCGTCTCTTGCTCTTGAATAGTAATTTCCCTCTTGTTACTCTGCAAAACGGTAGCGCTGGCTCCTCCCGTCCTGTAGGTTGCGGGATCGAATCCCCAACCTGACTAACTTTTTCTCTCTCTTTCTCCCCCCTCCTAATCTCGCACAGTAGGCAAGGTTCTGGCAGGCAATCCTTTTTTTCAATTCCTACTATTAGTTCACACTCAAATTTTTCTTTGTTGACCTAAGTAGGAATTGACTTTAAAAAATTTTGTTTTTATATTACTTGTTTACGATCTGTTTCATTAGATTGCCGAATTTCTTAATGTTAAAAACTATGACAGTGCATGTAGCTGCAAAGAGATTTTTCTAACTGAATGAGTTATCACGCCAAAATTTCATTATTTGATTATCACCTGAAATTCAATCCCTTATATAGTTTGGAAATTGAAAAATCGTGTGAAGATTATTACAGGAAACGGTACGTTGGAATCTAGGACGACATATTTGCCCTCAGTTTTCATTCTGAAGCAAAACTATTTATTACAAATCGCGATAGAAAATAACTACACCCTAATTTAACATTAAGCCATGTAAATGGTTGATCCCGAATAAGAACTGACTTGAGTATATGATGAATTGTAGTTACATCTAAAATTTGGAATGTTTGATTAAATAAAATATGCATTTTCTCTAAAAGTAAGAGCCCCACAAGGACTCACGCACTCCTCAGCTGCAGTCCTGGTTAAAAGGGGGTCGGGGGCACATTTAATTTTTTTTTTAAATAGAAGGTAACCCGTCATTTTGACGTCATAATACTAATAATGACCTCATAATGGAAAAAGTATATGAAAGTTAAAAAATATCCCGAATTATCTAACAATATTGCATTTAATCCACACCTTGTAAAAACAAACCCTTTCAATACTTTTTATTTATTTAGTTTTCCATGCGATTGGAGTAGTAGACTGCCATCCATTTTTTACAGTTCACTACGCGATATGAATACTTGATCTACTTGATTCATTCGCATTCAAGTTTGTTTACTTTCAGAATTCATCGCAAAAGTAAACAGATTTTTAAAAACTGTTAAATATACAGCTAAAAGCATCCAATTCTTTTTAGTTCTGAATGTTTTATAGAAAAATAGGCTGAACTAACGTGATTTGATGGAGAACATATTAGTTTTTAGGTAAGAAAAAATTCTGATCCACTTCTGAAATTGAAATTAAGCCTAACCGGCCGTTTGTTTACTGAGGGCTTCAATTGAAAGATGAGTACAGTCCGGAAGTGTTATACAGAGACAACGGCTATTATATATATAATAATTTATTTTTTTGAAAACTTATTTTTTAATAATTTTATAATAGATTTATCCATCATAAAATTTCAGTGCTTAAGAGGTACTCAAATTTACTCAATTACAAACAACTTGGTTGTTTATAAAGATATGTACTCAAGCTTCATGTCTCTAAATTTAATAGAATTGGAGGACCTTAACGTTACCATAAAAGTGAAGAATCGATATTTTGACCAAAACTCTTTTATAAAAGTATGCCTCTTTTATAGTGTATGCCTTAAAACAACAGCTATTAATCAATGGGCATCAGGAATATTTATGGTAAAATGTGAAGGAAGCTCATATCCTTTCACTTTGACCAAGGATGACTAACACGTCAAATTTCAATTTGTTCAAAATATTTTGTATAAAGCTGAATTACGGTTGCTTTATTCAATACAGAAAAAATGCAACGAGGTTATGCTTAATATATGTTCGTTGCAAAGGACTAGTATTTTTCGTGGATTGTGATATTTCATATTTTTTTTAAGCTTTTTACCATTGTTTTATGCTTCAAATTAAAGCTTTTTAAACGGTATTTAAACATTCAGCGATATTGATTATTTTCTTTCATTTGTTAAATTTACAAACAGTTAAACGTTGAATTTATTTGCTTCTTTCGTAAAGATTATCTGGGTGATGGTCGAAGGCCAAGGGTTAGAATTTTCTTAACCAGATAGTTTTCGCAATTGTTTTCTGAACCAGAGTTTCAGGGTTCGAATCACGGGGTAACCATAATTATTTGCAATCGTTCGGAATCAATTTTAAGCAGTAGGTCGTGGTAAGTTTGACCCATGTGTGTTAAAATGTAGCCAAAGTGCAATCAACTACTAACATTACATTTTTTTTCCTATCTAAGCTTTTGCATAAAATACCTAATCGTGTGATTTTTTTGATCAAGTTATTTTAAATTAAAGATAAAGCAATCTCATTTCAGTTTTTAGAACTTATAAATATATATATATATATATATATATATATATATATATAAGTTATATATATATATATATATATATATATAAGTTATATATATATATATATATATACACACACATATATATACATATATATACATATATATACATATATATATATATATACATATATATATATACATATATATATATATATATATATACATATATATATATACATATATATATACATATATATATATATATATATATATATATATATATATATATATATATATATATATATATAATTTTCTGTAAGTAATAATGGAATTTAATGGATTTTAAAGTGTAATAATTACAAGATAAAAAGAACTTTTTATATACCACGTTTTTAAATTTTCTGTTGAGTCATATAGACTTGACAATTCTATGCATTAATAAATGCAGGTAGCCCTCCTATAGCACGGCATCTTACAACACGGTTTTGCTCTAACACGATAAGATAAATTGCGGCAACCCTCGTATAACACTGCAAACTGCAACACGGTTTCGCTGTAACACGAAAAAATAATTGTGAAAACCTTTGTACAACACTGTACTTCTATAGCACTAGATAACATGATTTTTGTTTAACACATTTAAAAACTAAATTACTTTAAAATAATGACGGGAAGGAATAAAGAACTATTGTGGCTTTACATGAGAATGTATAAACAAATTATAATCTATTCATTTATAACTCTATAAAATTACAAGAAGGCCTAAGCTTAGTTGAAAATCTTGAATGCAAACCCTTCCGCTGAAAAAAGCCAAAAATTCAAAAGGTAGCTGCAAAATTGTCTATTTCCATACCGTGAGTCAGCAATGACCTTGTAAGAACCAGCAAATGAACCAAAATTACAGATTTTTTAAAGAGGATAGATGGTGCAAAAAATCTTAATTAAGAAAAAGGTTCTGAAAGTGAAGGTGATATCGTTCAATCGAAAAAATGTTCTCGTTTGATTGTATTAAACAGTGACGAGGAAGAAATTTATTAAATTAAGGTCGCATTAAATGAAAATAACATTTTTTTTTGTTTCTTTTCATTTTGTGTTATACATACATTTATATTTTTAATAAAAATGAAGTTTCTTGTATGGAATTTAAAAAAAAATGTTTGTTAATAAGTTTTCAGAACGTAAGCCCCTTTTTTGAACTGTCTCTGGGTCTACTATAACACGGTTTCACACAACGCGATATTTTTTAGGAACCTATCTACCGTGTTATAGGAGGGTTACGTGTACTTAAAAAAATTTTTTTTTGATGAATTATCCCATCAACTTGAAAGAAAATGATCAAATGTGTAATAAAGAGAGCAATTATAAGAAATTTTCAGACAACAAAATTAACTGAAAATGAATTTAATCCGTCTTAAAGGATGGCTAAAAGTATTAAAAGACTGCATTGTCATCGTGTGTTCTGAGCTATTCTAAAAGTTTCAAATGTCTAGCTAGTCGGGAAGTTAGTTAAAAATCGATTGCAAGATGTGTACTGGACAAACGCGCACGCAAACAAGAAAGCGAGTTAATAAAAACATGGTGAAAAGAGTCATTTTTGCTTCAAATCAGCAAAAATATTCAGAATTTTACTCACTTACATAAACTTTTAGAATTACGTTTTACTCAAGTATACACCCGTAACTTGTATATATATATATATATATATATATATATATATATATATATATATATATATATATATATATATATACATACATACATACATACATACATATATATATATATATATATATATATATATATATATATATATATATACACATACATACATACATACATATATATATATATATATATATATATATATATATATATACATACATATATACATATATATATATATACATACATACATATATACATATATATACATACATACATACATATATACATATATATATACATACATATATACATATATATACATACATACATATATATATATATATATATATATATATATATATATATATATATATATGACCCCCTTAATGGCCGTTCTTACAAAGGGGGTATGAAATTTCCCGTTCTAAAGTGGGATTCGGAAAAATGGTCCGCGTAAGCTACAGGTTAAACCAATCCATTGAGCAGAAAATACATATATATATATATATATATATATATATATATATATATATATATATATATATATGTAACCCCCTTAATGGCCGTTCTTACAAAGGGGGTATGAAATTTCCCGTTCTAAAGTGGGATTCGGAAAAATGGTCCGCGTAAGCTACAGGTTAAACCAATCCATTGAGCAGAAAATCAAGAATAAATTTCCTGTTACTTAAAACGTACCTGGTGCAAGTCGAAGTTTCCATGCCGACCCCTTTGTACCTAGAGAATCGGAGTTGCCGCGAGAAATAAAATCTCTAACCTACTTCTTTGTTGCCGAAAATATCGCAATTCTCATTCAAAACGCTTGTAGAAGTGTACGATCAATAAGAATTACTGAGATGACTTTGTATAAATCTGCAAAAAATAAACAAAACTGCCGGAGAAAAGATTTCCGATTTCCGATTCATGTAACAGCAGAATGTTATTGAAACGCTGACATTTGAAAAGAGAAAAAGGGGTGAATTTCCCGAGCTTCGAATACAGATGTAAATTGGCTGGTGTCTTTACAAAATGTGTGAATAAACTTGCGAACAAAAGTGTCGTTAATAAACTCTCGCTGCCATTGTATCGAGAGATATGTCCTTTAATTAAATTAGAAAGCAAATGTAGTTTAAGACAAGCCAATTACTTGAGCACTGAATAGTATTTCGAGACCAAAACAGGTACTTGAGTCTCTAATAAATTTTAGATTTAACCTAAGTATATGACCGTATTTAACACAGTTCGAATTTGTCTATATATTTTTTTCAATCGAGTTGTTTATGTAATCGTGCGAATGGGTTACTTACTGTTTATTTTAAAGCGGAATAATATAAATGCTGCAGCTTTTGGTCTCGTTCTGGGAAAAGGATACAGAGGCTGTTTGCACATTTTTTAGACGATTTTGGTAAGCGGTAATAAAAAATCGTTTGCTGCAAAAGAAATAATTGCAATTGTACTATGTTTTTAAAAGTCAAAATTATCGTCTGCGGCTTGAAAGTTTTGTTTTTATTCAAAATGGCGTTTTTAACAAAGCAGTTAAACCTACTATTAGTTCCTACACTCAAATTTTTCTTTGTTAACCTAAGTAGGAATTGACTTTAAAATTTTTTTTTTATATATTACTTGTTATGCATACCTTACTGTAGGTCTGAAATTTACGTCTATTTATCACGTTACGAATTCAACTTTTCAATTTTTAAAAGGAAGTGATTAAATTTTGAGAGATTTTCAATTTTTAAGAGGGTGAATCTAAAATTATCCAAGCAAAATTCTTTGCTAGGTATCTCTATGAAACTATATACAACGTATCTTTGTTTTGTTTCCTTAAACTGTCGTCGAGATTTTTGAACTAGCGTTAAAATTCAAAAAATTAATTTTTTTCCAAGGCAAAAATTACATAAAAAGGTATTTTTTTAACCCATCAAAGCGTTTTAAAATTTTATAAATTATAAAATTTTAATAAATCTGGAAGAAGAGTTATTTTTAAACCTTTTCTATGAACATACGGGAAAAATATATGCGAAGAGAAATGTTCGTTCAACAGCTATAGCAAAAATTAAACATGGTTTAAATTAGAAATTTGAAATATTTTTTAACAAATATTCAGATTGTTTGAGTATTTGTTTTATTGGTGTAAACTACCGTTATATAAAACTCAATCGAAGGAAAAAATCATAGAAAATTGCGTGCGTAAATACATTTTCTATCTCGGATCCTCTTAATGACACAATTTATATAAAACAGCTCAAGTTTTAGAGTCATACCTTAGATAAAACTATTTTGTGGTGGAAAATGTGTC
>OU015492.1:222679544-222683759 GCA_907164885.2 Dolomedes plantarius | reverse complement strand
TCACGGATTAACAGCGATCCTATCACTTCACTCCTTTCCTATACTCTGTTTCTATTGGTTCCCCTCTGCTTATCACCTGAAAGGTTGCAATTGAGGGCGTGGCCCAGGCATTGCAGTTGCGACCCATTTCCTATGGTCCTATGGTCTCTGTTTAATGCACTTTCAAATGGTATGAACAAAATTAGAATTTGGATGCACCTACCTGGTCATTCACTGCATTCTGATTGTTTGGAGCCAAAGTTTACGAAGACAACAGCCAAAACAACTTCAGACGCCATATAGTTTCTGTTGTCGGTGATAAGAACGTTGTCGCTATCGCCGCTGTTAGTACAGACCCAGAACTAAGAAGTTACTGCATTTTCTCATACATAGCGCGAATCATACTTTAGAAACACGAGTAGGCGATATTAGGCACAGGGGCGATATTTGGGACAACCACCCTATCGTTAATTGAAGAATTTTAAGGTATCGTTATGAATGGGATAAAGTTTAATAGAGATGACCAAATAAATCAGCTTGATTGCTACAGTACACAGTACAGCACCAAGTTTCGTCAAGAATTACACTACTTATTAGAACTAAGTCTTATAGAATCATACAGGTTTTAGAGAAAATGACTTGCGTTTGTGTCCACTACAGTGACCACTACATGACCATATAAAATAGAAACTACACAATTTTTGACACAGCCTCATAGAAATTCTAATAATTTAATAATTTTTTTAATAAAAAGAGAAATTTAAACATGGAACGTAAGGGATAGCCCTTATTAATATTAGTGTGTTGTTCTGAGACTTATCTTTAAGTTATGGACTCCCAGTTGAATTAAATACGCCATTTTAATGTAATTAGGTATTATTACTAATTAATGTAGTAATTTGTATTTTTCATCGGTAGCTTATTTTGCTTGATTTAGAGTTTAGTTTAAATGATCTGCCATATAAAATAGCCATATAAAATAGAAACTACACAATGTTTGACACAGCCTCATAGAAATTCTAATAATTTAATAATTTTTTCAATAAAAAGAGAAACTTAAACATGGAACGTAAGGGATAGCCCTTATTAATATTAGTGTGTTGTGCTGAGACTTATCTTTACGTTATGGACTCCCAGTTGAATTAAATACGCCATTTTGATGTAATTAGGTATTATTACTAATTAATGTGGTAATTTGTATTTTTCATCGGTAGCTTATTGGGCTTGATTTAGAGTTTAGTTTAAATGATCTGTAATCGAAAACATTTTCTAACGGGCCAATGTTATATCTACGAAATTGCGTACAAACTGTTCCTCAAGAGTTTTGAGAGAGGTTCAAGTGTCAAATTAACAGTTTCAATGAAGTTTTAGGGCTCTAAAATTAAATTAACTCATATTGCTTATTTTTAATCTTCATTTCCAATCAGGTTCGTATAATATTACATTAATTGTTTTCCTTGCGCTCTTATATAGTCTCATATATGCATTTATACATGTATGCAGGCATTAATAATTTACGAGATCCAAATGCATGCGTTCATAAATCTATTACAATTTATTTAGAAACAAGTTTATTTGCATAAATGAGTTACTTTACTAAAATAATATATTTAAAGTTTAAAGGACTTACAAGATTTGTTGTCAAAGAAAAATTATACCTGAAATAATTTAATCACATGACCGTTAGCTTTTGTTTCGCTAATAAGTATCATTTGATTATTATTTCACAAATTACTTAATTTCTAAAATTATTTTCGTGCATGATTATGTTCTAGTAATTAGTTAATTAATTCTATCCTTCAATCTAAAACTTATCCAAACTATTCGGCATAGTTACACCTACACTTGTTTAGCTTTTTCTTTTGTTCTTATCAGTGCACTAGAGGGTTTTACAAAAGAATTATCTGTTAAGTAAGACTAGCTCTTTTTTTTTCTGCTTAGTTATTCCATAAATGGCATTCCTCTTAGCTTTGTAGTTGAACTCTTTTCCATCTTTCGAATCTTTCAGATGGAAAAGAAGGATCCACCGATGTTAGGTCTTTGTACAAATGTACTTATTTTTCTTAACATTGATTCTTCCATTTTTGGTGTTTTTAGCGTTCATATGCATTAAAGACGAATCTTGGAGACATATTTATAGTCTGCTGGTAGTGGTGGCGCTACTATGACAAGTACAATTCTAATAGTTTTATCTCTTTCCATCTTTTGATTGGATTTTCTGTTTAGTCTTCTTATATGAATAAACTAGATGAAAACCCGCACTTCGCTACGGAGTACATTCAAATTAAATACAACGGTCAATGCATGCAATTAATGCAAAAAAAATAAATATACATATATATATATATATATATATATATATATATATATATATATATATATATATATATATATATAATAAATACGACGATCAATATATACAATTGATGTAGAAAAAAATAGATATATTTATAAAAAATCGTAAGGGATATTTTTTATAGACAAAATAATGTCCAATCGTCTGCCGCATTAGCAAGAAAAACAAATATTTTTTTGTCTATTTAGTTGTTATGCACGTGACGATAAATTTATTTAAAGTACAAAAAAAGAAATCACGTGATCAGCATTTAATAAATTAAATTCTAAAAATTAATCTTTAAAAATTCACCAAAAATCAGAAAATAGAGGTAAAAGATTCGAAAAAGGTTTCATTTTAAAGGAATTTTTAGGATCTTTCTCTGATATAAATTTTATAACCCTCAAATTATTATTTTAAATGCAAACTTTAAAAAAAGTTACTAAAACAGCTTAAAAATTTAATTTAAAAAAATCTAAGAAGAATTTTTGAAAAATCTCTCTTAGTGCACCCATACACTATAAGAAGAAACGCCATGCAAAATTTCAGTCCTTTAGGTCCAGCGGTTTGGTCTGTGCGTTGTATGTCAGTCAGTGAGTGAGTCAGTTACGGAACTGTTTTATATATATAGATGAAAAGAAATTAAGAATGAAGTAGGAAAAAAAACTATACTTTCTCCTTCATTGCTTGAACATTCCGATTTTGATTCAAATTTTGTGCGTTACACTTTTATATAGCTCGTAAAACAACCGGTTCTGAACTTTAACTGTGTCTTCATTCAAGCGATTTACAGCGATTGTCTTCATGTTCAATTGGTACAGTTTATTTTCCAGAAGCGGTTTAATGACAATGAAGACTGCTTTTATTTCATCCACTTATTCAGTGGATATCAAAGGCGACTGATATGCAGGGCCGCCCAGAGGGGGGGGGGCAACTGGGGCACTTTGCCCCAGGCCCCCAACTGCCGGAGGGGCCCCCCAAAAAATTAAAAAAAATTTATTTATTAGATTTCCTCAGAAAATATAACAAAAGAGCAGTGCAATGAAATATAATAATTATGTTAATCATTCATGTAATAAAATTTTAAGTATGAGTAACTTAATTTGAATGTGTGTTTTCGTCTCTTTCCATTTTTTTATTTTTCTTGTGGCCCCCAACAGAAGTTTGCCCCAGGCCACGTAAAGTCTCTGGGTGGCCCTGTTGATATGTATGCAAATAAAACTTGTCGCTCTTGAATGCTCAGCTGTAGAGGTGAGCTTAAGGGCAAATGGTTTAATAAAAAAATTTATATATATATATATATACGAGGGTTGGGGTATAAGTCATGGCAACTATTTTTTATCTTGTAGATATGTGAACGGATCACAAACGTATATGTGTCGTGTGGAAGTTCTGCAGGCATAGTGTGTATGCAGAACAACAGATGGCTCTGTGATAGCTGGTAGTAGCGCAGCGAGGGCTCTGAAATCAGTCGGTGAGTGTCGTGCGAGATGGAAGTAACCCGTGTTGAGCAGCGCGCTAACATCAAAATAGCCGTTCTCCGAGGGAGAAATGCGATGGAATGTCACAGTGAATTAGTAGAAGCCCTTGGGAATAATGCCCTACCATATCGTACAGTAGCACTACATTGAGGGTCTTTAGGCCCAGGTTTGTCATGTCAACTTTATGTGTACTGTGTTATCAGTCTTTTGCTCGGTGAAGGCCATATTGCCCTGTATACTACCGTAATAAATTAATGTGTTACGATATTTCAGAGCTATTCATTGTCCACACATGTAGTTAAGACCTTGTCCTTTCGTCTGCATATGTCACATTTTCCAACCGGACTGGTATCTTCAAGAAAAAAAATAGTTGCCATGACTTATAGCCCAACCCTCGTATGTATATATATATATATATAT
>OU015492.1:222644544-222674544 GCA_907164885.2 Dolomedes plantarius | reverse complement strand
TTAAAAACAATAAATTACATTTGTTATCTTTACTAGGGGGTATTGAACAACAACCACGAACAAATCCTCAGTGCCATAACACTCACTCAGTCACTTAACTAAATTTAGTACTAAATGTAAAATGACGAACATCTCTGAATTTTTCAGTCAAACCATATCCTCTGTAACATGGCCTTTTCACTTCCAGTATACTAGCAGAAATTTTAGCAATCTTTGCAGCGTTATTTCTGGTAGAATTTCTTCTCATGCAACTGTAAACTTTCGAGAATGGATATTTCGTAACGCTGTGCGTTATCGTACATTAAAAAAAAATTTCAGGTAGTCTCTTCTGACGAAACTACCGTGGGTTATTAACGTAGGATTACTTACCGTTGCTTACCGCTTTTTTATATATATATACAGTGGAATCTCGATCGATCGTTTTCGGATCCATCGTTTTTCCGTATGTGTCGTTCATTTTATCCAGTCCCAACGATCATATTGCTTTGTTATGTTTCCGCATCTATCGTTTTCCCGCATTTATCGTTCATTTCAGTCGGTCCCTTGAAAAACGATAGATCGAGATTCCACTGTATATATATATATATATATATATATATATGAGTGTGTGTGTGTGTTATGTGTATATGTATCTATATATATGTACTTATGTACATATATACATATATGTATGTCATAATTTTGACGCATTTTGGTATTTTTTCGTTTAACTGTTTACTGCTTGTCTAAGCGATACAGATTGGTTTTGGCGCGCTGCCAAAATTATAATTCGCGAGGTACGGACGGGCGGTTCTAGCGCCTGAAATTTTTCTCTCCGGAGGACCGTTATGGAGGAACGTAATCCTACGTTCAAACCCTCTGCAGAAAGGCACACCAAGCAAGGCTATGCGAGATCGGTTCCTAGATAACGCAGTGTGAGAACACACATTATCTAACGCAGTAAAAGCCTTGCCAATATACTTCCGGATTTCGCAATTCATCCACAAGTTTTACAACTTCACTACTATCTGTTAGTTTCTGCAGTTTCTTCCTTTGAGGAATTTAACATCATCGCAGTTTCGCATGTAAGCTTAGAAAGTAACATAGAGATTGAAAATACACGAGTTCAACTAATGTACATCCTTAACTCTGTTCTGAATATTAAGGGAATTAAAACTTTAGCGGCAAAAATACCCTTTTCTTTTCTTGTAAAGAAGTCATTCAAAAGTTTTATTACTTTTTGTGTATTTTAACTAAGATAGGCACGTATCTAGTCCCATGTAAATGGGGGAAAACTGACGAAAGAAATGTATAAAATACTAGCTGAAAACCCGCACTTTGCTACGGAGTACATTCAAATTAAATACAACGGTCAATGTATGCAATTAATGCCAATAAATAAATATATATATTTATAATAAATGTGACAATCAATATATACAATTGATGTAGAAAAAAATATATATATTTATAAAAAAATCGTAAGGGATATTTTTATAGAATAATAATGTCCAATCTTGTGCCGCATTAGCAAGAAAATTTCTTTTTTTGTCTATTTAATTGTTATGCACGTGACGATAAATTTATTTAAAGTACCAGAAAAAGAAATCACGTGATCGGCATTTAATAAATTAAATTCTAAAAACGAATCTTTAAAAATTCCCCAAAAATCAGAAAATCGAGGTAAAGATTCGAAAAAGATTTCATTTTAAAGGAATTTTTATGATCTTTCTCGTGATATAAATTTTATAACCCTCAAATTATTATTTTAAATGCAAACTTATAAAAAGTTACCAAAACAGCTAAAAAATTTAATTTAAAAAAAACTAAGAAGAATTTTTCAAAAATATCTCTTAGTGCACCCCTACACCATAAGAAGAATCGCCATGCAAAATTTCAGCCCTTTAGGTCCAGCGGTTTGGTCTGTGCGTTTTATGTCAGTCAGTGAGTCAGTTACGGAACTGTTTTATATATATAGATTAGCCTTTTCCATTACCTTCAGACCATATTTAAAGTAATTGAAATATTCCTATTACTTTGACCTTTTACTTTGAGACTGATTATATAGGGGAGACCTGTGTACCTAGGGCCACCTTTTTTCAATGAACGAAAAGAGACCCACTGACCTGTTTAATATTGTGAAACTGATACGCACACACTGGTATACTAATTGCCATCCCATTGGGATTAATATAAATACTCAAAAAAATAAATTCTGTGAAATAGAAGGTTTTTTTAAGAAACTTCACAAATGGCCCTAGGTACAAGACAGCATTGTACCTAGGGCCAGTAGCTGGTGTATCTAGGGCCATTCCCTAAAAGTTAGGTTTCACTCCGTAATGTATAGAAAAAACGTATACACATGAATTTTATAACAGAAGCCAAATGAATATGTGCCAAATTATTAGTGAATTACAAGTATTTTCATAATGATTCATCATTCTTTAGATGAATCATTCTTCAGATGAAGTTGACTCTATTTGAAACACATGTTTTTTCACAATTTTCTTTTGGCCATTCTAGTTACACGTTGTTATTCAATTTATTTCTTTTCTGGAGTGTCTGTCAGGATGAAATAAATTTTACTTCAGACCACACAAAAACGTTTTTCACTTATAACTTGCCACAGATTTCACCTCCAAGATTTCTAATTGGCTGCTAAAATTGCAATTACTATTGCCACTCTTCCAACTGAGTAATAAAACCTGGAACTAAATATTATTCAAATAAAGTGGGGTGGCCCTAGGTACATGATGGCCCTAGGTACACAGGTCTCCCCTATATACGAGTAGACACTCACATAAAGCGTTCGTTTCTGTACTTACGCTAAACTGGCCGAGTCAATCTATTAAATTTGAGACAAAATTTTCATAAGTAACTTCGACGAACAATGAATAAAAACTTCGTCCCCTATGTAGCAGTTCTTCCTTATTTCTGCCAACTTTTTCGAAGTAATTAGTTTAACTGTATGTAAAATTAACTCCATCCCGCATGACACTATCCTAAATGAGGTTGTCATTTTCCATCTGAACTTTCTTTTCTCTTTTTTTCGAGGTGCAGTTTTAACTGTTTTCTAACCCCTGGCTGTAGCAGCTCAAATTTCCTCTCTGCTTAAATACTGAACCCTAAATAGGTCGTAACATCATCCTCGTAATTTGTCCGAAAGCTTTAATGCCAAGCTTAGGTTTCTATCTAAAGTCACACAAGAGGATCGCCAGTCTATAAATAGAAGTCGTTTAAGTAAAGAGATTTATTTTACCGCAAGAGAGCAAGGAAATGAAATGTTATCGTGAAATGAAAATTACCTTTTTTAGGAGCTATTTGGGAAATAATTGTGCCTTTATTACCTTTCTGACGGCTATGATCACGCTTTATGCTATATAATCATTAAGTGAAATTAATGTTTGGGTAAAAGTATTTTTCTTTTAGGATGAGAATAAAAATTCTCATATGCGCAATAGATTAATGCATGGAAGCGTATTAAGCTTAAATGGTTGATTCGACAAAAGTTAAGATAACTTAAAATGTATCGATAGGACTAATTACTTAGTATTAAAAACCGTCTAATGCCAATCCTTGGAGACTTTAACTCTACTGCGAGTGGATGCAGAGGTAAGTCTGGCTGACAGTATATCTCGTGCACGAGTCCTACAGATTTTGGAGAGATGGCTGTAAATTTACTTGAAAGGATTAAAAATAACAACTAAGTCAAAGTAAGTTCAAGGTAAACAATCAAGTAAGTAATGTAATACAGAGGCTGTTCACACATTTTTTAGACGATGGATATTGTATTCACAACACTAAATTACATAAAATTCTTGTGTTTTAAATGTTTTATTTGACATCCCTTATTCTGAACTATCTTTCGACACCGCAATTTCCAGGATAATAATGCCTTTTGAAGTGTCAGAAGAGGTATTCTATCCCATTCCTCCTCAACAGCTTTCCAGAGTCCTGTAAGGGTTTTGGGACGACGTTTGGATAATGCAGATTTTAAAAGTCCGAAAGCACAAAAATCCATAGGTGATACATCGGGAGATTTAGTAGGGATATCAGTGAAGGGTATGGCCTTGATACCAGATTTTTGTTCCATTTCTTTTAGGAAATTTACAGTGGATTTTGATGTGTGACTGCTAGCTTTGTCCTGTTGGAGTCTCACAGATTGATGGCACCGTGGGTAAAGCGATGGTATTTCATTCAAAAAAATTGGCGATAAAATATGTTCCTGATAGTATTTGGAGTTAATCTTGACATTTTTTTCCACTCTATTTATTTTTAACTTGCCATTATAAGAAAAACCAGCAACAATCATGAATCCCTGAGAAAAACTTTCTTTCGATTCTTTGAACCATGTACTTAAATTTTTTCTCCCCTTTTATGATAATAAATGGCTCTTTATTTTGTTGCAATCATTTAAATACAACCATGATTCATCTATTGTGACAATTGTTTTCCATTTTTCTTTGGATAAGTGTTTCTCATATAGAATTCTGCAGCGTGTCCTGCGTTCAACGATATGATTTGAAAGAAGACGATGCACATTGCGTTTTTTCGCTTTCTTAAGATTCAAATCAACGTTTATCATTTTGTTTACAGTGGACACCGAGCATTTTAATGATTTTGCAACTGTCCTTTGACTAGGGGGATTTTCTTTTAACATTAAACAACGTACCTTTGCATTAGTCGAATATGTCCGTATTTTCCTTGGATACTTGTTTGGAATTTTTGTCCCACTTGAGGCTCCAATTTGACGTTTTTTTCCTTTCTTGTTGACGATATTACCTATCGACGCTTTAGATATCACAAAAACATGACTCTCACATCGTTTTTGGATAACGGAGTATGCATATTTCTCTTCGGAAAGAGCATAAATGTAGTCTTCAAACCACTGCTTTGTTAAAAACGCCATTTTAAATAAAAACAAAACTTTCAAGCCGCAGACGATAATTTTGACTTTTAAAAACATAGTACAATTGCAATTATTTCTTTTGCAGCAAACGCTTTTTTATTACCGCTTACCAAAATCGTCTAAAAAATGTACGAACAGTCTCTGTACATTGATATCGATAACAACATAAGCAATACTTGTTGTAGCCTATCTTTTGAGAAAATCTCAATATCATACTGTAATACAGAAAGTAATGTTCCTATTCTAAGAGGATATAAGAGTTTTCATGAAAAGTTATTACTAGAAATTTCGGTATGATATCGGAAAACTATATCTGTTTTATATACTCAGAAACATGACAACCCTGACAAATCGTTGAACTTGTGTTGTTGATTTTGTGTTCAAAAGAGATCATTAAATTTTTTAAAAGTGTTCCTTGTCTAGGCTGATAATTATGGTTTAGTTTAATAGAATTTCAAGCTTATGAAGTGCAATTATGATATCTTTTTAGAGAACATTTACGTATGCAAAATAAGATAATGCACACACGCGTCCAGTGGAAAATATTGAACCTTTCAAACTCTTTATTAGTGATTCAAGAAGTTTGAAAATCAAACGAATAAAAAACTATGCCCCACTGAAGTACAGGAATAGATGGTTGTTTTTTTTAGAAAAGCTAGTTGCATTACTGGAAATAATTTTATTTATTATTTTTAAAGAGATCTTTCAAGTCAAAGCAATTTAAGCGTTCTTTGGGAAGCACAAAATATGTGGGAAGAACGAAGTTACAATGTATATTTACATAAATACAAAACAATCACGTCTCTATTTATGTCCCAAACAAAAAACATTGAATGCGCATTTATTGATATTTTCCAAGAAGAAAAAAATTGGAAACAAACGAAATTGGACAAAAGCTAAAACGTAAATTTATATTCGTGGTTTTGTCGTACCGATCACCGGGTTTTCCACCTGTTTTTATCGCAACATGGAGCTAAAATTTTGCTGTTTCAAAAGGATGCGTGTGGAAGTTTTCCATTGCTTTTATTACATTATGGAGGAAGCAAGCATAATGCAATAACAAACACTTTACTGTGTTTTAAAGTATTGGAGAGCTTGAGGTCTAATGACCTAATGGCCGAATGACCGGCATTTGAAAACACAAATTTGGCATCCGTATTTTTACCATGTTTTTATTAACTCACTTTCTTGTTTGTTTGTGTGTTTGTGTGTTTGTCCCGTACAAATCTCGCAATCGATTTTTAACTAACTTCCCGACTGGCTAGACATTCGAAACTTTTAGAATAGCTCAGAACACGATGACGATGCATTATTTTAATACTTTTAGCCATCTTTAAGCAGAATTAAATTCATTTTCAGTTATTTTCAGTTAATTTTGTTTTGTAGACTGGTGCAGCTATCTATCGGCCGGGACGAGAACGAAAAGTTAAACGCAAGTCAACTTCCAATTAACTTCATTTTCTTTCAAGTGGATGGGGTAATTCATCACAAAAAATTTTAAAAAAGTATTTATTAATACATAGAATTGTCAAGTTCATATGATTCAACAGAAAATTTAAAAATATGGTATATAAAAATTTCTTTTTATCTTGCAATTATTAAATTTTACCTTAATATTTTATAATGGGTTTACTCTGCAAACTGGCGAGGAGAAAGCTAGTTCCACCAGGAAATTTTGATACAGGCATCATGTAAGAACATGATGAATATATATATATAAATATATATATATATATATATATATATATATATATATATATATATATATATATATATTATATACATATATATATATATATATATATATATATATATACATATATGTATATACATATATATATATATATATTATATATATATATATATATATATATATATATATATATATATATATATATATATATATATATACATATATGTATATACATACATATATGTATATACATATATATATATAATATTTATACATATATATATATATATACATATATATATATACATATATATATATATATATATATATATATATATATATATATTTATATATATATATATACATATATATACACACACACATATATATTTATATATGTATCATGTAAGGACATGCATGTGAGGACCATGCATGAAACATATCCGACTATGCTTTCGTAGATAACCATACGAAGCAAGTTGTAATGTGTTTAAAGTAAGCTTACCTTTTCGAGTACTGGTTGTGACTCGAATAAGCAGGCATATGCAAGCGGAAACTACCGAATACGTTAGTTTCGTAGCGATAAAATTAACTTAACTGTAATATTTTTAAGGAGTTATCATGAATTGGGCATCTCGACTTCCCAGCCCAGTCTATTCGGATAGCATGCCGAACAATGGCTAAGCCCTAGCCGTCCTGTTCCCTCAGAAATCACTGAGAATACACTGGGTTATGAACGCAAAAAAACACATTTATTCGACTAGCGTATTTACAAAATATGCTAGTCGTATACGCTAGTCGTATATGCTAGTCGTATAGTCGTATATGCTAGTCGTATAGTCGTATATGCTAGTCGTAGTTGAGTTTTGCACCTCCAGTGCATTCATGCCCTCCAGCCAAATCTAAAATCAAACGTGTAAGGCAGTCCGTCACAAAATCACAATCCTTTTCCACGCGGCTCTCCGGCCCGCGAAAAATCCAGTTGTTTCGAACAAAGTCGACCTCCGTCAACGCCGGATCCCGGTCCTTCTCTGTCTCGCGACCCCTCTCTCTCTGGCTACCTCAAGCCGAGACCCGTCCAAACCGGTTCTCCTTCGACTACATACCTCCGGAACAACTGCTCTCTGTCCAGAAAACCACGTGTACTCTAGTCCTCGTTGTTTCTCTGTTTACTGTTCATAGACAGCCGGCACGCCTATATGGTTCTGCTTCTTATGTACCCTGTGAATCCTCTAACGGTCCAGGCACACTATAAAGTAATAGGCATAAATATAAATAATTCCTTTATTTTCTACGTAGAGGTAGACTAACATAGACCGACTTGGGGCTTCAAATACTACCACCACAGTATCGCAACTTGCGGTACTAAGAAACTGAACTTTAAAGTCGTAACGAACCCTTTCAGGCAGAATATACGTTCACTAACAATACCCGTAACCATCGGGCTCTGAACTAACTATCGAACTCGTGCAGCCACCTAGGCTAAATACTAATACGTGCTCTATCAGTTAAATACCGCTATCACCTTCAATCTAACTTTTCTCGACTCTTTCGTATCTCTACTAATAGCGTAACGCACTACCGTACAAATCTCCACTCCCTTCTTGGGCTCTTGCCAACTCAGCGTGTGTCACTAAAATAGACCAGACACCTGCTCCG
This sequence comes from Dolomedes plantarius, assembly GCA_907164885.2. Lineage (NCBI taxonomy): Eukaryota > Metazoa > Arthropoda > Arachnida > Araneae > Dolomedidae > Dolomedes > Dolomedes plantarius. The sequence continues at coordinate 222,666,304 of OU015492.1, read as the reverse complement.
AACTCACTTCGACTGGCCTGCACTGCGCAGCTACCAGAAATTTGCATCTGAGCAACACGCGAACCCTACACGCCTCTTGATCGATGGACTTGATATCGCCTCTGGTAAATACTCGTTCAAAACTGTAACGAAACATCACCATATTTCATATATAATACCGGGGGTTAAGCAGAGAGTCCGTCACAGAGTGTATTTAAAAGAGACCCCACTCTAATGCTCGTGCAACATACTAACTGTTCGTAATTCTATTACGTGTTATTCTGAGCAAGAGGAAGTAAAGTGTGTAACTAGAAAAGAAAAACTAAAAACAAAATAAAAACTATTGTAATTATTTTTGAACTAGTACGTAACCCGTCATTTTGACGTCATAATGGAAAAAGTATATGAAAGTTAAAAAATATCCCGAATTATCTAAAATATTGCATTTAATCGACACCTTGTAAAAGCAAACCCTATCATTGTTTTTTATTTATTTAGTTTTTCATGCGATTGGAGTAGTAGACTGCCATCCATTTTTTTACAATTCACTACGCGATTCATTCACATTCAAGTTTGTTTACTTTCAGAATTCATCGCAAAAGTAAACAGATTTTTCAAAACTGTTAAATATACAGCTAAAAACATCCAATTTTTTTTAGTTCTGAATGTTTTATAGACAAAATAGGCTGAACAAACGTGATTTGATGGAGAAGATATTTATTTTTAGGTAAGAAAAAGTTCTGATCCACATCTGAAATTGAAATTAAGCCTAACCGGTGGTTTGTTTACTGAGGGCTTCAATTGAAAGATGAGTACAGCCCGGAAGTGTCATACAGAGACAACGGCTGTTATATATAGGATACCCTCAAAACTCCTAAAAGTCTTGCGCGAACCGTGAGCTCCAAACTTCTTACAGACTGTCCGCAGGTCTTTATAATATCTAAACATTCCTACAAGAAAATGCCCAATTTTATCATTTATTTTACTAATGTATTTTGGGTCATCGTAAAAATTTGCCCATTTATTTTTGCATAGTGACTCAATTCTCGAAGTGAAATAAAGAATATCTGTGCTCTCCCATAGAGAGTCACGAGCTTTGTAAAAAATTATATATATAATAGCCGTTGTCTCTGTATAACACTTCCGGGCTGTACGCATCTTTCAATTGAAGCCCTCAGTAAACAAACATCCGGTTAGGCTTAATTTCAATTTCAGATGTGGATCAGAATTTTTTTCTTACCTAAAAACTAATACCTTCTCCATCAAATCCCGTTTGTTCAGCCTATTTTCTATAAAACATTCAGAACTAAAAAAAATTAGATGCTTTTGGCTGTATATTTAACAGTTTTTAAAAATCTGTTTACTTTTGCGATGAATTCTGAAAGTAAACAAACTTGAATGTGAATGAATCAAGTAGCTCAAGTATTCATATCGCGTAGTGAGCCGTAAAAAACTGGACGGCAGTCTACTACTCCAATCGCATGAAAAACTAAATAAATAAAAAATAATGAAAGGGTTTGCTTTTACAAGGTGTGGATTAAATGCAATATTGTTAGATAATTCGGGATATTTTTTAACTTTCATATACTTTTTCCATTATGACGTCATTATTAGTATTATGACGTCAAAATGACGGGTTACCTTCTAGTCTATGTAATAATAACCTAAACGAATTTCAGTCGCCATTTTCCCCATGAAGTTCTAATCTTAAGAAGTAAACGGAGCCTTGACATAGTTTTGGCCCCAAATTGTCATTCGAGATTAAGTGCAGATGAAATTGAATCTTACGTAACGTTGCGACGCTATATGGAGACATTAAAGCTGGCTTTCGTATTGAAAACCGCCTTTTTTATGAGTTCCTTAATGGGTGTCCTGGTCCCTAAATAGTATTGTGGCGAATATATACTCAGATGAGTGTTTACGTGGAAATGAAAGTAGTTGTCGCCATCTAATGTGTAAGCCGAGTATAGACGCTTAACATTGGTTAATGGTGTTTTTTAATGCAGTGCACAGCGTATAAATGTAATATAGGGTAAAAATGTGGGTTGGGTAAAGGGGAAATATTAAGGAGTTCTCGATGAATTTCTGCTACAAATTATTATATTAATCTTTTCCTTACGGGTTGGGATAGCATGTATCCCAAGAATACGGGCCCAAGATTATATATATATATATATATATATATATATATATATATATATATATATATATATACAGAGGCTGTTCACACATTTTTTAGACGATGTATATTGTATTCACAAAACTAAATTACATAAAATTCTTGTGTTTTAAATGTTCTATTTGACATCCCTTATTCTGAACTATCTTTCGACACCGCAATTTCCAGGATAATAATGCCTTTTGAAGTGTCAGAAGAGGTATTCTATCCCATTCCTCCTGAACAGCTTTCCAGAGTCCTGTAAGGGTTTTGGGACGACGTTTGCATAATGCAAATTTTAAAAGTCCGAAAGCACAAAAATCCATAGGTGATACATCGGGAGATTTAGTAGGGATATCAGTGAAGGGTATGGCCTTGATACCAGTTTTTTGTTTCATTTCTTTTAGGAAATTTACAGTGGATTTTGATGTGTGACTGCTAGCTTTGTCCGGATGGAGTCTCACAGATTGATGGCACTGTGGGTAAAGCGATGGTATTTCATTCAGAAAAATTGGCGATAAAATATGTTCCTGATAGTATTTGGAGTTAATCTTGACATTTTTTCTACTCTCTTTATTTTTAACTTGCCATTATAAGAAAAACCAGTAACAATCATGAATCCCTGAGAAAAACTTTCTTTCGATTCTTTGAACCATGTACTTAAATTTTTTCTCCTCTTTGCAACTGTCCTTTGACTAGGGGGATTTTCTTTTAACATTAAACAACGTACCTTTGCAATAGTCGAAGATGTCCGTTTTTTCCTTGGATACTTGTTTGGAATTTTTGTCCCACTTGAGGCTCCAATTTGACGTTTTTTTCCTTTCTTGTTGACGATATTACCTATCGACGCTTTAGATATCACAAAACCATGACTCGCACATCGTTCTTGGATAACTGAGTATGCATATTTCTCTTCGGAAAGAGCATAAATGTAGCCTTCGAACCTCTGCTTTGTTAAAAACGCCATTTTGAATAAAAACAAAACTTTCAAGCCGCAGACGATAATTTTGACTCTTAAAAACATAGTACAATTGCAATTATTTCTTTTGCAGCAAACGATTTTTTATTACCGCTTACCAAAATCGTTTAAAAAATGTGTGAACAGCCTCTGTATATAAAGCAGTTCCGTAACTGACTGACTCTCTGACTGATATACAACGCACAGACCAAACCGCTGGACCTAATTGGCTGAAATTTTGCATGGCTATTCTTCTTATGGTGTAGGGGTGCACTAAGAAAGATTTTTTTGAAAAATTCTTCTTAGATTTTTTAAAATTATATTTTTAAGCTGTTTTAGTAACTTTTTTAAAGTTTGCATTTAAAAATAATCATTTGAGGGTTATAATATTTATATCACGAGAAAGGTCATAAAAATTCCTTTAAAATGAAATCTTTGTCGAATCTTTACCTCCATTTTCTGATTTTTGGTGAATTTTTAAAGATTCATCTTTAGAATTTAATTTTTAAATGCCTGTCACGTGATTTCTTTTTCTGGTACTTTAAATAAATTTATCGTCACGTGATAACAACGAAATAGACAAAACAATTTTTTTTTGCTAATACAGCAGACGATTGGACATTATACAAAAAAAATATTAAAATACAGTAAAAGATATGATCCTCTAACTATACTATATTAACTGTACTATATTCTTTAGTATATCCTATTAGATATGAATATTTTCTTCTATATTATTTTGTGTATAAAAATATCTCTAATGATTTTTTTATAAACATTTTTTCTTTCATCAATTTTATACATTGATCGTCGTATTTATGATAAATATATATATATACATATACAGTGGAATCTCGAGCTATCGTTTTTCAAGGGACCGATTGAAATGAACGATAAATGCGGGAAAACGATAGATGCGGAAACATATACCAAAGCAATATGATCGTGGGGACTGGATAAAATAAACGACACATACGGAAAAACTATGGATCCGAAAACGATCGATCGAGATTCTACTGTATATATATTTTTTGGCATTAATTGCATACATTGACCGTTGTATTTAATTTGAATGTATTCCGTATCGAAGTGCGGGGTTTTCAGCTAGTGGTTATATAAAGCTGTTCATTTGCCTCCAATATTAGTCTCTCAATCGAGGGAATCATTTCTCAGGTTAAGTGGACACATCAAGCTCTCCGTCAGCTTTCAAAGACCCCATTCCCATCGAGAGAATTATGCTACGGGTTCAGTGATCACCCCAAGCTATTCGTCTGCTTTTACAATCGATCTCGTATTCGAGAAAACCACCTTGAGGGATATACGTGAAGACTTTTATTGTCATGTATTACTGTACTAAGTTACGGAAACATTAAAGTACATTTCCTCGCTTCTTTGTCAGTTAAGTATTTGGAACTCACCGGAGTAAATTACAATATATACAATATTAGCTTTCACTAGAAAATTTGTATTGTTCTAAGATTTGAATATGGCTCGGGGAAATGATGAAAAGAAGGGCCAAAAATGCTCCAAAAAAAAGAATAGCCCCACAAGAAAAATACCAGGTGGTTATAATTAAACTTCCCCAATAAACGGCATCCTACAGCGGCAAACGGGTGAACGGAATGGAACGAAATTTAGTATATGGGCTATACACGAGATGCGCTCACGGAATTTCGAAAAAAAAATTTTAGTTCCAAAATGTCCACTAGAGGGCGCCTTTTCGGGAAAAACATGAAATTTAACACAATAAACGACCAAAACGGAATATAGAAACAATATTAACATTTTTTGGTCTAGTTTCTGATCACCTTGTCATCGAACAACATTAAGTAAAGGTAAGGGGATAAATAACAGTACGCCTTTGGTGTTTGAGAGGAAAGACAGTTGAGTTTGCAGATGACGAAATGAGCAGTTGTCAATCGTGTTCAGGACGATGTAAGGAGAGGTTTATGTTTCTTTACATCCTTAGGGCCTGTTCACATAGGAGTCCGTTGCGTTGCGTTAAGGAAAAGATGACGTTGAGACGAAAATAAACCAATCATATGCCTCCAAACGATTAGCAATGAAATTTTTAACGCCTATGATTGGTTTATTTTCGTCTCAACGTCATCTTTTCCTTAACGCAACGCAACGGACTCCTATGTGAACAAGCCCTTACATGCTCAATCTGACCACCGTTAGTCACCTGCAAAGTTTGAAGGCGATGGACAGTGTGTTCAACAGCAGATCGTAACGTATCAGTTGTGATGCTTCGAACATGAAGCTTGATGTAAGGAAAACATTAACCCCTCCTTAAATTGTCCTGGAAACGATTAACAACTAGCTCCTCTTGTGACAGTACGTCATAATCTGTGCCTGTTTCTGCAAACTCAACTGTTTTTTTTTCCTTCTCAAACAGCAAAGGTGTACTGTTATTTATTTCCTTACCTTTATTTAATGTGGTTCGATGACAAAGTGATCAAAAACTAGTCAATATATGTTCAAATTGTTTATGTATTCCATTTTGGTCGTTTATTTTGCTAAATTCAATGTTTTTCCATGAAAAGTGCCATCTGGCGGACATTTTGGAACTAAATTTTTTTTTTTCGAAATTCCGTGAGCGAATCTCGTGTACAGCCCATATACAAAATTTCGTTGCATTCCGTTCAACCGTTTGCGTTGTAGGATGCCGTTTACAGGGGAAGTTTAATTATAACCACCCGGTACGTTTCGTCTTCTAATAGAAGACCATTAGAGAAGGTCCTTCTTGAGATTAGCAGCGGAAGGACTGGTTCGAGTCTACAGAGGCTGTTCGCACATTTTTCAGACGATTTTGGTAAGCGGTAATAAAAAATCGTTTGATGCAAAAGAAATAATTGCAATTGTATTATGTTTTTAAAAGTCAAAATTATCCTCTGCGGCTTGAAAGTTTTGTTTTTATTCAAAATGGCGTTTTTAACAAAGCAGTGGTTCGAAGGCTACATTTATTCTCTTTCCGAAGAGAAATATGCATACTCCGTTATCCAAAAACGATGTGAGAGTCACGGTTTTGTGATATCTAAAGCGTCGATAGGTAATATCGTCAACAAGAAAGGAAAAAAAACGTCAAATTGGAGCCTCAAGTGGGACAAAAATTCCAAACAAGTATCCAAGGAAAAAACGGACATCTTCGACTATTGCAAAGGTACGTTGTTTAATGTTAAAAGGAAATCCCACTCGTCCCACTTGCAAAATCATTAAAATGCTCAGTGTCCACTGTAAACAAAATGATAAACGCTGATTTGAATCTTAAGAAAGCGAAAAAACGCAATGTGCATCGTCTTCTTCCAAATCATATCGCTGAACACAGGACACGCTGCAGAATTCTATATGAGAAACACTTATCCAAAGAAAAATGGAAAACAATTATCACAATAGATGAATCATGGGTGTATTTAAATGATTGCAACAAAAAAAGAGCCATTTATTATCATAAAAGGGGAGAAAAAAATTTAAGTACATGGTTCAAAGAATCGAAAGAAAGCTTTTCTAAGGGATTGATGATTGTTGCTGGTTTTTCTTATAATGGCAAGTTAAAAATAAAGAGAGTGGAAAAAAATGTCTAGATTAACTCCAAATACTACCAGGAACATATTTTATCGCCAATTTTTCTGAATGAAATACCATCGCTTTACCCACAGTGCCATCAATCTGTGAGACTCCATCAGGACAAAGCTAGCAGTCACACATCACAATCCACTGTAAATTTCGTAAAAGAAATGGAACAAAAAACTGGTATCAAGGCCATACCCTTCAGTGATATCCCTACTAAATCTCCCGATGTATCACCTATGGATTTTTGTGCTTTCGGACTTTTAAAATCTGCATTATCCAAACGTCGTCCCAAAACCCTTACATGACTCTGGAAAGCTGTTGAGGAGGAATGGGATAGAATACCTCTTCTGACACTTCAAAAGGCATTATTATCCTGGAAATTGCGGTGTCGAAAGATAGTTCAGAATAAGGGATGTCAAATAGAACATTTAAAACACAAGAATTTTATGTAATTTAGTTTTGTGAATACAATATACATCGTCTAAAATATGTGTGAACAGCCTCTGTATAAGCTCATCTTCAGTGTGAAGAGGTTATAAAATGCGGGGAAGGACGCCGATGGAAAAGTTTTTCTATGTTTCGATTAACTCAATTGCTGCTCGAAACATGACAAGAGCCTTGCTGCCAGGATAATCAGGTATAATATTGTCCTCCGCATTTTCCCGCTTTCTTATGCGGTGTCCTCTTCCAAAAATTGTTGATATTTTTCTTCATCATCCACTTTGCTGGGAGGAAAGAAGCATTTGGACAAGCTACGTAACTTAGTTCCTCTTTATCACTACCATATCAGTTAGATGATTATTCGAAATTTCGCAGTATACTACTATCCACTGGTATGCTTTTCGCAGCGGAGAGTTCATAGTCATCGATAATTAATTGCTCCCACGCGCTCGGACTGATGCAATCTCGAACAGTCAAAGGCGCGTGATGGCTGAGTCCCCAGTGACGCCATATCTTCGCGAGATGTTTTTCGCGCCAATGAAGAGAACAATGATTTAGATTAGGGAGGATATTCGTTTACTGCGGACGCGTCAGTCTTGGGACTGAGAGTGTGAGGGAAATGGCAATTTAGGTCGGTTGAGTAGTGGGTTTTTTATTATTGTTAATTATTAAAGTTTTTTAAAAGTCGTAGTTCTTTGCCTCAGACTTATTTTGTTGTCTGCTTTATATTAATTAATTAGATAATGGGTACGCAGTGAAAGCACCGTGACACACACACACACACACACACATATATATATATATATATATATATATATATATATATATATATATATATATATACAGTGGAATCTCGATCTATCGTTTTCCAAGGGACCGATTGAAATGAACGATAAATGCGGGAAAACGATAGATGCGGAAACATAACAAAGCAATATGATCGTTGGTACTGGATAAAATGATCGACACATTTGGTAAAACGATGAATCCGAAAACGATCGATCGAGATTCCACTGTATATATATATATATATATATATATATATATATATATACATATATATCCCAAAGTGAGGCCAAAGTGGGTTTTTTATTAATGTTAATTATTAAAGTTTTTTAAATGTCTTAAGTCGTAGTTCTTTGCCTCAGGCCTACTTTGTTGACTGCTTTTTATTAATTAATTTGATAATGCGTACGCACTGTAAGCACCGTGACATATATATATATATATATATATATATATATATATATATATATATATATATATATATATATATATATATATATATATATATATATATATATATATATATATATATATATATATATATACAGTGGAATGTCGATCGATCGTTTCGGATCTTGCTTTGTTATGTTTCTGCATCTATCGTTTTCCCTCATTTATCGTTCATTTCAATCGGTCCCTTGGAAAACGATAGATCGAGATTCCACTGTATATATCTTTCACAAAGTGAGACCTAAATTGAATTCCGCGTAGATTTTCTTGAACAAACTGTTAACGTAATTTGTAGATATTCGACGAAATCAAAAAGTTATTATTTGTTAATTTTTATAATTTCGGAAGCTGTCATGTACCTCAAGTTGTCAAAACCTGCCAACTTTGTATAGTAGTAAGAATTTCACTCCATAATGAATCTGGTAGCACACTTTTGTGTTTTGCTAAAAATATTCTACGTTAAAAGCCAAAAGAAAATGATAAAAATATAATAATTTTTCTCATTCATAATGAAAATAATTTTTATACCAACACGACATAGCTTCATTTATACGTTTGCTGTGAATCTTATTCTTTGTTTTACAAAATTTTGGTCCCAAAATCTAGATCGCAGAGTTACATAGCAGAGAGATACGCTTCCATTCTCGCTGAAATTTCGTAACTGATTGCCTGCTTAAAATAATCCTTGCTAATACTCAGTGCCAGTCAACTTGCTATTAACGAACATCACGGGGCATCTAATCCCTTTTTAAAAGGAACGCGGATTTAAAAGTTTGCAATAATGAATTCCCGGAGGAGAACTTGAAATAGTCATTCCTCTAAAAATTTTTTTCAAATAACTTTAACTTCATGCGGATACGTATAATACGATGAACTAATCCGAAAATAAGTAAAACTTTGATAATGTTAAAATAATATCGTTAAAATAATTTTAAGTCTAATATGTTGGTAATGATATTAAATGAAAATTCCCCCCCCCCCTTTTCTTTTGGAAGTGAGGGGGGGGATTTCAAAGCCACTAATGTCAAAAAGTAACATTTGTCCTACAGTTACAGACGAAGTTAAAATAAGCATTAGAAGAATAATTACGTATTCTAATTATTCAAAGGTCGATCACTTTGATATGAAATCATAAGAATACTTGAATCAGTTATTTTGAAAAGGAGTCTTCTACATTTTTAAAAATTTCTCACGAGAAGCAAAAAACTATAACTCGCCTTCATGCATTGTTATTTAGACTAAATTTAGTATTTGTTATGCTTATAAGGCATCAATCCTGATGCAAAAATATAAGATGTTAATATTTTTTGAAACTTGGGATGGGGGCAGAAGTACTTGTTATATTTTCATCGGGGTTTTTCTATATACAGGATTTCAGTTAAAGTCATGATGTACCTTGAAAAATATCAAGAGCTGTGTTGTATAAAGTAATACTTTGTAAGGTATACACAAGATTCGATTCACAAGAATCGAACTTTTGAGTGAATTAAAGAAGCTGCTTCAGATATGCTAATTTCGGCATACGCTCTTAGTAGAAATACCACGCAGCGTCATTAATGAAAAAGGGGAGGTTGTTAAGGTTGAAAAGGTGTTATCCTGCGCTAGTGCTTAGCGGGCCAGAAGTTTACATGGCAGTACTGCTGGTTTGACTTACTGTTCGTGAGTATAGAAAATATATTGTTCTTGAAAGCTGTATTTATATTCCGTACAAGTGTACGTATGCTTATTGCTGTAAAAGCCAATTATATGTGCAATGAATTCAATAAACATTCTTTCATGTATAAACTGTGTTTGCATCAAATTCAAATAGAGTGCCACTTCAAATTATATACACCCAAGTCTGGGTAGAAGTGAGCATAGAAACTCTATAACTTTAAGCAAAATGCTAGCTGTAAAGTAATAGCTATAATTGCCAAGCTATAATTCCCAAGAATAGCTATAATTGCCAAGAATAATGGTTATATCAATGGGAACAAGGTTATTTCTATGACTTAAATATTTTGAGTTAATTATTAGTTTCGAAAGTTTTTAACTAAATCTTTCATTCATTTAATTTTTCATTGTTTCTTTCATTCATTAAATTTCAGATGCTTTATTATCTTTTTTTCTGTTATTAAATACATTTTTTTATTTCTAGCGATGGTGTCCACTTATCAGAAACCAATTTCAAAGAGCTGCTGATTGAAAGAAACTATGACCCTTTGGAAAGGCCACAGATTTCTAAAGGTAAAATTACATTTATGCATCACTTTAGGTAAACTAGCTTGTGCGTGATTCATATTTCTGTTTGCAAAAGGTGTGTTCTGTACTTCCCTTTTGTTTGAGTTTTCAATACATTTTTTTACCCACAAAGCATTAATAAATCACAAAGTTTCCATGGATTCTGTCCACTTTGGATATTTAACTCCATAGCAAGCAGTACTAGTTAAGTTTTAAAATCGGAATAAAACAGTTATGAAGAAAAAGTTTTTTCGTTTTGTCGTAGAAATACAGTAACCACCGCTTATAGTGATCGGTAGTTTATAAGAATCAACCGTTTATAAAAATCAATATCGCTAAAACAAAAACAAATGTATTATTTCCATGTTAAAAATTTCTCTTTATAGAATCAATCCACCGGTTTTAAGAATCAGTTTACACTCTTCACTTTCCTTTCATTTTTCCATAAAAGCCACTTAAACCCTCAAAAGGCACGAAGTTCTTTTTTTTCTTTTTTAAAGAAAGATTGATAAGATAGGATGGAATATAGTCATAAAATCCATCCCTTTCTTTGTTAGACATAACATAATAGTTTCCCCTTAAACTCTTTAGCACAACACTGTCCTATTAGCTTGACCCAGGGGCATCTTTACCCGTCCGGGTCCGATTTCACTCTTCTTCACTGACAAACAAAAATAGGGACTCTTTTATCCCACCTCCCACATCCTGGTTGCTGCTTCCTGGACCCTGAAACACATAAATCTTCGGCGAAGTGTCCACTATCACTTAGCAAACGTGATATTAGTAGATTCAGCACGTTATCAAACAGTGAAACGTAAACTAGAAGGTGAATCTTCGTCTGAGTCTATTAGTATTGAAAGAGGTATAAATAGCCTCCTGAAAACTTCATTACGTCAAACTACCGTAGAAATCTTTTTCTTGCTCCCTTCCTGTAATTGAAATGTTAAAACTGTTAAGCAGGTATGCTGTAACAAATATTGGTTTTTTTTCTTCTCTTACTATAATTATGTGTATCTACTTATAGGTCTAGAAATTAAGTTGTATATTTAAAACTATAAAAAATTATTTTAATAAAAGATAATTAACGTAAATTAGAGATTATTTTATGCTAAATTATCTCATATATGTATATATATGTGTGTGTGTGGCTGTCCAAACACCTAAATTTCGACTATAAGAATCAACCGCTTATAAGAATCAAAAATAGTAATAACAAACGTGATTCTTATAAGCGGAAATCGCTGTAATTCATCTATATTTTTATAAAGAGGGTTAATTTGACCGGGACCTACAGCTTAAAGACGATTCCGAACGGCTACAAACATCCATGCCAATTGTGAGATTGAAACCCCCAGACTCTGGTAGCGATTTCCAGTGCCCTATCCATTGATCTATTTTTGGTCTGAGGACTGTATTATTATTCGCAAAAGAAAAATACATGAACGTTTTGGAATTTTAGACCCTGTAAATTGAGCACAATTAATGAAGAATTAGATTTTGAAATTTAAAATTACTTAACGAAACTATGTAGTTAACTTCTAAATTTGAATACTTTACTGTCTTTTTACACTAATTTCTACCGCATGAAGAAACAAAAGTATCAAGTTAAGGAATAAATAAGTTGCTTAATTGGCACTGAATTAAAAAAAATACTCATTTAGAAATGTTAGCCTTCAGTTATTTACAGATAATAAAATTGTTTAATACCATACGCACTGTCTTATTAACTCATAAACTTCTTTCAAACTCTGACATAGTTTTAAAAGTTGATGGAAGTTTGCAGAAGTTTTGATTCGCGTGAAAAACTAATAATGTTAAAAGAGAATGAGAGAATAGAAAAATCTATTTTGACAATAAAGTGGATCGTATGTGCTGGCTTTCAAAGGGGTTAATGAAGAGTTGTTTCGTCAATCTTTAAAGGAATGAGATAATATAAGTGAGAACTGTTTGAATTAATCTTTAAGTGAAGCTTTACATACATTTTGATCATAAGTTTTTGTTTTTAAGTTATTTCAAATGCAAACAAATATATAAATTTCCTTACCGGCTATCATAAATTTTAGTTTTAAAGAGCTGTTTATCTATGCAACTTTAATGCAAATATGAGTAATTTTTTATTTCATACAGTAACCACCGCTTATAGTGATCAGTGGTTATAAGAATCAACCGTTTATAAAAATCAATATCGCGAAAACAAAAACAAATGTATTAATTCCATGTTAAAATATTCGCTTTATAGAATCAATCCACCGGTTTTAAGAATCAGTTTGCACTCTTAAGCAAACACTCTTAGCTTTCCTTTCATTTTTCCATAAAAGCCACCTAAACCCTCAAAAGCCACGAAGTTCTTTCTTTTCTTTTTTAAAGAAAGATTGATAAGATAGGATTAAACAGTTATTTAGTTAAACAGTTATTTAGTTAAACAGTTATTTATTAAACAGTTATTTATTAAACAGTTATTTTATTAAACAGTTATTTTATTAAACAGTTATTTAGTTTCGTTCAGTAATTTTAACTTTTAAAATCTAATTTTTCATTAATTGTACTCAATTCACAGGATCTAAAATTCCAAAACATTCATGTATTTTTCTTTTGCGAATAATAATACAGTCCCCAGACCAAAAATAGCTCAATGGATAGGGCACTGGAAATCGCTACCAGAGTCTGGGGGTTTGAGTCTCACAATTGGCATGGATGTTTGTAGCCGTTCGGAATCGTCTTTAAGCTGTATATGAAGGAAAAACTGTAAGGAAAACTGCAAGGAAAAACTCAACGAGGGAAATTTCTGAGGAGATAATATTAAGGCAAAAATATAGTGCGTTATTATAGGCTTTGAAGGAATTTTCCTGTTAAAACGAAAGCATGTCTCAAAATGGGAATGAAAGTAAATGAGTGCTTGTAGTGAAGGATGAACTTAATAGAGCTGATTATAAGTGCATTGTAACATTTTACTGAAATATCTGTTGTTGTTTTACTGAAATATCTGTTGTCTAATATATCCCGGCCGGAAGTATTCCAGATCAGGTCCAAATAGGCTAGCGGTCTGAGGGGTGCGTCTCTGGTTTATGATGGCACCACAAGTGTCGGAGCGCAATTTAGCCAGGTGCCACCTCAATTATGAGTGGACATATGTAAGGATCGTACCATCTCCCACCCTCTTTGACTTCATAGAGGGACTTTTAATGGTGTAAGAACTTAACGTGCCACTATCCTGCCTAGACACGGAGGTACTGTCCGACCACGGAAGCAAGGTCCCTGGAAGCTGTTACGCGTGCGCGAGAAAAGCTAGTCTACTTAGAAAATAGGGGAAAACATCATATTTTCGGATGTGTTTGTTTATGAAATACGGAATGTATTTCAGACTGCTTTTTGTCCGCAATTTTAAAGTTATTTTTTAAAACTTTATTTTTGATCGAATATGTGAATAATAATTTCAAAATAATAAAAACAAAGAAGCAAATCTATTTAAAAATAGGAGTTTAATAGGAGTGGATATTTTCGGATTACATCACAATCAAAATTATCTAAAGATACGTTTTCGGTGGTTCTTTTTTTTCTGACGTTTCCTCGGAGATTCAAATTTTGGAGTTTCTTCACCCTTTGCTTCTCTGCGTATTCTTTTTACACTGGACATTGATATCCCGGTCATTTCACTAGCTCTATTTAGGGATTGCGAAAGTGGAACAATAACATTTCCCTCTAGTGCTTCTTTATCACACAATTTAATTACATTGTGTATTATACGTTTACAATCACTACGGAACGGCTTATTCCGAGCAGTTGTGTTGGGTATAGGATCCATTAATTTTAATATAATAATCAAAATAACAGACGAGGAAAAAGCAAACAAGCGCAGTTAGTAACCGATTCTAAAGAATGTCGAGAGAATACGAGACTTTTCCCCCTCCTTCCTCAGCAGTCTTACCTACAGCGTGAATAGAATCGTCTTGGCACTATGCCAACCGTGGTTCTTCGTACTGTGGTCGGACAGTATTTAATGGCGCTTTTTGGGATTAGATCCGAGCACCGTAAGCACCGAAAGCCGACGCGCTACCACTAGGCTAACTCGGACCCACTGAAATATCTACGCGTAGAAAGAGCAAAATCACTTGTTGTTTGGATCGTGATTTATATAACTTAAATCTACATTGAACGTGATCAGTCGCCCAGTTATAATAGATTTAGCTCATTTTTTTAAATAATTTTTTTATCAGAACAATAAGGAAGTTGAAACTGACCTTCCGAATTCGACGTATCGCTGATTGTAAGTTAATCAAATTTATTGTAGTATTTAAGGTTATTCTAAAAAGAGAATATTAAAAAAATACTGAAGGATTATTGCAGAGTACTGCCTATTTTACTTATTTGTACGCATTTAAACGTATATTTTCTTCGTGATACCAAATTTGAGTGGATGATCTGATTTTTTGATGAGATAGAAATTTAACTTGTTTTGATATTCATTTGTACCGGGGCGTCCATTAATTACGCGAGGCTTTTAGGGGGGGGGGGTCGAGCCGTATCTCACTCAGTCTCACTTGGGGGAGAGGGGGGGGGGGTTCTCGGCAAATATCACGTAATTTTTTTTTCGCAAGAAACAGTGTAAAATTGCTAGAAAACTGGGTTATATTAAGTCAAACATGTTTCTACACTAAAATATGGCTAAATCCTACACAATAGTTCCAGTAGTCACTCTTGAGACCACACATGAGTCCCCGTGGACTGAATTAGAACGAATATTCTTTTACGAATTTTAGTAGTTCCTATTCAAGTATGTTATTGTTCGATTTTCTCACTGTGATTCTAGACTACGTTCTTAGGAGTCTTAAATACTAGTCTTAGCTAGTCCTACACAATAGTTCCAGTAGTCACTCTTGAGACCACACACGAGTCCCCGTGGACTGAATTAGAACGAATATTATTTTACGAATTTTAGTAGTTCCTATTCAAGTATTTTATTGTTCGATTTTCTCACTGTGATTCTGGACTACGTTCTTAGAAGTCTTAAATACTAGTCTTAGCTAGTCCTACACAATAGTTCCAGTAGTCACTCTCGAGACCACACACGAGTCTCCGTGGACTGAATTAGAACGAATATTATTTTACAAATTTTAGTAGTTCCTATTCAAGTATGTTATTGTTCGATTATCTCACTGTGATTCTAGACTACGTTCTTAGAAGTCTTAAATACTAGTCTTAGCTAGTCCTACACAATAGTTCCAGTAGTCACTCTCGAGACCACACACGAGTCTCCGTGGACTGAATTAGAACGAATATTATTTTACAAATTTTAGTAGTTCCTATTGAAGTATTTTATTGTTCGATTTTCTCACTGTGATTCTGGACTACGTTCTTAGGAGTCTTAAATACTAGTCTTAGCTAGTCCTACACAATAGTTCCAGTAGTCACTCTTGAGACCACACACGAGTCCCCGTGGACTGAATTAGAACGAATATTATTTTACCAATTTTAGTAGTTCATATTCAAGTATGTTATTGTTCGATTATCTCACTGTGATTCTAGACTACGTTCTTAGAAGTCTTAAATACTAGTCTTAGCTAGTCCTACACAATAGTTCCAGTAGTCACTCTCGAGACCACACACGAGTCTCCGTGGACTGAATTAGAACGAATATTATTTTACCAATTTTAGTAGTTCATATTCAAGTATGTTATTGTTCGATTATCTCACTGTGATTCTAGACTACGTTCTTAGAAGTCTTAAATACTAGTCTTAGCTAGTCCTACACAATAGTTCCAGTAGTCACTCTCGAGACCACACACGAGTCTCCGTGGACTGAATTAGAACGAATATTATTTTACAAATTTTAGTAGTTCCTATTGAAGTATTTTATTGTTCGATTTTCTCACTGTGATTCTAGACTACGTTCTTAGGAGTCTTAAATACTAGTCTTAGCTAGTCCTACACAATAGTTCCAGTAGTCACTCTTAAGACCACACACGAGTCCCCGTGGACTGAATTAGAACGAATATTCTTTTACGAATTTTAGTAGTTCCTATTCAAGTATGTTATTGTTCGATTATCTGACTGTGATTCTAGACTACGTTCTTAGAAGTCTTAAATACTAGTCTTAGCTAGTCCTACACAATAGTTCCAGTAGTCACTCTCGAGACCACACACGAGTCTCCGTGGACTGAATTAGAACGAATATTATTTTACAAATTTTAGTAGTTCCTATTGAAGTATTTTATTGTTCGATTTTCTCACTGTGATTCTAGACTACGTTCTTAGGAGTCTTAAATACTAGTCTTAGCTAGTCCTACACAATAGTTCCAGTAGTCACTCTTAAGACCACACACGAGTCCCCGTGGACTGAATTAGAACGAATATTATTTTACCAATTTTAGTAGTTCATATTCAAGTATGTTATTGTTCGATTATCTCACTGTGATTCTAGACTACGTTCTTAGAAGTCTTAAATACTAGTCTTAGCTAGTCCTACACAATAGTTCCAGTAGTCACTCTCGAGACCACACACGAGTCTCCGTGGACTGAATTAGAACGAATATTATTTTACAAATTTTAGTAGTTCTTATTGAAGTATTTTATTGTTCGATTTTCTCACTGTGATTCTAGACTACGTTCTTAGGAGTCTTAAATACTAGTCTTAGCTAGTCCTACACAATAGTTCCAGTAGTCACTCTTAAGACCACACACGAGTCCTCGTGGACTGAATTAGAACGAATATCATTTTACGAATTTTTGTAGTTCCTATTCAAGTATTTTATTGTTCGATTTTCTCACTGTGATTCTAGACTACGTTCTTAGGAGTCTTAAATACTAGTCTTAGCTAGTCCTACACAATAGTTCCAGTAGTCACTCTTGAGACCACACACGAGTCCCCGTGGACTGAATTAGAACGAATATTATTTTACGAATTTTCGTAGTTCCTATTCAAGTATTTTATTGTTCGATTTTCTCACTGTGATTCTAGACTACGTTCTTAGGAGTCTTAAATACTAGTCTTAGCTAGTCCTACACAATAGTTCCTGTAGTCACTCTTGAGACCACACACGAGTCCCCGTGGACTGAATTAGAACGAATATTATTTTGCGAATTTTAGTAGTTCCTTTTCAAGTATTTTATTGTTCGATTTTCTCACTGTGATTCTAGACTACGTTCTTAGGAGTCTTAAATACTAGTCTTAGCTAGTCCTACACAATAGTTCCAGTAGTCAGTCTTGAGACCACACACGAGTCCCCGTGGACTGAATTAGAACGAATATTATTTTACGAATTTTAGTAGTTCCTATTCAAGTATTTTATTGTTCGATTTTCTCACTGTGATTCTGGACTACGTTCTTAGGAGTCTTAAATACTAGTCTTAGCTAGTCCTACACAATAGTTCCAGTAGTCACTCTTGAGACCACACACGAGTCCCCGTGGACTGAATTAGAACGAATATTATTTTACCAATTTTAGTAGTTCCTATTCAAGTATGTTATTGTTCGATTTTCTCACTGTGATTCTAGACTACGTTCTTAGAAGTCTTAAATACTAGTCTTAGCTAGTCCTACACAATAGTTCCAGTAGTCACTCTCGAGACCTCACACGAGTCTCCGTGGACTGAATTAGAACGAATAATATTTTAGAAATTTTAGTAGTCCCTATTGAAGTATTTTATTGTTCGATTTTCTCACTGTGATTCTAGACTACGTTCTTAGGAGTCTTAAATACTAGTCTTAGCTAGTCCTACACAATAGTTCCAGTAGTCACTCTTAAGACCACACACGAGTCCTCGTGGACTGAATTAGAACGAATATTATTTTACGAATTTTTGTAGTTCCTATTCAAGTATTTTATTGTTCGATTTTCTCACTGTGATTCTAGACTACGTTCTTAGGAGTCTTAAATACTAGTCTTAGCTAGTCCTACACAATAGTTCCAGTAGTCACTCTTGAGACCACACACGAGTCCTCGTGGACTGAATTAGAACGAATATCATTTTACGAATTTTTGTAGTTCCTATTCAAGTATTTTATTGTTCGATTTTCTCACTGTGATTCTAGACTACGTTCTTAGGAGTCTTAAATACTAGTCTTAGCTAGTCCTACACAATAGTTCCAGTAGTCACTCTTAAGACCACTCACGAGTCCTCGTGGACTGAATTAGAACGAATATCATTTTACGAATTTTTGTAGTTCCTATTCAAGTATTTTATTGTTCGATTTTCTCACTGTGATTCTAGACTACGTTCTTAGGAGTCTTAAATACTAGTCTTAGCTAGTCCTACACAATAGTTCCTGTAGTCACTCTTGAGACCACACACGAGTCCCCGTGGACTGAATTAGAACGAATATTATTTTGCGAATTTTAGTAGTTCCTTTTCAAGTATTTTATTGTTCGATTTTCTCACTGTGATTCTAGACTACGTTCTTAGGAGTCTTAAATACTAGTCTTAGCTAGTCCTACACAATAGTTCCAGTAGTCAGTCTTGAGACCACACACGAGTCCCCGTGGACTGAATTAGAACGAATATTATTTTACGAATTTTAGTAGTTCCTATTCAAGTATTTTATTGTTCGATTTTCTCACTGTGATTCTGGACTACGTTCTTAGGAGTCTTAAATACTAGTCTTAGCTAGTCCTACACAATAGTTCCAGTAGTCACCCTTGAGACCACACACGAGTCCCCGTGGACTGAATTAGAACGAATATTATTTTGCCAATTTTAGTAGTTCCTATTCAAGTATGTTATTGTTCGATTTTCTCACTGTGATTCTAGACTACGTTCTTAGAAGTCTTAAATACTAGTCTTAGCTAGTCCTACACAATAGTTCCAGTAGTCACTCTCGAGACCACACACGAGTCTCCGTGGACTGAATTAGAACGAATAATATTTTACGAATTTTTGTAGTTCCTATTCAAGTATTTTATTGTTCGATTTTCTCACTGTGATTCTAGACTACGTTCTTAGGAGTCTTAAATACTAGTCTTAGCTAGTCCTACACAATAGTTCCAGTAGTCACTCTTGAGACCACACACGAGTCCCCGTGGACTGAATTAGAACGAATATTATTTTACGAATTTTCGTAGTTCCTATTCAAGTATTTTATTGTTCGATTTTCTCACTGTGATTCTAGACTACGTTCTTAGGAGTCTTAAATACTAGTCTTAGCTAGTCCTACACAATAGTTCCAGTAGTCACTCTTGAGACCACACACGAGTCCCCGTGGACTGAATTAGAACGAATATTATTTTACGAATTTTAGTAGTTCCTTTTCAAGTATTTTATTGTTCGATTTTCTCACTGTGATTCTAGACTACGTTCTTAGGAGTCTTAAATACCAGTCTTAGCTAGTCCTACACAATAGTTCCAGTAGTCACTCTTGAGACCACACACGAGTCCCCGTGGACTGAATTAGAACGAATATTATTTTACGAATTTTAGTAGTTCCTATTCAAGTATTTTATTGTTTGATTTTCTCACTGTGATTCTAGACTACGTTCTTAGGAGTCTTAAATACTAGTCTAAACTAGTCTTAAATAAAAATAATTAAGCAAATTATGTTTTTTTAAATAAATCAGACGCAATCAAGCACATATTAACGTATTTACACTAAAAATACGCATTTTGAAAAATCTCACGTGAGATTAGGGGAGGGGGAGGAGGGGGGTGGAGCCAAATCTCACGACATCTCACCAGGGGGGGAGGGGGTCGAAAAATCACCAAAATCACCTCACGTAATTAATGGACCCCCCCTATGGTGTGAATAAGACTGAGCTGAAAATAAACGTTTAACATAAACGTTTAACGTACTGAGCTACAGAAACCCCGAACAAAATAAACTGGAGAAATCCAGGGACACGGAAAAGTTCCAGCTTTCGGTGTTTTTTTTTTCCTCCTGGGCGTTACTTACACGAGATAGTTGTAATATTCATACTCATTGTAAAATATTAATGAACCAAAATTATTTTCCAAAATCCCTTACGGCTGTTGTTAGACGATAACAAAATATTCCTGTATGTCTGGTGCAGTTTATTTATTAATATGCTTACTAGGCGACGGCATTTCCGCTTTGATTTTTAACTGCTGTCAATATTGATCGATTTTGTGTTGCAAGACTTTTTCTCCAGAAAAATCTCGCACTTTCAAGGGTAGAATTTTCTAAAAATAATTATTAGTTGTGCATTTTTAGTCCACGGTGTTTTACGGACAAAAACTACCTTATCGTTGATACATTATGTAAATCAGTTTAGTAACAAGTTTTAAATATGCATCATGCATGCATAAAATGTGATATATAAGTACTTTATGCTTCGCATTCTCTATTTAAAGGAAAAAAAGTAATGATTGAGTAAAAATTTGTTTACTTTGACGGAATTTGTTTTACCAGACAGGGGACTAAAAAAAATTTATGTAGTCTCTTCTAACGAAACTACAGCGGATTATTAACGTAAGATCACTTGTCATTGATTACCTCTTTTGTATGTATATATGTATGTATGAGTTATGTATATATATATCTATATATATGTAGGTATGTATATATATATATATATATATGCATATATGTAAGTCTAAATTTTGACGCATTTTGGTACTTTTGTTTTTAACTGTTTACGGCTTGTCCAAGCAATAAAGACTGGGTTTGGCACGCTGCCAAAATTATAACTCGCGAGGTACGGACGGACGGTTTTAGCTTCTGAAATTTTGTTTTCCAGAGTACCGTATGGAGGTACGTAATCCTACTTTAAAAACCCTCAAAAGATATATCTTATAGGAAAATGAAAAAAATAATAAATACTTTTGACCGCATTTATTTAATTCAGAATCCATTATAAATGAATTCTCTTATATCAGTATTATCTGTTTCTTTCACCGAATATTAATTTTAACTTTATACTTATCGCCAGGGTCATTAGATTTTTGAAGAAACAAAATTTCAATTAATACTTTTAACTTCCTTAGAGAATACATGGAAATTTTTTTTGGGGAAACATCTGTATTTCCCGAGGAAAATTGACACACATTGACACCATATATAAGGAACTCGTACTTAAGTGGACAATGGACTTTCAAAATTGTGAAATTTGTCGAAAAATTCGATTTTTTTATTTTATTGAATTGTGAAACTACGGACGAGTAGGAATGTGTTCCAAAAAGAATTTTTAATCTCTGTGATTACTTTCCTAGTTATAGGCATTTGTATTTAATTTAGATATTATGTGCTT
>OU015492.1:222604544-222639544 GCA_907164885.2 Dolomedes plantarius | reverse complement strand
AGCTAATGCTTTGCCCTAGTACGTATCATTTTTGGATATTTTAAATGAATGCTGTGACGTTGTCTCCATTACTCCACGAAAATTGTAACTATATAAGTCTGTGATGCTCGTTCCTACCCCTCAACATGAACATGTCATCTATCGGCGAAATGTTAAACTGAGCGGTCTCATAAACTCTAGGATAAGAGGCCATAAAGTTCGTGTAATATGCGTTTCTGACGTTACAAAAGGCATAAATACCAGAGTGGTTCGAGGGCTCTCCAGAATTTTGTCACTATAGCGACATGTGGAATCCCATAAACTTTGGACACTTACGAGCACTTAAAACGCCGGAGAACGCTTTTGAATTCGCCGACCGTATAAAAGAAGACCCCCAATACTCCACGAGAGAGAGATCTGTTTTTGAGTGTGAGAGAGACGGAGCTCTCTGGTCCGAGAGGCCTTCTGTAGGCCAGAGTTGGTCTGTGAACCCGAAGCTGTCCTGACATCTCTAACATGTAAATTCTAACTCGCTGTACATACTTGCTTTTTGTAGTTGTAGTGTGTAGTTGTAGTTTGTAAGTGTTTAAGGTGGCGTAGTAAAGTAATTGAAGCGAAACGCTTGTCTTATTACTGCCTACGTCACAATGCATTCCAAACGGATGAGATCAGGGCAAATTTATCCGTTTCCAACCATTGGCTTCATTCATTTCTTTTATCAAAGCCAATAAATCGCAAAACTTTTGTGAAATTTCTCTATGCATAGTTTTTCTAAAAAAAAATCAGGTCACCATTTCTTAGACCATATATGAGACAATTTCAATTTTTTAGCCTCTTACGCACCACGTGCATAGGAAACTGTGATAAATGAGTTCAATTTTTCCCGTGAAAGATTCCACTTTGTTTCAAGAACTCGAGCAACCTCGAGAATTGGGCATGATCTGATATATTCTACTAGCTGAAAACCCGCGCTTCGCTACGGAGTACATTCAAATTAAATACAACGGTCAACGTATGCAATTTATGCCAAAAAATAAATATATATATTTATAATAAATGCGATGATCAATGTGTACAATTGATGTAATATATCTATCTATCTATATATATATATTTATAAAAAAATCGTAAGGGATATGCATTTTTTTTGGATAATATCCAATCGTCTGCAGCATTAGAAAGAGAAAAAAATATTTTTTTTGTCTATTTAGTTGTTACGCAAGTGACGATAAATTTATTGAAAGTACCAGAAAAAGAAATCACGTGATCGGCATTTAATAAATTAAATTCTAACAATTAATCTTTAAAAATTCACCAAAAATCAGGAAATGGAGGTAAAAATTCGAAAAAAATTTCATTTTGAAGGAATTTTTATGATCTTTCTCGTGATATAAATTTTATAACCCTCAATGTATTATTTTAAATGCAAACGTAAAAAAATTTTAAAAAACAGCTTAAAAATTTAATTTAAAAAAATGTAAGAAGAATTTTTGAAAAATCTTTCTTAGTGCACCCCTACACTATTAGAAGAATCGCCATGCAAAATTTCAGCCCTTTAGGTCCAGCGGTTTGGTCTGTGCGTTGTATGTCAGTCAGTCAGTCAGTCAGTGAATGAATGAGTCAGTTACGGAACTGTTTTATATATATAGACTAGCTGAAAACCCGCACTTCGCTACGGAGTACATTCAAATTAAATACAACGGTAAATGTATGCAATTAATGCCAAAAAAATAAATATATATATTTATAATAAATGAGACGATCAATATGTACAATTGATGTAAAAAAATATTTATATATATATATATTTATAAAAAAATCATAAGGAATATTTATTTTTTTTTATAATATCCAATCGTCTGCTGCATTAGAAAGAAAAAATGTTTTTTTTTGTCTATTTAAGTTGTTACGCACGTGACGATAAATTTATTGAAAGTACCAGAAAAAGAAATCACGTGATCAGCATTTAATAAATTAAATTCTAAAAATGAATCTTTAAAAATTCACCAAAAATCAGAAAATGGAGATAAAAATTCGAAAAAAATATCATTTTGATGGAATTTTTATGATTTTTCTCGTGATATAAATTTCATAACCCTCAATGTATTATTTTAAATGCAAACGTAAAAAAAGTTTAAAAAACAGCTTAAAAATTTAATTTAAAAAAAATCTAAGAAGAATTTTTGAAAAATCTTACTTAGTGCACCCCTACACTATTAGAAGAATCGCCATTCAAAATTTCAGCCCTTTAGGTCCAGCGGTTTGGTCTGTGCGTTGTATGTCAGTCAGTCAGTCAGTCAGTCAGTGAATGAATGAGTCAGTTACGGAACTGTTTTATATATATAGACTAGCTGAAAACCCGTACTTCGCTACGGAGTACATTCAAATTAAATACAACTGTCAATGTATGCAATTCATGCCAAATATAAATATATATTATATGATAAATACGACGATCAATGTATACAATTGATGTAAAATATATATATATATATATATATATATATATATTTATAAGAAAATCGTAAAGGATAATTTTATAGACAAAATAATGTAGAAGAAAATATTAAAATTAAATCTAATATAAAGAATACTAAAGAATATAGTACAGTTTTTAGAACATTTCTTTTACTGTATTTTAATATTTTTTTGGATAATGTCCAATCGTCTGCCGCATTAGCAAGGAAAAAAAAAATATTTTTTGTTTATTTAGTTGTTATGCACGTGACGATAAATTTATTTAAAGTATCAGAAAAAGAAATCACGTGATCGGCATTTAATAAATTAAATTCTAAAAATTAATCTTTAAAAATTCACCAAAAATCAGGAAATGGAGGTAAAGATTCGAAAAAGATTTCATTTTAAAGGAAATTTTATGGTCTTTCTCGTGATATAAATTTTATAACCCTCAATGTATTATTTTAAATGCAAACGTAAAAAAAGTTTAAAAAACAGCTTAAAAATTTAATTTAAAAAAATCTAAGAAGAATTTTTGAAAATCTTCTTAGTGCACCCCTACACTATTAGAAGAATCGCCATGCAAAATTTCAGCCCTTTAGGTCCAGCGGTTTGGTCTGTGCGTTGTATGTCAGTCAGTCAGTGAATGAATGAATGAATGAATGAGTCAGTTACGGAACTGTTTTATATATATAGATAATACGACGACTGATTGTGAAAGAAAAAGCGCTGCTTAATGTACCTTTGAAAACATTTATTTTTGTATATCCTGTAGGACTAGTTTCTCCTCAGAAAATGGTACTAAGTTGTAGTCTTCCTGAAAGAGATCCATGTTTTACTTTTCCCCCGCATAATTCCATTACCAGCCAGTTTCTGTTTGCTTGTCCTTCTAACTAGAATCTAACGGTAATCTCGTGTCTCGTCAAAATGTTCTCTGTCTGATTATTACTGTGTAAGGACAGTCACCCATTTTTACTTTCATATAAATACTTCAAAATGTCTGAAAGTCCATCCTTAGTGTCGTGATTATCACTTTCATCGATTTCAAAGCTGTTTTCATCTATATATATACTTATATATAAAGAGAGAGCGATTTTGTACGTGAAGGGTAATCTCCAGAACCACAGCACCTATTTGAAAAATTCTTTCACTGTTTGAAAGGTACATTATTCCAGATGGACATAGGCTACATATTATGTATATCTGATCAGTAGAAATAAAGTTAAGGACTTAATCCTAACAATCTCCATTGTTACCGCTACTGTCCTCCACCGCTTTTTGTGTCGAAGTCTTCAACGATCCTTATCGTGGTGCTATCGCGGTGGGCTTCTGTTCTGACGATAGTGGTTCGAACCTATCCGTTCTCCGGCACGCCTTTTTTTTTTGAAAAATTAACTTTAATTATTTACTAACGTAATATTAATTTGAATATTATTTAAAAAAAATTTAATATTATTTAAAAAGAACCATTCTTTACTTAAAATCCTTTTTTTTATTTTTGTATTTTTATTTCATCTCTTAACCTCTTTCTATTATCTATCTAAATATATGCCTCTCTCTTTATATATAAGTATAAAGAGAGGCATTATATAATGTACCTTTTCTAACTCTTTTTTCTTTTAAAAAATTAATTTTAATTATTAACTGACGTAATATTAATTTAAGGTATTATTTAGGTTATTTTTAAGGTAAAAAAATATTTGCAATTTATTGGCTATCAACTGGAAATTTATTGGTATAATATTTTGTTCAACCCGGACAAAGTCGGGCCGGGCCGCTAGTCATTTATATTTTCCATGTAGGGCGCAGTGACCCAGCGGGCTAGTAATCTGAAAGTCACTGGTTCTATGCTCGTCGATGACGAAACCTACTGCCGTGTACACCAATAGCGGCTGGTGCACGTAATATCTGTCGTTGTTGCAAACTCCTCCAAGTTTTCAAAATTACCTCTTGAGGTGCGGGGTCAAGCGTTCTGGTCTCGTCACTTGACTCGGTTCAAAGTTATGGGACTGGTCCATTGGTCAAGACGGACTCCGACCTTTGTGGTGCTAATTCAAAACAGGATCCGCACCTTCATAGCCTTCGGGACTTGATCTGATGTTGGTGTTGGTCAAATGGCATAAGCAACCACGGCAGCAACAACATATTTTCTAATAGTCTAGGGCAGAGGTCCCCAACTTTATTTGGCCTACCACGCCCTTTTCAAAAGAAAAAATACTCAGCGCCCCCCTGCACATTTTCCTCCTTAAGGGGATGGTGGACTTTCAAATTACCAAAAATCGAGCAAAAATTGGAATTGTTTTTGAGGGTGTATTAATATTTTAAAAACATGTAAATATTGGAATGAAATGCATTTAAAATGTGTAGTGAAAAGAAAAATGAAAAATTGGTGGCTTTAGAGTAGTAAGTATTAAAGGTAGATAAAAAATTATCTTTTAAATGACTTTTTCTCAAAATGAGAAATTTCCAGATTTGCAAGTCTTTAAAATGCTCCTCGCGTCATAATTTTTGACGAAATTTTATGAAATTTATAATAATGATTCCTGTAATACATCAAAATAAAGTTATGTATCCATTTTAGGATTCGAGGTCATTTAGATTATAAAACTTTAACTTTAGTGTAGAAAAGTACAAAAATTTCACAAAAATTCAGAGTACAAACATAAAAATATTTTCTAGAAATTAACTATTCACCGAAAGTACAAAAAAATACATAACTTTGTTCAGAAAGTATTTATAAGCAATATAAATGCAAAATTAAGGAGAAAAGTTTGAAATTGAGTCGCAAAGAGCATTTTAAAGATAGGTAATTTAATTTAAATTTTTTAATTATAAAATATTTTTTAAAAAATATTTATAAAATTTTATAAGGTGTTTAATATTGTTGTACTTTAATGAATATATATACAAAATTTCATATCTCTGTGGTAAAAATTTCAAAAACCGTTTTGAAAGGTCCACCATCCCCTTAAGCTAACAAACAGAGATGCAGTGAGAAATTTACGTCTTTGTTGTTGTTGTTGTTGTTGTTGCTTATGCCCCTTGACCTGGATATATAATATTGTAAGAAAATATTGTGAACCTGGATAAGAAAATATTGTGAACCGATGTTGAAACCAGTCATTTTGACCTGTTGGTACTTCTAGTCCTAGCCCTAAAACAGAGACCATATCAACATATTAAAGGGGACAGTGGACCTTCAAACCTAACTTTTTTTGTTTTGAATGGATTTCCTTGAAATTTGAATATGTGATTAGTACCATAGATATGCAAAAGTGGTTAAAATTTAAACATGAAATATTAATAATTTATGAATTATGAATTATTAATTATATCAAAAATTGGCCTAATTAAAAATGTCCCGTGCGCATTTCTTTTGCATATAATATGGTAATTTTTATTTACACGATACCTTATAGTACTAACAATGAAACCTATTGCTTATTTTAAGCATTCATTAAAAATATAAAGAGAAAAAATAATTATAGTGCAAACACCCTTTTTATTACGCAAAATACCTATAAATCATCGTTTCAAGTACAAAATTTAGAAATTCTGAGCTACGAAGCATAATTTTTTTTCAATAAGATTTATTTGATATACAGTTAAGTATATAAAACTTAAATTTCAAAGCGATACGGTCATTAGAAATGCGCCCGGAGCAGTTTGAATGTTCGTATGACGTGAAAATTTTTGTTTTGAGAAAAACGCATTTAAAGTTATTGCTATTAGTAACCACATAATATTTAAATTAAATACAAATGCCAATAAATAGGAAAGGAATCACAGAAATTAAAAATTCTTTTTGCAACACATTCCTTGTCGTCCGTAGTTTCACAATTCAATAAAATAAAAAAAATCGAATTTTTGGACAAATTTCACAATTTTGAAAGTCCACTGTTCCCTTAAGGGGTCACAGGACCTTGAACCTTGACGAAATGACTGTAAATATGGTCTAATTCTAACCACAAAAACTCAAATAATATTAGAAAGAGAAAATTTCTTTCTTTATACATATAAAGTACATATCTTTAAATATCGTCATATATAAAAATGGAAATTATATCTATAAATAATTTTCAAATTAGCACTTTAGCATTTTATATGATTAACTGCTAATTTTGAGATTTTGTGCAGCATTACTTTTAAACTATCAGTAGGAAACTGATAAAACTGCCCTCATATATATATTTCATGGTACTCTACATTTTAAAACCAGAAAAATGTGGAATATTTTTTTTTATGTGGGAAAATTATGCAAATAACTGTGATAATTTTTGAAGTTTTCCAATTTTATGCTCAATTTTTAATTTAAATAATATTTTTTTACGATTTATTTGGTTTTACATTACAGGTAAATATATTACAAGTGTATTCTGACCATCAATTATTTTATTTAAGCATATATCTCAATTTTGTGATTCGCACAGCACTTTATGATTTTAAATCACCAGTTAATCTTATAAATTTCTGAACTGCTAATTTGAAAATTATTTATAGATTTACAAATTCCATTTTTATATATATCATTTTTAAAGATATGTACTTTATATGCATAAAGAAAGAAAATAATTTCTTTTTCTAAGATTATTTGAGTTTTTGTGGTTAGAAATAGACCATATTTATAGTTATTTCGTCGAGCTTCAATGTCCTGTGACCCCTTAAGAAATAAAAGATGAGTTTTGGAATTACAAAGTAAAGATTATCTGACACACACGCCTTTTATAAACGAGTTCAAAATAATCTTAGAGCTTCTTAGGGAATATTTTAGAATTTTATATACAGTCGGACCTCTATTTAACGAACCTCTATTTTGTTAATTTCTCTATTTTGCGAACTTATCCTCGGAACCAAGAACATTTTGCAAATTTCTTCGTAAAGTAACCTCCAAATAACGAAGTGCATTCTCAATATAACGAACTTTTTCTTATGATCCAATATTTTTTTCATCCATATTTCTCAAAATATTTCTGGACATTTCAAGCTTATTCTCACATTTTATGGTGATCAATGACCTTGAATGGGTTTTACCAATCTCTAACTCACCGAGAGCAGTAAATTAATTGACTGTCATTCTTTGCATTTCATCCAGGAAGTGCAACCTTTATCCCCCCCCCCCCACTGTCCACTTCATTAGAATAACTTTCAATATCCCCCTTTCACCCTTAATGGAGCTGTCCCGTGTCCTTGAACTAGTCATCCATTTCCTAGATTGTTGATCAGAGTCGTACTGGTAATTTCAGTTCTGGAAATTGAAAATACAGTGTATTCCCCGACAATGTTTTGTTCTATTCTTGATTTCCTTGGTAAGATATATATATATATATATATATATATATATATATATATATATATATATATATATATATATATATATATATAACAAATAGATATTAATTTACAAAATAAAGGTGTGATTAATTTCTTTTTTAATAATATTTAGTGTTTATGAATTTTAAATATGTTTTGTGTGAGTTTTAAGTATTTTAAAAGGTGTATCTCTATTTAACGAATTCTCCATATAACGAACTTTTTTTCGAGATTTAGCGACTTCGTTAAATAGAGGTCCGACTGTATTTGACAGTGGCAAAGAAGGAGAAAACTTGGAAAAGCATATTAAAAAAAAGTACTGTCATTTAAAAGTAGGAAAGTGAATAAAAAATAGAAGAAATTGCTACTCGCGCAAAGCAGTATGGGAACTGGGCTCCAAAAAGTAGATTATGCGCAGGACATCTTTGCTTTGTTTGCTTCGACCATTGCTGTATCGATGATAAATGCAATTAATTTTATTGAATAACTGAGACGATAAAATAAATAAAAATAAACAAGGTTAATGTAATGGTTAGTAAAAAATTGACATTTAAAAAAGTAAGATGCTAAGTAACATATAAAAGAAGATAAGATATTTAAAACAAAGTTAACTTGTTAACTTTGTTTACAAGTTAACTCCAATGGCTATGTTGGCAATCGCCAAACGCGCCCTTGAAATAATACAAATATAGGTATCATAGTTTTTAATTCTTATGTTGGCATCGTAAACTTAAAGATATTAGAATTTGTTAATATAATAAACAAATTCTAAAAAATTAATTATTATTTTTAATATATATAAATAAACATTATAGTTATTATAATTATAACTATTTTATTTATAGTTAATATATATAAATTATTATTTATATATATTAACGAATATAGATATTAACAATTTAAAGGAAATTAAAGTTATCGAGAAAGCATATTTCAAAACGTATAAGAAATATTAAATATTTAAGAGAATAGAAATCTTAAGAATAGGACTACACACGAAGTCATATTATTAATTTAAATATTTATTATAAGTATGCCATTTTAAGGATTATTATAACTATTTTTGAAAATGGCTAGAATCACTAGTTGCGTACATTATGCTTCATTATTTTATGTTAAATCAAATTGTATGTTAAAACGAAAATTCTTAACTACGCAATTATATTTGAAGATTAATATACACGATTCTGGATGGACTTATTTTAAGAAGCTATCGGGGATTCTTCAGACATTATATGTTTATTATATGTGAGCGTGCGTGTGTGAGGAAGTGAGAGAGAAAGAAAGAAAGAAGGAGGAAGGCTTTTTTTGTATTTAGTGTGTTCCTTACATAACAATAATTCATCATTTCAGATAAACAACAATTAAACACTTAGAAATACCAAATTAGAATTTTATGCACATAAGCATTAAACTCTAATGCAACGTAAGTATTTAAATTCTAAGCTTTATACAACACTAGCTGAAAACCCGCACTTCGCTACGGAGTACATTCAAATTAAATACAACGGTCAATGTATGCAATTAATGCAAAAAAATTAAATATATATATTTATAATAAATACGATGATCAATGTATGCAATTGATGTAATATATATATATATATTTATATATAAAAAAATCGTAAGGAATATTTATTATTATTTTTTTTTTTTGATAATATCCAATCGTCTGCTGCATTAGAAAGAAAAAAATTTTTTTTGTCTATTTAGTTGTTATGCACGTGACGATAAATTTATTTAAAGTACCAGAAAAAGAAATCGCGTGATCGGCATTTAATAAATTAAATTCTAAAAATGAATCTTTAAAAATTCACAAAAAATCAGAAAATCGAGGTAAAGATTCCAAAAAGATTTCATTTTAAAGGAATTTTTATGATCTTTCTCGTGATATAAATTTTATAACCCCCAAATTATTATTTTAAATGCAAACTTAGAAAAAAGTTACCAAAACAGCTTGATAATTTAATTTTAAAAAAATCTAAGAAGAATTTTTCAAAAATCTTTCTTAGTGCACCCCTACACCATAAGAAGAATCGCCATGCAAAATTTCAGCCCTTTAGGTCCAGCGGTTTGGTCTGTGCTTTGTATATCATTGAGTCAGTGACGTAACTGTTTTATATATATAGATTAACATATATAACATATAAAACTTATTGACTTTTTCTAAAATGGATATATTCTTTCCCCATTTTCTGCTTTACGGTAAAATGGGTAAAAAGTTATCAGAAGTTCTTATCTGTTACGATAAAATTCCAAGGTAGATTGCGCTTCGAAAAGACACGCGTTTCAGACGAAATATCACTATTGCTTGTATTTCCCAGGTTAAAGGAACACGATGTTTAAATGTCACCTCTCACGCACATGCATAGTAAATATTTAACACGCATGGAGATTCAGAAACCAGTATAAATTATTAGTGAGACGAGGATGCGGGAAGGATGTTAATTAATCTAATGAATTTAAATTTGAAGCAACCTTCTAAACGAACTTTCGCGATTGGTTGAGATAAACTAATGGTAAATGCCGGATTAAAAAAACAACTTATTCCAATCTATGTAAATTTCCCAGATTTAATTCCAGTTGAGGATTACATGATAGAATACGTCACTGACACAGAGTGAAATACACATGAAAACAATTAAAGAACAACAATGCTTCAGGTAGATGGTCGTTGGCTTCATCTGTTGCAAAATACGCAAATCAAAAGAGCATTAACAAAATGCAATGCTTATAATCAAATTTTGTTATCGCTCTTTTGATCTCGTTACTCCTAATGGCTCTTTTGACCAAGAAGTGACAACTAAATACTTTGTCGATGATCCTCTGAAGTTCTAATTATTTTAACAGGGATAAAACAATAATACGGATAATAAGATAGGAATGAAACAATAATACAGATGGTAAATGCTGAACCTCGGAACATCACGTTTAAAAAAAAACTCTGAATAAAATAAGTATCGCAGAAAGATTTTTGCTTTGGATTTTTAGCTTATTTTTCACTGACAAACTGCTTTAAGTAAATTCGGCAAAATCTAGGATACACGCATAGGTATAGCAGGTTCATTAGTCTCAATCTCTACTGGCTAATTTCCAAAGGAAGAGTATGAATTATTGAAGGGCCAAAATTATGGCAACCCTACCACAACGAGTTACCATAGATGGAGGAGACGCGAATCAGGTATAGAAAAAGGACTGTACCTTATAGAGAATAGCTACTTCTACCCAGACTTGGGTGTATATAATTTGAAGTGGCACTCTAAATGAATTTGATACAAACACAGTTTATACATGAAACAATGTTTATTGAATTCGTTGCACATATAAAATTTGCTTTTACAGCAATATGCATGCGTACTACTTGTACGGAATATATATTTATATATATATGCATTCAATAGAAATACACTTTGCAATACTGACAAACCAGCAGAGAGTCAAACCAGCAGTTCTGCCACGTAAACTTTGGGCCCCCTAAGCACAACCGCCGGTTAACACCTGGAGCTGCTTACCTCGTAGCTCCCTTTACTTGCTTATCTATCAACCTTAACAACCTCATAACTTAATCAAGCTGCTTGGTATTTATACCAAGCGCGTATGCCGAAATTAGCATATCTCAAGCAGCTTCTTTAATTCCTTCACTCAAAAGTTCGATTTTTGTGAATCGAAGCTTATGTATACCTTACAACCTTCTCTGATTGTCTTTCGATGACCCCCCGCTCAACGGAAGCCCCCCCCCTTCTTTTCTGCATCTTGTTTGTACTACGCGTTTATTATCACATTGTCTCTCTGGTGTGAAATTGGGTAGAGTCTGATGCATTATTTCTCTGGCGGTTTTAAGAGGTGTTGTTAACTGTTTGTTGCAGACCTTCGAGATCCACGCCACGTTCCGGCAGTGGTGGCACGACGAAAGGTTGATCTACAACGTCTCCATGGGCTCAAAAGTGGTCGGCTTGAAGAGTTTGAGGGATCTCATCTGGACGCCCACGTTGTTCTTCATCAACGAGAAAGACAGCAAGCTGGTCGTCAGCACAAGGGATAACGTCTACGTACAGATAGATCCCGATGGAAACGTCTACTACGCACTCAGGTAAAAGTCGGATCCTCTGACAATCCCCAGTCTGTGTCAGGGTTTTAAACGTTATACTCATAGTGGGGAAATTTTTGGTGTGCTGTTTATTTTTATTCATACGTCCATCAGTTTGGATTAGACACTTTCCCAGATTTTCAGCACTATTATAGATACCCATTTGTATCATTTAAGCCAGTGGTTCCCAAACCGGTGGTCCGCGGACCACCGGTGGCCCGCAAGAGCCTCGGTAGTGGTCCGGCACCACGTATAAAAAAGTTGCCGAATAAACGGGGATTTTGAAAGCAATGTTCATTGGACTACATGGGCCGAATATATCCGATGACTATCAGGTGTTGAATTAAAATTTCTTAAAAGTTTAACATAATTATTTTAGGTACTTTTCAGTTAGCCGGGCGCATTTGGCGTTCGTCCTATTAAGTATCGCCATTGGCGAGTATGAAAAGTCGCCAACATAACAACCCTAGGAAAATTTTGAAGAAGCATTGTCACATACGAAACGTTGGAAGAAAATGATAGATCAACGGGTATGAATCATGCGAGAGAACACGATTAAGTTCAGAGACCCAGCTATATAACCCCGAAATTCACATGAATAAAAATTCGAAACAAATTAACCACAAACTTTATTAGCTTGCTTCACAATCCCACAAAAGATTGAGCATTTGCGATGAAGCACCGTTTGGCGACATGAAAAAACACCGAGGAATAACGGCACGCCACCATTTCTAATCGTACTGGCTTTATTTCTTAGGCGACGACAAAAAGAGGGTCCTTTTGAAGACTTCTTGAAGTACATTAAAGATTTTTGGCATCCTAACTAATTATTTACTTAAAGAACAAAATGAATGCTTTCTTATATATTTTGTTCTTTCACATACACGTATCACGGGAGTTACAGTAAATTAAACAAAATGTGACTTAAAAGCCATATTTGGCGATATATAACTTGCGCCCGTCTAACGGAAAAGTACCTTATTTTTTATTATTAGAATATGATACGTTAGAATGTGAGTACATGGGATATTTTACACCCCTATACTCCCCGGAAGGTTCCCCCCTCAAGTCGGGGTAGGGGGGGAGTCCGTACATGGTTCAATTTTTGGCTTAGTGGTCCGCAGACTTCTACAGGTTGAGAACCACCGATTTAAGGATATGGTGATACAGATGCGTACTATCTAGACCTTTATACACCATATTCTGTATTAGTGTATATTTTATCCCATGGAATCGTCAGTAACTTGCAGAATATTTCTTGCGATATCTTGCAAATAATATTATTAGTTTGAAAAATGGATTAATTCCTTCTCATGAGGATTTTTACGTAACGATTGGCATTCCTAAATTCTAGTAAAATAGAATTATTTTATTTAAATAACCGCTTGAATCAGTTAAGCGTATGGGGAAGCGTATGCAGTATCTATACCAGTATTGCCATATGCAGTACAACTGTGTATAAGACTCATATCACTCAGGAGGCAGAACTATTCATTTTAACCCATGGAATTATTGAAAATTTCAAAACAAATTCTTCAAATATTAACCATTTCCCTACGGGGTGGGATAGTATGTATCCCAAGAATAGGGGCCCAAGAGTGAATATATATATATATATATATATATATATATATATATATATATATATATATATATATATATATATATATATATATATACACCCTTAATAGCCATTCTTACATAGGGGGAATGAAATTTCCGTTCTAAATAGGAAATCAGAAAAATGGGCACCGTAAGCTAAAGGTTAATAATATTTCCAAGATCGGATTAGTTAACATTCCAAGATGTATCTAGACTTACTAGGCTGTATGATAATTTATTTCAACCCATGAATTCGTCGATAACTTGAAGAATATTTCAGGAGATATCTTTCAAATATTACTAATAATTACAAGATCGTAATGATCTCATACCAAGACGTCAATCAAAAAACTTATCTAAAATTCTAAAAATGTAGGCAACACATTTCTAGACAACACTTGAATCATTTATGCAAATGGTGATATAAGGGCTTATGTAGGGGTGTATCGCTATACATTTATAAGTGTTTAGAGTATCCCATGGATTCGCCCATAACTTACTTCTACACATGTGTAGCATATAATAATATTTGTAAGTTTGGATTAATCACTTCCCTAGATGAGTAATCCAAGATCATGGACTAATCTTAAATTCCAGAAAATTGGACCCTTTATTTATAGACACTAGTATCAACCAGGCGTATTGTGACGCAAGTGATTACATAGGCATGTATCACTCTACGCTGTAAGAATGCGAATTTGATTGATATCTCCTACGCTGTATGATTGTTTATTTTAACCCTTCAGCGGAGGCGGCCGTGTACAAAGTTCAACATTTACGTTTTTGAATGGTTTGTTTTTACATGTAGGGTTTGAAAGTTCTAAGCAGTTTCCATTTATAGCTACACCCTTTCTAATGCAGGTCTGATTTTCTGACTCTTGTATTCCTATCCATTCATCGTGATTTAACCGTGGTAAACCAGCGATTATACTGGATTACAGTACTACAAAAGCAGGAGTTGGTGGATTCGATCCAATGTGCAGCTATTACACGGTATACCGCATATCATAAAGATGGACAATCTCATTGTTATTTAGGTTTTTGGACATGATAGGAATCCATTCGCAAGTTTTCCCCAGATCTCATAAACCGGACAATTTTGAAATAAGGCGATTGTATCTGCATTCTTTCGCCTTTAATTATAAATATATCTCAATATTATCAACGTTTTATATCTCGCCATAAAAGGCAGAATTATGTTTTTTCAATTTGAAAAAAAAAAGGTTTATTACAAAAGGAATAATCAAGGTTGCACTTTGTGCCACGCGCGCCTGCTGGTGTTCGAAAAGTTGGCGCGCCCGCTGAAGGGTTAACCATGGTTAAAGCGTTGTCATTTAATGGATTCGTCGGTAACTTTCAGTTACGTACATTTGTTGTTATTATGAATATTTTTTTTGTTTATGATTGCTTCAATGCAAAATAGTATTGACGAAGTCGTGTTATTTGCAGGTTACAGCTGGTACTATCCTGCCCAATGAATCTGAAACATTATCCGTTCGATAAACAATCCTGCCGAATTCGCGTCAGCAGTTGTAAGTATCCTTCTACTAAACTGACCTTTGTTAATGTTATATAAATATAGTCTTAGGATGCTGAATAGAAATAAATATGATGACCGACTAACTTCGACTACGGTTTGTTTGAGAGCAACACAACGGTCATTTTTTGCTACACGAGGGCTAATCACACTGCATATAGCCGATTCTGAACAGCTACAAACATCCATGCTAATAGTGGGACTCGAAACCACTATTGGCATGGTCGGACGCATAGCAATGGCACTGTTGGCATGGTACCAATAGTGGGACTCTGGTACCGAATGCCAGCTTTCTTAAGATTCTTCTTGGTTTCTTAAGATGGTGGAACCCTAGCTATTCCACCATCGTCCGGCCTTCGAATCGGAAATGATGGTTCATTAGAAGTGATTTCATTTATAATATCCATTTGCACCATCCAACCACTTTTACTTGTACTATTTCGAGGTGGGACCCTTCTGAACCTGCATATCCCCCCCTCCTCTAGAACTCCAGGACCGGATTTAACCGTTCAAACAGAAAATGCTGGGGTGCATATGACGTCACCGCAATTAAAACGCTGCTGATTCGCAAAGAACAGCATTAGACCGTTTTCATCCGTGGCGGAAATTTTCTGTCGACGTCGTTCCAACAGTCGTCAAAACATCCGCCTGCGCACAGTGGCACTCGGCAGCTGCACAAGCTACCGTCGACGGAAAATTTACCGATAGTTTTTTTTTTCCCGCCCAGTGTGCAAGCTCCAGTTGACTTCTGTGGTCTACTGTTGGAAAGACGTCGACGGATTTTTTTCCGCCACGGATAAAAACGCCGTGTGTGCAACGGGCCTTACAAGACGAGAATTTCCGGTTTCGAACTGGGATCCTTCTATGTTAACTATGTTATATTTCTAAATTGATTTAATCAAAAATGTTTATTTCACAACATTGAATAATTTAAAAAGATTTTTATCTATAGCGACGCATGATCACAGTTGTAATTACTACGCAAAAAATCATTAGAAACGGAAGCAAAGCTACTTTCCCTTGTTAAAATGTGTAATTTAGTGGAGGCATCCTCCCAGTGGCGTAGCGAGCATAACTGGTGCCCGGGATACGATACCTTTATGGCGCCCCAGCATGGTCTTGGGGATCAAATGGTCCAATGGTCTTGGGGACCATTTGGCACCCCTCTGCGAGTGGCGCCCGGGGCATGATAGACCCCTTGCCCCCCCCCCTTCGCTACGCCACTGCATCCTCTCTTGATCTATTTAAGCGTAACCGTCCTAAAAAACTGCATCACAGTTGAGCCTTTTTTTCCCTCGATTCTGTGTTGTATCAGGGTATCGAATTTTAATTCGTAGATACGGTTCAACTGTTATCCACTTGGTGTCAGTCTATCACAGAAACGCAAAAAGGAAGGACACGTGACACGCATGCAGCAGTGTGTGGATGCTGTCTTCAGCATGACAACAGAAAACAGCCTGGATTAATATGCATATGTGTTACGAAGCAAATCAAAGTAATCTGGGAGACATACACCGATGTGCCAAAAATTGGTAGATTGCAAGGGATGATATTCCGGGAATGAGACTCCCACAATCCGGGTTTGTCTAGTGAAGAAAGAGAATGAAGTAATAAAAGAATGAAGAAAAAAATGAAAAAGAATGAAGTAATAAACAGAATGAAGTAATAAATAGAATGAAGTAATAAAAGAATGAAGAAAAAAATGAAAAAGAATGAAGTAATAAAAGAATGAAGAAAAAAATGAAAAAGAATGAAGTAATAAACAGAATGAATTTATAAAGAGAATGAAGTAATAAAAGAATGAAGAAAAAAATGAAAAAGAATGAAGTAATAAAGAGAATGAAGTAATAAAAGAATGAAGAAAAAAATTAAAAAAGAATGAAGTAATAAAGAGAATGAAGTAATAAAAGAATGAAGAAAAAAATGAAAAAGAATGAAGTAATAAACAGAATGAAGTAATAAAGAGAATGAAGTAATAAAAGAATGAAGAAAAAAATGAAAAAGAATGAAGTAATAAAAGAATGAAGAAAAAAATGAAAAAGAATGAAGTAATAAACAGAATGAATTTATAAAGAGAATGAAGTAATAAACAGAATGAAGTAATAAAAGAATGAAGAAAAAAATGAAAAAGAATGAAGTAATAAAGAGAATGAAGTAATAAAAGAATGAAGTAATAAACAGAATGAAGTAATAAAGAGAATGAAGTAATAAAAGAATGAAGAAAAAATGAAAAAGAATGAAGTAATAAAAGAATGAAGAAAAAAATGAAAAAAGAATGAAGTAATAGAGAGAATGAAGTAATGAATTCCTCTATGAAGTTCAAAGGTGCGCGCTTGACTCTTGACATTAGTTACCGTGGTACTCTACAGGGGATTGAAGATCGTGACCGTCAGCAGGCTCTGATTTTCCATTAGACCCGGTAGGCCCACAAATGTTGCCCCCCCCCCCAAATTTTTATTTTGAAAGAAAAAAAAGAAAAATTCCCAATTAAAATTTTTTTTTAATTTTACCTTTTTTAATAGCAATTTTTTATATATCCTTTCAAATTTGATTGATTGGTTCATCATATTTATAGTTATACTAGCTGAAAACCCGCACTTCGCTACGGAGTACATTCAAATTAAATACAATGGTCAATGTATGCAATTAATGCCAAAATATATATATAAACAACAATCCACAATTAATATATATATATAACAACTAAATAGATAAAAAATATTCTTTTATCTATTTAGTTGTTATGCACGTGACGATAAATTTATTCAAAGTATCAGAAAAAGAAATCACTTGATCAGCATTTAATAAATTAAATTTTAAAAAATTAATCTTTAAAAATTCACCAAAAATCAGAAAATAGAGGTAAAGATTCAAAAAAGATCTCATTTTAAAGGAATTTTTAGGATCTTTCTCGTGATATAAATTTTATAAGCCTCAAATTATTATTTTAAATGCAATAGTTACTAACACAGCTTAAAAATTTAATTTAAAAAAATCTAAGAAGAATTTTTCAAAAATCTCTCTTAGTGCACCCCTGCACCATAAGATGAATCGCCATGCAAAATTTCAGCCCTTTAGGTCCAGCGGTTTGGTCAGTGCGTTGTATGTCAGTCAGTGAGTCAGTTACGGAACTGTTTTATATATATAGACTAGTTGGTTCCCGTCAAAACATGACGGCTAGATAGTAAATAAATGCACTAATACACAAATTTTACTCAACAAAGCATTGCCAAATGTTGAAAATCATAATAATGCGCAGAAACAAATTAATACGCTTAAGCGGCCTTGTGCTTAGTGAGTATCTAAAGCCAGATTTAAAAATGTCACTGAGCATGCGCAGAAAGCATTTTTTTAAACTTTAAATTATCGCTAATTAAACGGCGCGAAATAAACAATTTCCATGAGGTTTAATCGTATATTACACAAACATAATTATCATAAAAAATAAAAATGGCAGAGAGATCTAGAGAGACTTCCTCGGAATAAATGTGTTTATATGTCACTGGGCATGCGCAGAAACAGTGAGTTTCTAAAGCCAAATTTAAACATGCCACTGAGCATGCGCAGTAATCCCTTTTCAATTGTAAATTATCTCTCATTAATAGAAATTGCGGTTACAGAAACCAAATTTGACAAATCTATAGATTACAATCTTTCGTTTAACACCAAAATGAAGTATATGGATGCAGTAGTTCAGTGGCGTAGCGAGCAATACTGGCGCCCGGGGCACGATACCTTTTTGGCGCCCCCCCCCCCCCCCCCGCAAAACATATATTAATATAATATATAGACCTTATATTGGCGCCCCTCCCCCGAAAAACGTATAACATAATATATAGACCTTATATTGGCGCCCTTCCCCCGAAAAACGTATAATATAATCTATAGACCTTATATTGGCGCCCCCCCAAAAACATATATTAATATAATATATAGACCTTATATTGGTGCTCCCCCGAAAAACATATAGTAATATAATATATAGACCTTATATTGGCGCCCCCCCAAAAAAACATATAGTAATATAGTATATAGACCTTATATTGGCACCCCCCCCGAAAAACATATAGTAATGTAATATATAGACCTTATATTGGCGCCCCTCCCACGAAAAACGTATAACATAATATATAGACCTTATATTGGCGCCCTTCCTCCGAAAAACGTATAATATAATATATAGACCTTATATTGGCGCCCCCCCCGAAAACATATATTAATATAATATATAGACCTTATATTGGTGCTTCCCCGAAAAACATATAGTAATATAATATATAGACCTTATATTGGCGCCCCCCCCGAAAAACATATAGTAATATAGTATATAGACCTTATATTGGCACCCCCCCAAAAAACATATAGTAATGTAATATATAGACCTTATATTGGCGCCCCTCCCCCGAAAAACGTATAACATAATATATAGACCTTATATTGGCGCCCTTCCCCCGAAAAACGTATAATATAATATATAGACCTTATATTGGCGCCCCCCCCCGAAAACATATATTAATATAATATATAGACCTTATATTGGTGCTCCCCCGAAAAACATATAGTAATATAATATATAGACCTTATATTGGCGCCCCCCCCGAAAAACATATAGAAATATAGTATATAGACCTTATATTGGCACCCCCCCGAAAAACATATAGTAATGTAATATATAGACCTTATATTGGCGCCCCTCACCCGAAAAACGTATAACATAATATATAGACCTTATATTGGCGCCCTTCCCCCGAAAAACGTATAATATAATATATAGACCTTATATTGGCGCCCCCCCCGAAAACATATATTAATATAATATATAGACCTTATATTGGTGCTCCCCCGAAAAACATATAGTAATATAATATATAGACCTTATATTGGCGCCCCCCCCGAAAAACATATAGTAATATAGTATATAGACCTTATATTGGCACCCCCCCCCCGAAAAACATATAGTAATGTAATATATAGACCTTATATTGGCGCCCCTCCCCCGACAAACGTATAACATAATATATAGACCTTATATTGGCGCCCTTCCCCCGAAAAACGTATAATATAATATATAGACCTTATATTGGCGCCCCCCCCGAAAACATATATTAATATAATATATAGACCTTATATTGGTGCTCCCCCGAAAAACATATATTAATATAATATATAGACCTTATATTGGCACCCCCCCCCCCGAAAAACATATAGTAATGTAATATATAGACCTTATATTGGCGCCCTTCCCCCGAAAAACGTATAATATAATATATAGACCTTATATTGGCGCCCCCCCCGAAAACATATATTAATATAATATATAGACCTTATATTGGTGCTCCCCCGAAAAACATATAGTAATATAATATATAGACCTTATATTGGCGCCCCCCCTCGAAAAACATATAGTAATTTAGTATATAGACCTTATATTGGCACCCCCCCGAAAAACATATAGTAATGTAATATATAGACCTTATATTGGCGCCCCTCTGCAAG
This sequence comes from Dolomedes plantarius, assembly GCA_907164885.2. NCBI lineage: Eukaryota > Metazoa > Arthropoda > Arachnida > Araneae > Dolomedidae > Dolomedes > Dolomedes plantarius. The sequence goes on along the minus strand of OU015492.1, from coordinate 222,619,076 downwards.
TGGCGCCCGGGGCATGATAGACCCCCTTGCCCCCCCCCTCGCTACGCCACTGCAGTAGTTTTCTCTCACGGACTGCCCAAAAAATCGACTTAGCAACTTAAATATATAGATGTATAGTTCATCATATGTATGTTATAGTATATATAAAGGATTAATAAGTTTTTCTGTTTGCTTTGTATTGGTGTTTTAATGATGAAGTTAATATGTTGTATTTCATTTTGTTATTTGATAATGTTCTAGACTTACACGCTTCAAATAGCCAATTCTTGGTAAAATGATACTTTCACATTGATTCATGATTATTTTTTTTTGGTGTGTGTCAATTTTGGTAAATTTTACGCCCACATCAGTGTTAGGGGGCCCCCATCCCGTGTTGTGCCTAAAGTCAAGAATTTTCTAAGTCGGGCCCTGACCCCGAGGAAATAAAAATTAAAACAAAAATTCATCGTTAAAATAATATTCGTTTTTTTTGAAAAAAACGTAATTAAAGAAACAAACATCACAACTAAAGAAATTGCGTCCGTTTAAAATTCAAACGGTTTCTCCTGCATTCAGAATCACCAGACGCCAGACTGCAGTATTGAAAAAGTTGTATAAAAGCACTCCCCATATACCTTAAAATGGTACGATCAATTGGAACTACAACGTCGAAAAATATTCTTTATTTACCCTTCATTTCGAATAAAAAGCATTGAGAAAAAGTTATACGGAATAGGAAGTTATAGAAAGAAATATATAAGGAAAGAGGAGAATATAAGGCCGAGAATAAATTTAAATACTTTATATCTTTTCAACAACCGTTACAAACCATATTCTCCTGAAAGATGCCAACTTCTTTCAGTATTTTTTTCCCGGCTTGCTTCTGTATTCTTAATAATATCAAAAAGAGAAATTTTAAAAGGAAGTTTTCCAAATTTTCGCAGCTTTTAAAAGCATTGTGAAACATGGCATTCTGAATTAAAAAAAAAAAAAACTCTCTTAGAAAACTTTTATTTTTACTTCGAGATATGGTGTTGCGATTGACTGGACGGCTAAACAGATAGATCTGTTCTTTATAACACATGCTCCAATAAAAGTAAAGAGAAAAAGTAAATTGGAAAATATAAAGAAGGAAGTATTTAATTTGAAACTGGCAGTCCCAAAATCTAAAAACATAACATAATGATCTGTACCTGAATGTGGTACGATTGTTTATCGTATCATTTCAGTTAATGATGCAGAAGTTTTCAGCTGTTTTTTCTTTCTTATTTTGCGTGGCTTATATTTTGCAGATGTAGCGAATATTTAATATTGTATAGATTAACCTAGTTTTTTAAACATATTGCTAGGGCCATTTTGTAAGGTAGCCAGCGTCTTTTTATGCACTCATATTTACATTTTGACATTTTCTAAATTCGGAATAATCGATCAAGAAAATGAATGATGTATGATTTGTTCAATGTAAGAATTAAAACATAAATCACCGCTATCTTCCTTAACCACAGTTTACTATTTTTTATTTGTTGTATACACGCACATGAACGCATAATACTTGCGTGCTGCTTACTTTTGGAACGAGCAAAAAATAATAATATGCACTGTGAGAAAATGTTTTTACTTTCAGTAGCTGTTGATAGATGGCAGCATGATTTCGAAATTCTTACTAAGGAGTAACAGAACCAATGAATCGCAATTTATTTTAACGATTAAATTATTAGAAAATATCATTAAAAACTCGTTTCATGATTTTAAATACTCAACAGGTGATAATGAATGAATGAATTATTTTTCTTCCTACATTTAAAGTCGATAAGTCATTACTTATTTCATTGGAAATTTTAGCGGACTTAAAACATGCGGAAGCAAGTCTACCAAAGTCATAACAAAACATCTTACTGCTAAAACTTATTATAATCTTGACTCTGCATTGTAAAATAATAATTAATGTGATGTAAAAACTAACTTAAAGGAATTGAAGACTTATTATGTTTATAACTTTTGAAATAATATGATTATTTTGCCTCAAATTATCAAATCATCAAACGAATTGATGAAATTTCTGATTCCTTCATTAGTGTCTTCTATGCGAAATAAATAAATACTCTGTCGTTAAAGACAGATTTTTAAAGCAGACAAATAGTTTCGTTTAACTTCCCAAAGTAAATATTTAATGCACAAAAAAATGTAACTTATATTTCTCAGAAGTGTGTAAAATATTTGCTATGAATTAATTTTCAAAACTTTCTTTTAGGAGCAAAAGTCAATGCGTAAGTCATACACCATTCATTAAAAAAAAAAGAGAGATCTCGTGAAATAAGAATGTCTTAGATAGATGGCAGCAAAATATGTTATTCAATATTAATTTAACAATTAATATTGAATAATATATCAATATTAATTGTTTAATATTGATACATTATTCAGTTCTTACGTGTACAGTCGATAAGATATATATTATATATTATTAAATATATATTATATATTATTCAATAAGATAAGTAGAGTACAGTCAATAAGATATATACAGTCGATAAGATATATATTATATATTATTCAATATATATTATATATTATTCAATATTAATTGTTTAATATTGATATATTGAATAACATATCAATATTAATTGTTTAATATTGATATATTATTCAATTCTTACATGTACAGTCGATCCCCGTTATAGCGAACCCAGTATATAACGAACTCCCGGATATAACGAACTAAAATTTTCGTCTATTGAATTAGTACTGAGCAAAATTAAACAAAGTTGGTCAATAATATTTGGACCGGACCATGTCCTGATATATTATTCAATTCTTACGTGTACAGTTGAACCCCGTTATAGCGAACCCAGTATATAACGAACTCCCGGATATAACGAACGAAAATTTTGGTCCCGCCGTTTTCCTATTGTATTTAATGCTAATTTATCCTTTTATAGCGAACCTCCGAAATCCTAAGAATCGGCTATAACGAACCTTTTTTTTTCAGTCGACTAACTTTTAAAAACTTTTTAAGAATGTTGAAGATACAACGAATGTTGAAGGAGCATGAAGAAGAATGTTGAAGAAGAAGATGATGAAGATTTACCTATCGCGATGTGGATAGGAAAGCACAAAATTTCATCATTCTCAGATTGTGACACGCAGTTGTTCGAAACATGTGATGATGAAGTCAGTACATGTGAAAATCCGACTGATGAAGACATTGTGGAAAAAATTAAAATGAATCATTCTGAAATCGAAGATTCTGACGCCGATGAAGAGGAGCACATAAATGACGAAATCCCCACCATCTCAGATGCTATAGCAGCGATGCGGTTTTTGTCTACACAAACAGTGGAAGGAAGAGCGTTGGAGTCATTCGATGTATTGGACAAAGAAATTCATAAAATGTTTTTGAAATCAGCATCACGTTAGCAGAAGATAACCGATTATTTCTGCATCAAAACAGTGAATAATTAATGATAATTTTTAATAGATTCTATCATTTTTTTTCAATACATCATTATTGAATACACATATCAATTAATGAGTTATACATGTTGTGTTTTTTTCTTAAAGGTTCGGATATAGCGAACAAAACCTTTGGTCCCTTGAAGTTCGTTATAACGAGGTTCGACTGTACTTCCATTGAAGTTAATGTTAAATTAAACCTACTGCAAAATAAATCAATTGAGACTAAGCATTAAAATATCATAGGAAACATTGTCTACAATAACAACATTGTCTACAATAACTATAGTTTGATAATTATTTCTGTTGTTTTATAATTATAATTTTGTAGAATCATAAACTTTTGAACCGTCACCGTATCGTGCCTAAGAGCTGAAGCACATTCCCCGGCAAACAATATCATAAGTTCATTAAGTTTTTGAAATGTTCTAAAATTACAATAACTTATTACAAAAGGCACTTAACCTTTAGCTTACGGGGCCTATTTTTCCAGTTCCCTCTTTAGAACGGGAAATTTCATACCCCTTTTGTAAGAACTGCCATTAGGGGGGTTATATATATATATATATATATATATATATATATATATATATATATATATATATATATAGATATATATACACACATATATATACATATACATATACATTTACATATATATATATATATATGTAAATGTATATGTATATGTATATGTATATATATGTGTGTATATATATCTATCTATATATATATATTTATATATATATTTATATATATATATATATATAAATATATATATAAATATATATATATATATAAATATATATATATATATATATATATAGATATATATACACACATATATATACATATACATATACATATACATATACATTTACATATATATATATATATATATATATATATATATATATATATGTAAATGTATATGTATATGTATATGCATATGTATATATATGTGTGTATATATATCTATATATATATATTTATATATATATAAATATATATATAAATATATATATATAGATATATATACACACATATATATACATATACATATACATATACATATATATTTACATATATATATATATATATATATATATATATATATATATATATATATATATATATATATATATATATATATATATACATATATATACACACATATATATATACATCTATATATATATACATACATACATACATACATACATACACACACACACACACACATATATATATATATATATACATACATACATACATACACACACACACACACACATATATATATATATATATATATATATATATATATATATATATATATATATATATATATATATGTATGCATTCATTTTTAGACACGTATTCTTGGGATACATGCTATCCCACCCCGTAATCGAAAGGTTAAATGAATTACCTTTTGCTGCAAAGTAAAATACAATGTCAAAATGTTAATAAAATATTTGTGAAGTAAACTGCTATTTGGCTTTAAATGTTGATTTAACTCAAAGAGCTGAACTGCTTATTTCCATTCTCTGGACACTTTAAACTTTTGCTCCCGAAAGCTAACTGGCTGAAAGCAGCATATTTTGTCTCTCGGATCAAAAAGAGATACAGGTAGCCCCCCTACAGCACGGCATCTTACAACACGGTTTCTCTCTAACACGATAAGATAAATTCCGGGAACACCCTCGTATAACACTGCAACCTGTAACACGGTTTCGCACTAACACGATTAAAAAATTGCGAAAACCTCTGTACAACACTGTACTTCTACAGCACTAGAAATGAGGATTTTTGTTTAACACATATAAAAACTAAATTACCTTAAAATAATGACGAGAAGGAACAATAAACTATAGTGGCTTTACACGAAAATGTATAAAGAAATTATAATTTATTCATTTATCTATATATATAAAATAATTCCGTAACTGACTCACTGACATACAACACACAGACCAAACCGCTGGACCTAAAGGGCTGAAATTTTGCATGGCGATTCTTTTTATAGTGTAGGGGTGCACTAAGAGAGATTTTTGAAAAATTCTTCTTAGATTTTTTAAAATTGAATTTTTAAGCTGTTTTAGTAACTTTTTTTAAAGTTTGCATTTAAAATAATAATTTGAGGGTTATAAAATTTATATCCCGAGAAAGATCATAAAAATGTCTTTAAAATGAAATCTTTTTCAAATCTTTACCTCCGTTTTCTGAGTTTTTGGTGAATTTTTAAAGATTATTTTTTAGAATTTAATTTATTAAATGCCGATCACGGGATTTCTTTTTCTGGTACTTTCAATAAATTTATCGTCACGTGTATAACAACTAAATAGACAAAAAATATTTTTTTTTCTTGTTAATGCGGCAGACGATTGGACATTATTTTGTCTATAAAAATGTCCCTTACGATTTTTTTATAAATATATATACTTTTTTCTACATCAATTGTATATATTGATTGTCATATTTATTATTAATATATATATATTTAATTGTTTTGCATTCATTGCATACATTGACCGTTGTATTTAATTTTAATGTACTCCGTAGTGAAGTGCGAGTTTTCAGCTAGTAACTCTATAAAATTGCAAGAAGGCCTAAGCTTGGCTGAAAATCTTGAATCATTTTTCTTGAATGCAGACCCTTCCGCTAAAAGAAGCCGAAAATTCAAAAGGAAGCTGAAAAATTGCCTTTCTCTATGCCGTGAAATCTACAATGACCTTGTAAGAATCAGTAAACAAACCAAAATTACAGATTTTTTAAAGAGGATAGAAGGTGCAAAAAATCTAAATGAAGAAAAAGATTCTGAAAGTGAAGGTGTCATCGTTCAACCGAAAACATGTTCTCGTTTGATTGTACTTAGCAGTGACGAGGAAGAAATTTATTAAATTAGTGTCACATTAAATGAAAATAATATGTTTTGTTTCTTTTCTTTTTGTTTTATACATGCATTTATATTTTTAATAAAAATTAACTTGCTTATATGGAATTAAAAAAAATGTTTTTAATATGTTTTTGGAACGTAACACCGTCTTTTGTAGTGTCTCTGGGTCTCATATAACACGGTTTCACACAACACGGCATTTTCTAGAAACCTATCTACCGTGTTATAGGAGGGTCACCTGTATTTCTGTTTTGAATTTCAAAGCCTATTCACGAATTTCAAGAGCAAATTCAGCTTTCTTCCTCAGAAACAAAATAGGAGAACGCCTCTACAGCTAAATGTGCAAGTGTTAAAGAAAACTGAATTTTCTTTAGAAATTTGCGAGTTTAGTTTTCATTTATTAATTGTGGATACTACATATATAACGTTAAGGTTTTTCTAACATATATAACGCTTTATCAATTTTGACGCTACACTTCCTGTTACTGCATATATACAGTCAGGAAACGTATACTGTTACTCCGAAAGTATTTGAAAAATTTCCCACACAATTAATACACATAGGTTTCTTTTGAATGAAACCTTTAATGGTCTTAATAGCTGCAATTCAGTTCACTCATAATAATAAAAATAGCATAAAAGAGCAATTAAAAAGATCTCACAAGAGTAACATAAAATCTGTGCTGGGTTACCCACAATATATATATATTCAGTACGGGCTTCGCCCGGCTAGGTTCGGGCTTCGCCTAGCTACGCTCAAGCCATCCGTGTAACATATTTATGTACTTCGGGTCCCACAAAAGAAAGAAAAAAAAACCCTACAAATGTATTAAATTCAAATGAATAAATTCCTTTCAATTTTCATTCCCGTCGCTGCCTACAGATGGCAGCACCACTGCACCAAATGATTTGATTTCTCAACAGTGAGTGATTTTAGAATGAAAATATCTCTAAAACTGTTGAATTAACAGAATAAGTGTACGCAGAAAAAAAATATCAGTTTTCGAAGCTCTTTCCAAATATGTAACATTTATGTACTTTCATGAGAAAAAAAATTACACCGTTTCCTGTATATTTGTCGGCCATTTTTTTTTCGAGGATTGGCCCACCCGGATGAGTTACGGTCACGTGATCTCTCGACTTCCACTTGTCTCTTTATTGGTATAGATGATGACGCCATATACCCTTTAGCCTTCTCAATGAAATGCTGCTTCTAAAATTGACTAGATTACTCCCTCCCATATATATTTTGGGAGCTAAATTCAATCACCAAGTCCCCAAAGTTTCTAGTCACACGCATGTATGCAATTCACAACACGTCTGTAACCCCGTGACCCAAAACTTCGTAGTAAAGGACAAACATTCAGTTAACGCGTAGCATTGTTATGAATATGTATATTAACTGAAGTTACAGCTTATTCTATGGGTATCATGTGTACATTTCTCTAAGGTAATTTCAGGAACAGTGACATCTTGGGAACACAAAGCTAATTAAAAAGTACATTTTTTCACTCTGAAAAAAAACCCAGTAAGCATCCATCTAAACTATAATGGAATCAAAATAGGTAAAGCATGGACATTCAATGTTTTCGATCATTAGGATAATATTTTTCAAATTTTATTTTATTATTTTTTGCAGGGTCTTACGATATGAATGCACTGATTCTACGCTGGCACGACGAATGTGTGACGTTTTTAGAAAGCGTGGAGCTCCCAGAACATTTTCTCGATAAAGATGATGTGATCTGTAAGGCTTTCAACTCCACATATGAAACATCAGGTAAAGAAAATTTTTTACTGCCATGATCCCCTTCTTTAAGTAGTTTGATTGTTAAATTTTACCCAGTCTTTTGATAGAGAGTGAAATCGAGTCTCTCTTAAAGGATATGAGGTAAGTTGGGGTAACTGGGCCATAGATTTCAACTTTTTTATATACGATACTTTTAACATATTAAAGTTATATTAACATGTATAATTTTCAAAAATATTTCTATTACATGCATTTTAGTAAGACTTATTGAGTCTGTTTAAGCTATGATATTGATTTTTATTATATATATATATATATATATATATATATATATATATATATATATATATATATATATATATATATATATATTTAATATAGGGGGCCCCAGTTCCCCTGATAAATGGGGTAAGTGGACCACCCAAATCTATTTCTCGTAACAAACAACAGAATCTGTGACTGGGTAACTGGGTCCAAAGCTTGTATCTCTCTATTCTAAAAGAAAGTAACTGGCTCCGTCGCCGCTGTCAAAAGCTTGTCACGCTATCTCCTCCGAAACCGCTGGGAGTATGGGGTCGAGACCGATACCAATAGATGCAGAAAAATGCGGGGAAGAAAGTAAGACATGTCTCATCTTCGTCGGACTTTAAGTTTTTTTTTAAATTTTATGTTTTGTGAAACAATATTGACTTTTTCCTGTTCAGATTACCATAACTCACCAAAAATTAATCGTAGAATTTTGATCTTTTTACAGTCTAAGACTACAGACATTTCTCCTTCAAACAAGACCTCGTTTGTTTAAAAATAATTTAAAACAGACTAATAGTTTCATTAAAATATTAAACCCACTTTTTCGAGAAATATCGTCACATATGTGGATTTAATATCGATGCTCCTCGAGTTTTTATCTTACAAAGAAAATATTTACATCATCTGGAAGATGAAAGCTTTCTCATTCATATAAACCTCATTTCAAGTCTCTGTCTTAAAATTTCGATTTTTAATTGAATTTTAAAGCCGAAACAGTGATTCAACAGGGATTTCCCTTCGCATAAGGGCGACTGACAACAGTAAATGGCTGTTACATTGCCCGAGAATCACCCCTATGTATCTCGCTATTAGCCATAACAGAGGAGCGAGCGTAGCGAGCCTAAGCCTAGGGGCTTTGCCCCTAGTATTTAGAAAAAAAAATCTACCCCCATTTTAATATAATTTTTCAAAGTAATTGCCAATGTTTTAAGATAGATTGTTGTAAGATAGACCAGTGTTGCCACAACAGGGTGGAATTCCCACCTAATATCTAAAGGAAAAATCTGGGAGGGGATGGCCCAGTTACACCAACTTACCTTATTGTTAACATATAGGAAAAAACAGTAAAACGAGTCCTTATATTGCTAAAATTATCAAGAGAAGAGGAAAATTCTAAAAGTTTATATTTTTAAATATTCCTTTTGAGAACAAAAATTTGTGCATACCTGTCACATGTATGATGTCAGATAGAGTGTTAGAAAACCTTATTGTGCTATTGATTAAAATATACCTAAACATTGTTACTCCCTAAACAGGAAAATAGTAGTAATCAAGCCTTTAAACTTTGAATTTAGTCTTGTAAATCATTAGCCGAAATTTATTAGATAAATTAGAATATACGCGGGTCGTAAAATAGTAATAAGGATAAAAAAAAATAGATGTAAAGTCATGAAAAATATATTTCAGATAAATAAAAAAAATATGTAGCCACATTCTGGAATGATGTTTTCATGCTATCAAAACAATCGACTTCCATATTTGTAATATCCCCCTAGCAAATGGAAGCCATTTTGATAGATGATACCACGGCAGCTTCAAATATGAACTTTCAAAACTCTCATATTTTACTAAAGAAGATGGATAACAGGAACACATAAATTTATAATATCAATAATGAAAAATACACGGTGGAGTGTAGTTTCGAACTTAATTTTTATTGTAGATATGTTTGTGGTTATGTTATGTGTTTCCTCAACTTTCTTGCAAGTTAAATAATATCAAATTTTAAAATTTAAAAAATGATAGATATTAACTCTGCGTTATACATAGGTTTTTGTTTTCGATTTTATTTCTGCTTGTATATAAGTACTAGCTGAAAACCCGCACTTCGCTACGGAGTACATTCAAATTAAATACAACGGTCAATGTATGCAATTAATGCCAAAATAAATAAAAAAATAAATAAATATATATATTTATAATAAATACGACGATCAATGTATACAATTGATGTAAAAAAACAAAAAAATATAGTTATAAAAAGTTATATACTTGATGTAAAATATATATATATTTATTTATAAAAAAATCGTAAGGGATATTTTTATAGACAAAATAATGTAGAAGAAAATATTCAAATTAAATGTAATAGGACATACTAAAGAATATCGTACAGTTAATATAGTACAATTTGAGGAACATAATATCTTTTATTGTATTTTTGGATAACGCCCAATCGTCTGCCGCATTAGCAAGAAATAAAAATATTTTTTTGTCTATTTAGTTGTTATGCACGTGACGATAAATTTATTTAAAGTACCGGAAAAAGAAATCACGTGATCGGCATTTAATAAATTAAATTCTAAAAATTAAATTTTTAAAAATTCACCAAAAATCAGAAAATGGAGGTAAAGATTCGACAAAGATCTCATTTTAAAAGAATTTTTAGGATCTTTCTCGGGATATAAATTTTATAACCCTCAAATTATTATTTTAAATGCGAACTTAAAAAAGTTACTAAAGCAGCTTAAAAATTTAATTTAAAAAATCTAAGAAGAATTTTTCAAAAATCTTTCTTAGTGCACCCCTACACTATAAGAAGAATCACCATGCAAAATTTCAGCCATTTAGGTCCAGCGGTTTGGTCTGTGCGTTGTATGTCAGTCAGTCAGACAGTCAGTGAGTCAGAAAGTTACGGAACTGTTATATATATACAGTGGACGCTCGTTAATTCGAACTCAAAGGTTCTCAGAAAAAAGTTCGAATTATCCGATGTTAAGAGAAAATATATAACCTTAAAAGTGTATCACTGAAGAAGAAAAAATCTCCTGGTATGTATAACCTCAGAAAATATATTATACTATGCTATCTAAAATTAAACATATTAAAAAGCAATATAGACTTACCTTAATCATAAAATGAAGTAGAAGATATGCAGTATAAAGTAAACTTTAATTAAAAATATGAATTACAGTTTTAAGAAGAACTGTAAAATGGATGTTTGGTTTTGTTTATGATGCCTACATTGTTCAGCCAGCTTCTCGATTTGAAGTAAACATTTTTGTATTGGATCAACTGGCAGTGTTTTAATTTCTTTAAGACTTCGTGGATTCTTGGACTTTCCAATCACTAATAATTTAAGCTTTTCGCTCCCATCCATATTAGCACAAACTAAAGCTGTAATCCTCTCTTTACTGCTTTTATCTCCTACGCAAGCATCCCCTTTAGAATGTAATGTCTTGTTTGGCAAGAGTTTATAAAAAAAAAATGCAGTTTCGTCCGCATTAAAAAATATCTTTCGGCAGGTAAGTAGAAAAAAGCCCTGGCAGTTTCGTACCGAAATTAGTGCATATGTCTTCGTTTACATTAGAGCTTTGGCCACATACAGTTTGATAAGAAATATTGTGCCTTAATTAAATTGAGACATCCCTTCATCACTGTATTTAAAATCTTCAATACCCATTCGACTTGCCAATTCATCAGACTTTGTCTGCACTAAAGGCCCATTTATTGGAAAATTTCGAGATCTAACATCCTGGAACCATAGCAGTAGAGTGTTTTCTAGATCTTCCTGGGACGCATTTCTCATGCGTTTCCTTCCTCTAGAAAATTTTCTTTTTTCCCATGAATCTAAAATCGACTCGTTGTTTATCTAATAAGTTGACAAGGTATTTTTTTTAATTCCATAGTCAGCTGCTAACTTTGTTTTACACTCGTCATTCTCTACTTTCTATAAAACTTCTACCTTTGTCTCCAAAGTTAGGGTTTTGTACTTTCTACGTGTAGACATCCTGAATTTTTACAAGTTCACACCACACACTGAGCAAGAAAAACTTGCCAGTGGATGGCCAAATGGCTAGGGCGCTGGCATTCGGTTCCGATCCTGTGGGTTCGAGTCCTTCTGTTGGGATGGATGCTTGTAGCCGTTTGGAATCGGCTTTAAACTGTAGGTCTCAGTCTAATTAGCCCTCGTATAGCAAAAAGTTAACCGTAGCGCTCCAAACCAAACCAAACCAAACCAGGAAGAAAAACTAGATTACATTAACTTGTCTGCACTGCAGGCATAACTGACGCAGCTCCCTAGAATCTGTAGTAAAGACTGTTTTTTCTGAAATTCTAAGAAAATCGATACAAATAACGGAAAATCGCTTTATCCGTTAAGCACTGATTTCCCTAATGTTTAGCGGAAATTCAATAGTCTAGGAATGCAGGCATGTGCCTCTTTACTCAGAAAAGAAATACAGATAATTTTGACACACAAAATAATAAATACAGCGTGTATTTTCTCCGTTAAACGAGGAAAAATAGTTTTTTTTTTCTCAAATTTTTAGTTCGAATTAATGAGATATTTTTAACATTACTTCCAATACAAGTTTTTTGGGGCCTTTGGATTAGTTCGAATTAACCGAAAGTTCGAATTAACCGAGTTCGAATTAACGAGCGTCCACTGTATATAAATTAGATCAGTCCTGGAAATTAATGGCCGCACATTTTATTTTAAAACAATAATAACTGTAAATAATTTGAATACGTTACGTTAACACCAAATTTGAATCCCATTTTGTTCGATTTTCTGTCTAATAACTTAACCAAGTTTCAAAAGAGTAAATAAAATAAACTGGAAAACTGGAATTCCAATGTCCCCCATTGAGGTGCATGACATGAAAGCGGAATGTCTTTGATGCAACCTTTCCGTAGGTGACTTTAGTGGCCTGGTGGCCCACCTGCGCTTCCGGCGCGAGATCCCCTACTACCTGATGGAGGTGTACCTGCCCATCAGCCTGCTGGTCATCGGGTCGTGGCTCTCCTTCTGGCTAGACGTGTACGCAGTGCCGGCCAGGACAGCCCTCGGCATCACCACCATACTCACCATCATCACCAGCTCGAGGGGTATCAAGGAGTCCATCCCCAGAGTGAGTATCACCCTCGGCCATTTCACCTGGATCCGAGATCCGACCTTTTGGTCCGGAGCAATAACCTCGGCCCGCTTCTAAAATATCTAATAGTTAATTTATATAAATAACTAGAAGGTATCCCGTCATTTTGACGTCATAATACTAATAATGACCTCATAATGGAAAAAGTATATGAAAGTTAAAAAATATCCCGAATTATCTAACAATATTGAATTTAATCCACACCTTGTAAAAGCAAACCCTTTCATTATTTTTTATTTATTTAGTTTTTCATGCGATTGGAGTAGTAGACTGCCATCCAGTTTTTTACAGCTCACTACGCGATATGAATACTTGAGCTACTTGATTCATTCACATTCAAGTTTGTTTACTTTCAGAATTCATCGCAAAAGTAAACAGATTTTTAAAAACTGTTAAATATACAGCTAAAAGCGTCCAATTTTTTTAGTTCTGAATGTTTTATAGAAAAATAGGCTGAACAAACGTGATTTGATGGAGAAGATATTAGTTTTTAGGTAAGAAAAAATTCTGATCCACATCTGAAATTGAAATTAAGCCTAACCGGCCGTTTGTTTACTGAGGGCTTCAATTGAAAGATGAGTACAGCCCGGAAGTGTTATACAGAGACAAGGGCTATTATATATATAATTACAAGATTAAAAACTTTTTATATACCATGTTTTTAAATTTTCAGTTGAATCATATAAACTTGACAATTCTATGTATTAATAAATACTTTTTAAAAAATTTTTTGAGGAATTATCCTATCAACTTGAAAGAAAATGAAGTTAATTGGAAGTGAACTTGCGTTTAACTTTTCGTTCCCATTCCGAACAACAGATGGCTGCACCAGTCTACAAAATAAAATTAACTGAAAAAGAATTCAAATTTGCTTAAAGATGGCTAAAAATATTAAAATAATGCAGTGTCATCGCGTTCTGAGCTATTCTAAAAGTTTCGAATGTCTAGCTAGTCGGGAAGTTAGTTAAAAATCGATTGCAAGATTTGTACTGGATAAACACACACAAACACAAACAAACGAGAAAGCGAGCTAATAAAAACATGGTAATAACAAAGTTTCCTTTATTTTTTACATGTTTTTATTAACTCGCTTTTTTAGTTGTTTGTGTGTTTGTGTGTTTGTCCGGTATAAATCTTGCATAACTAACTTCCCGACTAGCTAGACATTTGAAACTTTTAGAATAGCACAGAAAACGATGACGATGCATTCTTTTCATACTTTTAGCCATCTTTAAGCAGTTTTGAATTCATTTTCAATTAATTTT
>OU015492.1:222524544-222602044 GCA_907164885.2 Dolomedes plantarius | reverse complement strand
TTCAAAGATCTACTTTCAAATGTAAAAAAAAAAAAAAAAAAATCAGTTCAAATTATTCGTTTTCTAATATGCGGCTAGAAAAGCACCAAGAGGAAATTCCCTCAAAGCTCAATATCGGGATTTAAGATTCGCGAGTTCAACTGCTAAGCCGCCTGAAGGTATGAATCTTAGCTTGTGTGAGTGGAATCAAACAGAAAACTTTCCATAGTGGTGAAATGAAGTTTCGGATCTTAAATTACGAAATTTACTCCTAATTAATTGAATCAACGATTCATCGACTTATAATTTACGACGTTTTGAAGAAGTGCAACTTAATAAATAAAAAGATCATTGAATCAAGGATTAATTGGATTAATGATTTATAGGAGTATGATTAATTGAATTGGTAATTCGTTCAATAACAGGTTCGATAATCGATTATTTATCGAATAACACGTCTTTCTCCGCTTATTTCTTTACTTTAAGGGTTCAGATTTTACTACTTTGACAATTAACCTTTAGCTTACAGGGTTCATTACGGGGGAATATCATCTATATGCGTCTGTGTATTTGTATATATATATATATATATATATATATATATATATATATATATATATATATATATATATATATTCATTCTTGGGCACGTATTCTTGGGATACATGCTATCCCACCCCTTAAGGAAAAGGTTAACACATTATAACAGAAAATTAAAAGGGAACTATTCTGATGAAACTTAAACGTAATATGGCCGGACAGTATACTGTTACGTTTTCCTGGGTTCGTTAGAAGTGAATAAAATCTCTTCAGAAACTGCACACAAAATCAAGTTTTTTATTCTGCCAATTCTTCAGGCGCACGCACAAATTCAGTCAGAAAACACGTAACAAATGTCTTCTATACAGCAGAAAACTCTAAAAACACAAGTAAGGATACCAGAGTCTTCAATACAATACACGACTAACGCTCTTTCAATACATTCAATACGCAGCGGAAAAGAATACTCACTTCCAATGCCAATCTCAGGTATATTTATGGACTTCCAAAGCGCCCCTTATCGGTCAGCCAGCTAGATAACTCTAGAACCTTCCAGAAATGTCTAGACGGCAAGTTGGTGACGATTTGGTGCCATATCACCAAATGTGGGGGAATATTGCCAGATTTGGCGACCAAAATAAGTCATCAAACTCCAATCGCCAATATGAGCCGAATATGAGAGTATCGCCAATTTGGCGATAACTCTCATATTCGGCTAGATTTCCATAGACTCGTAAAATTCGTAACAATACTTAATGTTCGCTACTACAAACAGTTGAACTTTGAAAACAATTAAAAATTTTTAATTGTTTGCCACTGGCAGAAATTTTTGAGCTTTCTTGACACGCTTACAATATTTACTGCGTGTGGTCTTTTCAAGTTTACGTTCACTGCTGAATACGTATATATTACTTGGGGATTTTTGGGGCAGCTTCAGTACAAAGTGCTTGTTCGGAAGAGTTGCTGAGCTTAGTGAAGCGAGAAATACCATGTGACGCGGGCTCTCTGTACTCGCTTCTAAAAAGTATTTCGCAATGTTTCCAAAAGCAAACCTGTAAGTTTTCCAAGAAGTGGTAAAGCTTTTTTTTGACACTCGTATTTTCTGCAGGTGTCTTACGTGAAGGCCGTCGACGTTTGGATCGAGACATGCACTTGGCTCGTGTTCTGTGCCTTACTCGAGTTCCCATTTGTCAACTTCATCGCACGGAAGGGCAAAGAAAATGACACGATGGTCGCCAACAGCACCGCCAAGGTCGCCACTGCCTCCAACAAGATATTCCAAGTAAGGCAGGGTTTTTTTTCCGTCTTCGTTTTCTTGAAGTGTACTTTGTTTAACTAAGTGTGTAACCAGAATTTTTGTTGACACTGCATGCTTGATCTGAACATCTTACAAACATTTGACTCGAACAATTCTACGGCTTAAGGATCTCTATATATAACTTCTAAAAGTTTTTTTTTTGTTTTATGCCTTTTTCTTCCTTCATACTTAACCAAAATCGATAAATGATGATGTACCATTCTAAAGATTAAGATCTCCGCTTCGTGATAATTGTTAATTTAGAGGTACACATCTTATTGTTTATTTAAAAATCGAAATATAAACATTATAAACAATTTTTCTTTCCCTAGATGGCGCGCGCTAGCTTTATTTTACCATTATCAATCGTACTGAGCTTTTAAATTTAAAAATCGTTTGCTTTTACTATCATTCTGTGATTTCATTATTGCATTTCTTTATTGGCAACAACATTCGCATAGGTGTACATTATTCTTTTTGCACGGAAAAACCATATATATTATTTCTAGAAGGGGATTTTTTGTGACGATCCCTTTCTCTCCCTTCATGCTTAACCAAAATCGATCGATGAGGTACCACTTTAAAGATTAAGTTCTCCGCTTCTGACGAATAGTTAATTCAGAATGAAACATTGTGTTGTTTGTTTAAAAATAAGAGAAAAATTGACTTTTGGCCAAAGTTCTTTTCCTGGATGCGTCGAAACGGCCCAGTCAGAGAGTGTTCACAAAGGTTTTGTAATGTAAATATCACATTTTATACGAGTTTGTGTCATATTTAACTTTTAATACAGTCTACAAAGGTGCTTTGACGTGTACATATCTCATGTTCCCCAGTTCTGTCTCATGCATCACCTCCAATATTGTGGCCAAAGGTGTTTTGTAATTGGTTTTGCGTTATCCTTACGCACCATTGTAATTTGACAAATAAAAAATGGCTACAAATGAACCGGTTCTTCTTTGTTTAAACTCTGAAATGGAACTAAATTGTTTCAACTGCAAATACTCAGGAATGTAAGAATAGAAATCACCTAATAAAGACCTAAGTGAAAGAAATAAGGGAATCTTTCCATAAAAAATTATTGCTTGAAAAGAGTTCTATTTCCCTAAATATTTTTAGGGATTTTTCATTTCATATTAAAGACCACATCTTTCAGAAACAGTTTATTATCTCTATATATAAAACAGTTCCGTGACTGACTGACTGACATATAACGCGCAGACCAAACCGCTGGACCTAAAGGGCTGAAATTTTGCATGGCGATTCTTCTTATGATGTAGGGGTGCACTAAGAAAGATTTTTGAAAAATTCCTCTTAGATTTTTTAAAATTAAATGTTTAAGCTGTTTTAGTAACTTTTTAAAAGTTTGCATTCAAAATAATAATTTGAGGGTTATAAAATTTATATGACGAGAAAGATCATAGAAATTCCTTTAAATTGAAATTTTTTTCGAATCTTTACCTCCATTTTCTGATTTTAGGTGAATTTTTAAAGATCAATTTTTAGAATTTAATTTATTAAATGCTGATCACGTGATTTCTTTTTCTGGTACTATAAATAAATTTATCGTCACGTGATAACAACGAAATAGACAAAAAAAATTTCTTCTTGCTAATGCGGCAGAAGATTGAACATTATCCCAAAAATTTTAAAATACAGTAAAAGATATGTTCCTCAAACTGTACTATATTAACTGTACTATATTCTTTAGTATATCCTATTAGATTTAATTTGAATATTTTCTTCTACATTATATTGTCTTTCATCTTCAGGGGCGGTGGTTCATTTTTGAACCACCTATTTTCTTTATTTTCTAACATCTAAGTCATAGGGCAAATTTATCTGTAAATTCCTGTAAACATTTAACACATTAGTATGCTTCAGAACCAACAGATGGCAGCACTCTACGGGTCTATATTTTCGAATTTGTTAGTATACAGATGCATAGAAGTTCTGGAATTTCCTTTTACGATTGTTACTTATTTATTTTAAATAGAAAAGTTTAATTTATCTGCATAATTTCTTATCATTTTTTAGTAATTTCAATGCTGGTGGTTCAAGTATGGACCACCGCACATGTAGCGTTTGCTGTCACTAGGTGGCAGCACTGGTAAATTAGTTTTTCCCAGCAAAATTTCATAAAAAAACATATTACTGAGCTAATTTTCCTATTAAATTATTTTTGTTATGTTAATCATTGAATGTTGCTGATAATTTGAAACAAACACACACACACACACACTTATATATATATATATATATATATATATATATATGATGTTTTAGATTGGTAAGAAATAATCAGAATAAATTCGGAGAGAAAATGGAATGTAACTTAAAGAACATCGCAAGGTCTTAACTATAACAATTTGAAGCAAAACATTACTCCTCAGCAGAATTCTTTTAAGACTTTTGACCTTATCTAAAATTAGCCGCAGATTAACTAACACCAGTTAAAAAGTTAAAAAAAAACTTATGTTTGCCCATTGAGACGTTTTGACTCTTTCCTTCGGGTATAATTAGGACTCCCACTCCTCTTTGTAACTATTTAACTATTACATGCCGTATAATCGATAACCGAAATCTTTCGTCGGATTTCTTTTGTCTTTAGGGTATAACTGCTTCATAAATTCAAAACTAGGCACACAATTTCTTGCTGGGAATGAAGTCCAGAAAATTTGCAAAATAAAACTCCTTTTACCTCGCTCCGATGCAATGTAAATTCACTTAATTTCTAAAACTGATCAAAATAAGAAACAATTTTGTTACTCCGTCGTCAACCCCGTTGATAAAATTTCAATGAAATCAATACTCCTTCCAACATACTGGAGCAAAACTTTCGAAACTTTCGAAACGCTCGAAAACTTATTTATCAGACACATGGTATATAGATGAGGGAAGCTCTGCGAAGAGTAAAACTTTCATTAGAGCCGCGAAAATAAACTGTTTGCGATTTGAAACTTTACGCAATTAAATTGCACATGTCGCGCGGGAGAGTAACGTTTCCGAAGGCATTTATCGCGCGTATCTTTGCAGGGTTTCTTGTGTGGAAAAATAGTATAAACTAAGCCAATTTAAATTGTTCTGAAGGCAAATCAGGGCTAAAAATACTGATTTTTATTTGTGAATATTGAGATGTTTTAGAGCGCATTATCTTATCAAATTTTTATCTATTGATTGTACTCCGTATTTTGGCATTCCTTTTACAAACTGATGCGACATCAGTTTTTTTGTCAGGAAATCGGTAAACTGAATATTACCGCAATCGAAATTCAGCCGAAAACAGAAGATATCGTTCAATCAGGTTTAAAATTTAAAAAAAAAAAAATCAGACCAACTATTATTTCCCTGTCTTGAATCTAAATGCTAGTAGAATGCCATCTCATAATAATTACAAGATAAAAAAAACTTTTTATATACCATGTTTTTAAATTTTCTGTTGAATCATATAAACTTGACAATTCTATGAATTAATAAATACTTACAAAAAATTTTTTGATGAATTATCCCATCCACTTGAAAGAAAATGAAGTTAATTGGAAGTTAACTTGCGTTTAACCTTTCATTTTTGTCCCAGCCGATAGATGGCTGCACCAGTCTACAAAACAAAATTAACTGAAAATAACTGAAAATGAATTTAATTCTGCTTAAAGATGGCTAACAATATTAATATGATGCATTGTCATCGTGTTCTGAGCTATTCTAAAAGTTTCAAATGTCTAGCTAGTCGGGAAGTTAGTTAAAAATCGATTGCAAAATTTTTACGGGACGAACACAGAAACACACAAACAACTAAGAAAGCGAGTTAATGAAAGTATGGTAAAAATAAATACCGAGACGGCCAATTTTAACAGTGATTAGATCATCCGTGACTCGTTTCGCCTTATTTATTAACTATAATTATTTGTGTTGCTTTATTCGTGTCAATAATAATTAAAAAAAATTGTGAATTAAATATTCCTCATTATTATGCGAATTAACTTCTCTTTGCTTAACAAAGAGTATTTTTGATGGAACTAAATTTAGTTGATTATTCATTTTTCAAATTTATTCTGACAGTTTGTTTTCTAAATCTTCGAATTAGAGGTACATAGAGCCACACTAATGATTAATAGCACCATTTTCCAGATAATAAAATAGTTTTGCTGAAATTAAGTTTCTTTGTCGAATTAAAAGTTTCTCTTTCGTCGTGTACAGGACAACAATAAAATATGAAATAAGAAACTCCACATTTTCGATAAATGGTGCTGAAACACCATGTTATATAATTTAAAATACCAGCTAACTCAACCTAAGGTCAGATCTAAAAGAATATTGCTTTCTTACGTTTCTGCTTGTATCAAATATAACGTTTTTTACTTGTATCAAATTGTATCAATTTTACTTGTATCGTTAAAAATTGTATCAAATTTTCTACTTGTATCAATTTAACAAAATTAGGTTTTTTTGTCAAACCAAAATTTTTCTCTTTCGTTCTGTAGAGGGCAACTATGAAATATGAAATAAGAAACTCCCCATTTCAGATAAATTTGACGCTGAAAAACCATGTAATAAAATTAAAAATACCAGGATGTAATATAATTAAAAATACCAGGAAACTCGCTAACCAAGGTCAAATCTTAAGTAATATTGCTAACTTACGTTTCTGCTTGTATCAAATATAACTTTTTTTTACTTGTATCAAATTGTATCAGATTTACTTGTATCATTAAAAGTTGTATCAAATTTTCTACTTGTATCAAATTAACAAAATTAAGATTTTTTTTTGTCGAACCAAAAGTTTTTTCTTTCGTCCTGTAGAGGGCAACTATGAAATTTGAATTAATAAACTCCCCATTTCGGATAAATTTGACGCTGAAAAACCATGTAATAAAATTTAAAATACCAGGATGTAATATAATTAAAAATACCAGAAAACTCGGTAACCCAAGGTCCGATCTCAAGGAATATTGCTAACTTGCGTTTCTGCTTGTATCGAATACAGAGGCTGTTCAGATATTTTTTAGACGATGTATATTGTATTCACAAAACTAAATTACATAAAATTCTTGTGTTTTAAATGTTCTATTTGACATCCCTTATTCTGAACTATCTTTCGACACCGCAATTTCCAGGATAATAATGCCTTTTGAAGTGTCAGAAGAGGTATTCTATCCCATTCCTCCTGAACGGCTTTCCAGAGTCCTGTAAGGGTTTTGGGACGACGTTTGGATAATGCAGATTTTAAAAGTCCGAAAGCACAAAAATCCATAGGTGATACATCGGGAGATTTAGTAGGGATATCAGAGAAGGGTATGGCCTTGATACCAGTTTTTTGTTCCATTTCTTTTAGGAAATTTACAGTGGATTTTGATGTGTGACTGCTAGCTTTGTCCCGATGGAGTCTCACAGATTAATGGCACTGTGGGTAAAGCGATGATATTTCATTCAGAAAAATTGGCGATAAAATATGTTCCTGATAATATTTGGAGTTAATCTTGACTTTTTTCCACTCTCTTTATTTTTAACTTGCCATTATAAGAAAAACCAGCAACAATCATGAATCCCTTAGAAAAACTTTCTTTCGATTCTTTGAACCATGTACTTAAATTTTTTTCTCCCCTTTTATGATAAAAAATGACTCTTTTTTGTTGCAATCATTTAAATACACCCATGATTCATCTAGTTTGACAATTGTTTTCCATTTTTCTTTGGATAAGTGTTTCTCATATAGAATTCTGCAGAGTGTCCTGCGTTCAGCGATATGATTTGGAAGAAGATTATGCATTGCGTTAGACATTGCGTTTTTTCACTTTCTTAAGATTTAAATCAACGTTTATCATTTTGTTTACAGTGGACACCGAGCATTTTAATGATTTTGCAACTGTGCTTTGACTAGGGGGATTTTCTTTTAACATTAAACAACGTACCTTTGCAATAGTCGAAGATGTCCGTTTTTTCCTTGGATACTTGTTTGGAATTTTTGTCCCACTTGAGGCTCCAATTTGACGTTTTTTTCCTTTCTTGTTGACGATATTACCTATCGACGCTTTAGATATCACAAAACCATGACTCTCACATCGTTTTTGGATAACGGAGTATGTATATTTCTCTTCGGAAAGAGCATAAATGTAGCCTTCGAACCACTGCTTTGTTAAAAACGCCATTTTGAATAAAAACAAAATTTTCAAGCCGCAGACGATAATTTAGACTTTTAATAACATAGTACAATTGTAATTATTTCTATTGCAGCAAACGATTTTTTATTACCGCTTACCAAAATCGTCTAAAAAATGTGCGAACAGCCTCTGTATAACGCTGTTGTGAGTAGTTTTCGTCCTGTTTAAATACATACAAACTTGGAGTTTTTGTACTAGATCGATTTCTATATCGATTTCCAAAGTTGAAAAGAAAACATCTAAATTAAACTTATTTTTGTTTTTAAATCATGTCGAGACTTCAGAAAACATGCAGATTGGGAAAAACTCGAAAATTAAAACAAAAGGATAGAAAAAGAAATCAATCCTCATCAGACCTTAGACGCGAAGTTAATTTGCATAGAGTTAATTCTGTAGAAAATAAAAATTTCGATTTGCACTGAATCCAGTGATTAAAAGGCACCAGCTTACTTTTCGAACCGATGGCAATCTAAATTAGTTCATTCACCTTCATTTTTCGCAAGCTAGGATAAGCATTTTCTCGCTACCTGATTGCTCTAAATTTTAATCTTTGCGTTTAATTTGTTGAAAGAGATTAGACGCATTTTGATCGGAGCGATTGCCATATCAGTACAGCTTTCTAATTAGTTTGCAACTCATTAAATGCTAGAAAATGAATCTTTCTAAATTTTAATACGATAAACTACGGGTTTTCGTTACATATACATTTTATAAGCATAACATAAAGAATAAAATGCTTTTTTTAAAGGGTTGAATCTTTTTAGTTACTCAAAGTCTCAGAAACTGATACCCTCTGTATATAAATTGTTATC
The DNA here is from genome assembly GCA_907164885.2 of Dolomedes plantarius. NCBI lineage: Eukaryota > Metazoa > Arthropoda > Arachnida > Araneae > Dolomedidae > Dolomedes > Dolomedes plantarius. The sequence continues at coordinate 222,593,261 of OU015492.1, read as the reverse complement.
CATAAAGAACTAACTATTTCATATGTTTGAAACAAGGCATGGACGTCAAAGTATTTTATTAATTGAAATGTTGTCTTTTGCTTCCCCATTACTTTATGTATTCTTGATTCCTTTTGTAACTTTTAGATTATGTCAGAAGAGTACATGGGATATTAAATGCATTTAAAATTTAGATTAATTCAAATTTTAAGCGTATATATAAAAGGTAGAGTACATGTTTCAAAATGGAAAAAAGAAAATGAATGTAATTCATCCGTATCAACTCAGAAGATATAAATTAACTGTATTTTCCAAATATTTAGAGAGCCTTTTTTGAACACTAGGTAGAAAAAAATATTCAGCAAATGAAACCAGTATTGAAGTTTCAAGAGTACAGCCGAACCCCCGTTATAGCGAACTCAGTATATAACGAACTCACGGATATAACGAACGAAAATTTTGGGTCAGCCGTTTTCCTATTGTACGTAGTTTAATTAGTGCTGTTTCAGTTTAATGTAATCGGTTTTAGTCGATTTAAATCATTAATGATCATTTTTAATCGATATTAACATTTTTTTAATACATCATTATTGAATACACATTGCAACGAATGAGTTCTACATTTTGTGAACGCTAGCATTTTTCTTAACTGTTCGGATATAGCGAACCACCGGATAAAGCGAACAAAACATTTGGTCTCTTGAAGTTCGTTATAACGGGGTTCGACATTGTATATATTTTATTGACATATTTTAATTTTAGGAATACAACAGAGATATCTCTTTCGTATCTAAAGTATTGCCTATTGTAATGATAATTTTTCCGTATGGCGAAAAAAATAACCCTGTTCAGAAAAAAATTTGGTGTCTTTCAATTTTCGGTTTAAAAGTTCCCGTTCGCGTTACTTAGTAGCGAAAAAAATAATACCTTCCATACATTAACACCCGGATACTGATTACCTGTCTATATATATAAAACAGTTCCGTAACTGACTCATTCATTCACTGACTGACTGACATACAACGCACAGACCAAACCGCTGGACCTAAAGGGCTGAAATTTTGCATGGCGATTCTTCTAATAGTGCAGGGGTGCACTAAGAAAGATTTTAAGAAAGATTTTTCAAAAATTCTTCTTAGATTTTTTTAAATTAAATTTTTAAGCTGTTTTTTAAACTTTTTTTACGTTTGCATTTAAAATAATACATTGAGGGTTCTAAAATTTATATCACGAGAAAGATCATAAAAAGTCCTTCAAAATGAAATCTTTTTCGAACCTTTACCTTGATTTTCTGATTTTTGGTGAATTTTTAAAGATTAATTTTTAGAATTTAATTTATTAAATGTTGATCACGAAGGCGAATTTGGCACTTCAAACCAACCAACAAGCCTTGAAAGCTGTCAAATTAGCTTCGAATTGTTCGACTGTTTTGTTTGCCCCTCTTCTCTCCGTTTTTAAATTTATGGAAGCAGGGAGCTTTACGATCCAATTTTTCTTAAAGTTTAATTTCCCTAAACAGCGGTGTGATTTATTGCGACTGTCAAGAAAAATGATATCGGTTTTATATTCAGACGATAGATGGCGTTATAAGCCTTCCTTTAAAAGAAGAGGTTTCCTGAAAAGAAAATCGAGAAAGAAAATATTGATATAAATTATTGATTTCAGATATAAAGATATAATTTAGAAGTATTGCATTGGTGTAAAAGTACGGAAATAATATGACGTGAAAAATATCTTTTTCAGGCACTTTCGATTTTCAATTAATTAATTTGAATTGAATTAATGCTCGTATAATATTTTTCATTGACAACAACCGGAAACATCAAACAATTCCTTTCTACTCTAATCAAATCATTGAGTGTTTTTTTAAATCAATGAATAAACATTTTCCGGAAATTTTTCTTAGAGTTATATCCCAATACTTTATTTTCGCTAGATAATGCTAATTATATGATAATGCTAGATACAAACGTGTATATTTTAAGAGCATTTTTAGATTTTTTGAGAATGATTTTGTTCTTCAGTTAGAATAAATTCATCCTGTTGAAGCAGTATGTGAGCCAAAAATTAAACCCGAATCTTTTTTTTCTGGAGTTTTTTTTCGATTTTTATTTTTATAAGGATATGAATAGCGTGTCTCGGTATGGATAGATTAAAAATGTGAGATATACATGAATGAGTATATATATATATAGATATATTTATTTCTGTATCTCTCTCTGCACAAATATCTGTCTGTCTAACTATATATAAATAGCAATTTAAGTACTTTAACATTTCATATAAGTTAATTCCCTGAGTAGAAAACTTCGTTAGAAGAAAGTAGAGTTCAAAATCTATTTTAAAAATATGAATAATAGAATCAAAATTATGTAAATGTGATGGAGAAAAGTATAGACTCTTCAAAATCAGAGAAAAAAAAATCAGTAAAGACTTCCTCAATATATATGCATATATCTACCTACCTACCTACCTACCTACCTATTAATTTATCTATCTAGCTCTCTATATACATGTATAAATACATATATTTCTGTAATTCTCTCTGCATTAGTATCTATCTGTCTAACTACATATAAATAGTAATTTAAATAATTTAACATTTAATATAGGTTAATAGCCTGAGTAGAAAACTTCGTTAGAAGAAAGTAGAGTTCAAAATCTATTTTAAAAATATGAATAATAGAATCAAAATTATGTAAATGTGATGGAGAAAAGTATAGACTCTTCAAAATCAGAGAAAAAAAAATCAGTAAAGACTTCCTCAATATATATGCATATATCTACCTACCTACCTACCTACCTATTAATTTATCTATCTAGCTCTCTATATACATGTATAAATACATATATTTCTGTAATTCTCTCTGCATTAGTATCTATCTGTCTAACTACATATAAATAGTAATTTAAATAATTTAACATTTAATATAGGTTAATAGCCTGAGTAGAAAACTTCGTTAGAAGAAAGTAGAGTTCAAAATCTATTTTAAAAATATGAATAATAGAATCAAAATTATGTAAATGTGATGGAGAAAAGTATAGACTCTTCAAAATCAGAGAAAAAAAAATCAGTAAAGACTTCCTCAATATATATGCATATATCTACCTACCTACCTACCTACCTATTAATTTATCTATCTAGCTCTCTATATACATGTATAAATACATATATTTCTGTAATTCTCTCTGCATTAATATCTATCTGTCTAACTACATATAAATAGTAATTTAAATAATTTAACATTTAATATAGGTTAATAGCCTGAGTAGAAAACTTCGTTAGAAGAAAGTAGAGTTCAAAATCTATTTTAAAAATATGAATAATAGAATCAAAATTATGTAAATGTGATGGAGAAAAGTATAGACTCTTCAAAATCAGAGAAAAAAAAATCAGTAAAGACTTCCTCAATATATATGCATATATCTACCTACCTACCTACCTACCTATTAATTTATCTATCTAGCTCTCTATATACATGTATAAATACATATATTTCTGTAATTCTCTCTGCATTAATATCTATCTGTCTAACTACATATAAATAGTAATTTAAATAATTTAACTTTTAATATAGGTTAATAGCCTGAGTAGAAAACTGCGTTAGAAGAAAGGAGAGTCCAAAATCTGTTTGAAAAATATGAATAATAAAATCAAAATTATGTAAACGGGAGGGAGGACAGTATAGACTCTTTCAAAATCTCGAGAACAACGTATTCTTGAATAGATAGGAGCTCAAATTTAGCTCTTCTTGTGCAGAAAACCAGGAGTAATATAAGAGAAAGGAAAATTTTCTGGGATTTATCTCTTCTTGGATGAATTATCCATCATGTATGGAAATCCTTGGAGCTTTCAATGACAGCAACTTTTCAAGATGAAAGTAAAGGTATGCATACAGAAGAGGTAGGGGAATATTTCGCACATATTTTGCCACACCTGGCTGCCTGATATTTCAAACATTTTATAAAATTATATCCTTATGCTATACAATTTTTACTTTCTGAGCAGAATATAGAGATGAATGGAGTTCCTTGGCCATGTGGTTTTATCTCCAGTACGCAAGATGTCAAGTAATCAATGATAGTGTGCTCAGTAGTTAAAGTTTAAAGGATAATAAGGTAATTAAGAGTGGGATTACATCAATAAAATTACTAGTAAATTAAAGTTAATTCTTCAATAATTAAAAGGGTGGGGGAAATAATATCTTAGGAATTTAACAAGTATTAGAGATTTAATAATTTAAAAATTAATAAGTTAAGTTTAAAGTTACGAGGCAAGAAATAGGAATAAGTTAAGTGGCCCTCATCAAAAGAGAAAAAAAAAGGCCCTCCTCAGGGTCATACAATTCGTAATGAGTAGGAAGCAGAATTCCACGGGGGAAAAAGAAATATCAAGATGGAATTTTTTGGAAGATGCGATACCACCTGGGATCGAACCCACAACTCAGGGTTTCACAGATCAGCGCGATGCCTCTGCGCTACGGCAGGACATAAGCAGGTGTGCAAGATAGAAAGAGTATCGCGATGCGGTAGTTAATGTTAGCTCCTGAGGAGACACGCCCTAATTTTTACTTTTTATTTACTTCACAAATGTATTTGACGTACACACTTAGCATTTTTTTTTTTTTGGTAGTTGTTTTTCCACAGTAAGAAAAGGAAATTGTATAACTTATAATTAAATTTTGAAGTTTATTTCCTCTTGTAACAATTAAAAGTTTCCATAAACGATCAAGACATTGTAGATTCAGAATAAAATATTGATACAGGAGGATCGAATAACATTTGTAACTAGATATGAATCTTAGGCCAATGGAAGTAAAAATAAAATATTTAAACAGTGCAATTAAAACTAAAAATGCTTTATATAATAACTGCCATGAGAAAGGGATATTTTAAATGGTGTCTCTCTTTTAAAATCAGCAATTGCTTCAGAAGAATAATCTAAGTACTAAAAATCTATCAATTTCTCTTGATAATCATTTGCCAGGTTTTACAGCTCAAAAATACGTAACATATACAGGAACCACCGCTTATAGTGATCAGTGGTTATAAGAATCCACCGTTTATAAGAATCAATATCGCGAAAACAAAAACAAATGTATTATTTCCATGTTAACATTTTCGCTTTAAAGAATCAATCCACCGGTTTTAAGAATCAGCTTACACTCTTCGCTTTCCTTTCATTTTTCCAAAAAAACTAATTAAACCCTCAAAAGGCACGAAGTTCTTTCTTCAATTTTTTTAATGAAAGAGTGATAAGATGGGATGGAATACAGTCGTAAAATGCATCCCTTTCTTTGTTAGACATAACATAATAGTTTTCCCTTAAACGCTTTAGCACAACACTGTCCTATTAGCTTGACCCGGGGGCTTCTTTACCCGTCCGGGTCCGATTTCACTTTTCTCCACAGAAAAACAAAGACCAGGGACTCTTTTGTTTCCCACCTCCTATATCCTGGTTGCGGCTTCCTGGACCCTGAAACACATAAATCTTCGGCGAAGTGTCCAATATCACTGAGGAAAACCTGACATCAGTAGATTCAGGACGTTATCAAACCGTGAAACGTAAGCTAGAAGGTGAATCTTCGTCTGAGACTATTAGTATTGAAAGAGGTATAAACGGCCTCCTAAAAACTTCATTACGTCAAACTACCATAGAAAACTTTTTCTTGCTCCCTTCCTGTAGTTGAAATGTTACAACTGTTATGCAGGTATGTTGTAACAAATCTTGATTTTTTTCTTCTCCTACTATAATCACGTGTATTTACTTTTAGGTCTAGAAATTAAGTTGTATTTTTAAAATTATAAAAAATAATTTTAATAAAAGATAATTAATGTAAATTAAAGAGTATTTTATGGTAAATTTTCTAATATATGTATATATAGGTGTGTGTGTGCCTGTCCAAAAACCTAAATTTCGGCTATAAGAATCAACCGCTTATAAGAATCAAAAACAGTAATAATAAACGTGATTCTTATAAGCTGAAATCACTGTATTTTTCTATGTTACCAACATACTTATATGTATTAAAGGCAAACTTTTATACGTGGGAATTTAATTAGTGCTTCTCTTAGAAAAGCCGCTTTAAATGTCAAACTTAATTAATCTGATTTAATCATTTGATATTTTTGCATACATTTTTTACATAACTTATTAACTTTATGTTTTTAAATCATGCATTTTTACAAAGCCAATCTTTACTTATATAAAAGCCTAGAGTAGAAAAAGTGCAGGTAACCATTTCGGGACGGACCAAATCGGGAACATCTTAACATTGCGACGCCATTATCTGAAATTTTTCTTGAAAAATAATACCACAAAAGTTACGTGTTTTGAAAGCCCTTTAAAAATATGAAAATTTTAAGTGAACACCCTAGCTCAAAACCGTTTAGTTTTTGAAATATCTTCAAATTAAAATATCCATCGAAAAGAATCATTTATTCAATTGAGTCATTCAGTTGAATTTCGAATTCATTCTACTCAATGGTTTTTCATATTCCCTTTAAATAACTACATTTTTAATGTTTAATTTTAATGTTGATTAAATTATGTTTCACGTTTTATTTTTGTTTTATTTTATTGTCGTTTACTGCTGTTTAAGTGTCGTTTTCAGCAATGCCTGCTGTGTGGTGAGTCATTCACTTTTGAAACAGTTTTGGTTTAGTTTTGATTTAGTTTAGTTTTGTTTTGTTGTTTATTGCTGTTTAAGTACAGTTTTAATGTTTAAGAGTCTGTTTTCAGACTAAGTGAGAGTCTCACATGAGTCGTCCCCAGGGCCCGACTTTGACCCAGTGGGGCCCTGGGCAAAGCAGAGTTTTGGGGCCCCCTCCAAGGACAGATCCAGAGGGAGGCCATGTGCCCCCCCCCCCTCCAGGAGTAGATGTCCACATGAACATGTGGGACACTCACAAAGCAGCCCCCCCCCCCATAAATTCAGACCGGAAATTCAAAAAATTTTTGACCAACAAGTCAAACATTTGAAAAAAAAAATAATAATAATGTGTTAATTAATTTACTTTTAATGTTAATAAATAAATTCAGGAAATTTTCTTTTGAAATGAATTTAGTGGGTGCACTGTGCACCATCCAGGATTTTTTTTCTGTATCTGCCACTGCCCACCTTTACTGAATTAACCTAAAACCAAATTTTCAAAAATATGTACAACTTAATACTAAATTAGGGGGCCCCATAAATTTGGGGGCCCTGGGCAAGTGCCCCACTTGCCCATGCGGAAATCTGGGCCTGGTCGTCCCTATATAGAGGGTAGTATGTACTAGTCAGCCTATATGGTGCCCCCATAATAAAATGGCCAGGAAAACAGCGCTGTACTACGGGGGTGAGGATATTGCCCAAGAAACTGCCTGCCACATTGGGGGAAAAATTGAGTTGAAAGTCCTTAATATTTTCTGAGGAACCAGAGCATCCTTTTTGGCCAAAAAATCAATCTTTTCATTGCTAAATATCCCACAGTGTGAAGGCACCAACTGAAAAGATATTAAGGCTGCTATGTACTAACCCCATTGGATTCGCTCACCTCAATGTTAACCTATGGAGAAAATTTGTCCACGGATTGCCGACTTGGATTCAAAGATTTTTTTAAAAAAAATTGTACTCCGTCATAGAGATAGAAAATTTACATTTATGTACATTTTTAATTTTTTTTTAAAATGCAGTTAATATTTTAAAATTTAAATTATTCGGGGAAAAAATCTGGTATAGTGTGTTTTAAACGCTCATAAATTCCATCGGTGGACAAAATTTATAAAATGAATCCTGTAGCGCTTTGCAGAAAAGTTCAGGCTATCTGACAATACCAATTTTATTGGATTATCAGCATTTACGTACTTGTAAATAGTTGACAAAAATATCTTTTAAATAAAAAATTTGGGGGCAGCGCTTAACCCCCCTATGGACAGAGAGCCATTACAATCCATCAAAATGTCAATCCTAAGGGGCGTGGAATTCTCGAACTGTCAACTGGACTCCTCCCACCACAAGAGTCTGCAAGAAGAGGAAAAGGGAAATACGATTTTTTTTCTTTGTACATAGCAGCCTTAAGCGGCAAAGCTGTAACAGATTTAGCGTTAACCAGAGTGCACCACGAGAAGGCGTGCTACGTTACAACCCATTAATAATTTAAACACTAAAAATGTGTAACATAGATAAATATAAATAATACTCCCATTACTACAGTTTGTTGGCAATAAATTATTTTAAATCAGTCATGGAAGCATAAAAGGGAGAGTAAAAGTTAAAAGACAAATGTAAATATATCATACAACGGTAATACATACTGTTGTTAATTGCAAATGAATGATGATGAAAGGAATTCTGGCAATCATCTACAAACACGTTATTTTCTCAAAGTAACTCAATTAAATTTTGAATTGAAATCGAAATGAGACAAATTGCTGATACTTTTATTGCATCGATAAATCAAAGGTGTTACCTACGTAAAATAAACATAAATATGATCCATAAATTTCACATTCTAAAAAAGTGTGTGAACCTTTTACCAAAAGTTTTTCCATTCTAAAAATGTCATCTTCTCCAAGCACCAAAACCCTCAAGAAATTGAGGGTTAGGCGGACAAGTAGACACGTCTGCAGCTATGTACAGCAAACTCACTTTGCTAAATAAAGGGCAAAAGGCGGAATTGTCCAAAGTGGTTGTTAAACATAATATCCAAGGCTTTAATTTTCGAAATGCACTTTACTGGCAATTAACCTCTAATCTTTCAATTAGGTGCAGTCACAAATTCCAGGCAATAATTAAGTCCTCCATTAACCCTTAAACTTTAACACCGAAGTGTTATAATAATCGAGTCGACTTGAACATGTTTGAATAACCAACTCTCTCTCCCCAATACCTTAAAAACGAAATTCTAATTATGTTCGATTCAGAATAAGAGGGAATCGGGAAAAGTACGTACCACTAGTATGGACTATTTGAGAGAAGATTAATAAACAGTCCAACATCTCCAGCCATATATATCACAAATTAAAATATTATCTCTGCAGTAGAAATCTAATTAGGGGATTATGAATGCAAGAGTGGGACCTTAAATAATGTAATTAATTAAAATTTTCCGTCACGCCGACATTTATTGCCTGGAATGCTATGCTTTTAATTTTCGCGAGCAGAGTAAAGGGTGGAGATACAAATTGATTCATAATTAAATGAAACCTCCGTAATCGCGTTACATTAATTCCATGTTCAGTCTTCCATCCTGTCTTGCAACGAGAATGGAGTAATATCTGTGTTCGTGATTTCGGACTGGGAGAAATTTTAGGGAATTACTAGCTGAAAACCCGCACTTCGCTACGGAGTACATTCAAATTAAATACAACGGTCAATGTATGCAATTAATGCCAAAAAAAATAAATATTTATATTTATAATAAATGCGACGATCAGTGTATACAATTGATGTAATATATATATATATATATATATATATATATATATATATATATATATATATATATATATATATATATATATATATATATATATATATATGTATATTTATAAAAAAATCGTAAGGGATATTTATTTTTTTGGATAATATCCAATCGTCTGCTGCATTAGAAAGAAAAAAATATTTTTTTTGTCTATTTAGTTGTTACGCACGGGACGATAAATTTATTGAAAGTACCAGAAAAAGAAATCACGTGATCAGCATTTAATAAATTAAATTCTATAAATGAATCTTTAAAAATTCACTAAAAATCAGAAAATCGAGGCAAAGATTCGAAAATATTTCATTTTAAAGGAATTTTTATGATCTTTCTCGTGATATAAATTTCATAACCCTCAATGTATTATTTTAAATGCAAACGTAAAAAAAGTTTAAAAAACAGCTTAAAAACTTAATTTAAAAAAATCTAAGAAGAATTTTTGAAAAATCTTTCTTAGTGCACCCCTACACTATTAGAAGAATCGCCATGCAAAATTTCAGCCCTTTAGGTATAGCGGTTTGGTCTGTGCGTAGTATGTCAGTCAGTCAGTCAGTCAGTCAGTGAATGAATGAGTTAGTTACGGAACTGTTTTATATAAATAGATATATTTATAAAAAAATCGTAAGGGATATTTAATTTTTTGGATAATATCCAATCGTCTGCTGCATTAGAAAGAAAAAAAAATTTTTTTTGTCTATTTAGTTGTTACGCACGGGACGATAAATTTATTTAAAGTACCAGAAAAAGAAATCACGTGATCAGCATTTAATAAATTAAATTCTATAAATGAATCTTTAAAAATTCACTAAAAATTAGAAAATCGAGGCAAAGATTCGAAAATATTTCATTTTAAAGGAATTTTTATGATCTTTCTCGTGATATAAATTTCATAACCATCAAATAAATATTTTAAATGCAAACTTAAAAAAAAGTTACAAAAACAGCTTAAAAATTTAATTTTAAAAATCTAAGAAGAATTTTTCAAAAATCTTTCTTAGTGCACCCCTGCAGCATAAGAAGAATCGCCATGCAAAATTTCAATCCTTTTTAGGTCCAGCGGTTTGGTCTGTGCGTTGTATGTCAGTGAGTCAGTGAGTGAGTCAGTTACGGAACTGTTTTATATATATAGATTTGTACCTCGTGCAAGCTTAAATATTCATCAGTGCTGGTCTACTCTTCATTGAGGGTTATTTAGTTTCTTGCGCTGTTCAAGGCGGCTTCTGGGATAGTTTTTAAAAAATTTTTGAACTTTGTAGCCACATCTGAAAAATAGAAAAATAAGCTGTTACATGTAGAAAATCTTTTCGATAAGATTAGTTGTAAAAAAAGAAACAAAATCAGTGAATTCCTGATTTACCCGGGGTAATTAATGCACGTGAAAAACTGAAAACCAAGTGAAGTTTTAAAAATGGCACCATGTACCATAAAAAGCTACTTTAAACGTACCACAAAAGCACTTGAAGAATTTGAAAGCTTGTTTCAAAGACTAAAATTTTAATATTAAAAGCAAATTTAAAATTACAGCAAAATTAAAGCAAACTGACAATTAAAGTTTTATGTAACTACCGAAACCAATAACTCAATTGGCATAATGTTTTCCCTTTTGTACACAGGCTTCAGAAATATTTGCCTTCAGAATTTATATAAATTTTCTACATAAAATACAATAACAAAGAAATCGTCGCAGAAACATGCTGTCTATTTAATCTATATATTTAAGTGGCTAAGCCGACTTTTTGGGCAGTCCGTGAGAGAAAACTACTGCATCGATTTACTTCATTTTGCTTTTAAACGAAAGATTGTAATCTGTAGACATGTCAAATTTGGTTTCTGTAACTGCAATTTCTATTAATTAACGATAGTTTACAGTTAAAAAATTAATTTTTGCGCATGCTCAGTGTCATGTTTAAATCTGTCTCTAGAAACTCACTGTTTTTGCGCATGCTCAGTGACATGTTTTAATGAAAAAAACGTTTATTCTGAGGAGTCTCTCTAAATCTCTCTCTGCCATTTTAATTTTTATTATAATTATGTTTGTGAAATATATGATTAAACCCGATGGAAATTGTTTATTTCGCGCTGTTTAATGAGCGATAATTTACAATTAAAGGGGTCCAGGACACAAAATTGTTCGAATTTTCGAAAAATTTTTTTATTGCATTAAAAATTTCTGTGATCTTTTACGCTTAAAATTACGTTTAAATAATGTTTCTGTCTTAATTAGAACAGGAGAAATTATTATTTTTTTTGCAACATTCTAATAGTAGCCAATCGTTATTTAAACCTGTAAGTGCGTTTTTCTGCATGTTGGGTTTTTTCCCCATTTCTCGTTTTTAAATTGTTATAAGTCAAGAACCGTTAAAGATAAATGGTTCAAACTTGGAACATGTCTTTTTCAACTATTTTACTTTAATTTTGATTCAGAAAATTTGAAAACAATATTTACTTTCGAAAATATGATTTTTTAAAAATAAGTTACATAATTTTATTTTGTAATTTTTCATCTAAATATTTTTAATTTAAAAAAAAATTAATATTTAAAAAAAATGATGAATCAAAATTCAAACTTATATATTTCTGTTTAATTAAATCAAAAAATTTTGAAATTCGACAAATAATATTTCGAGTTATAACGATTTTTAATTACCCCACTTTTATTAGAATTTTAATTAAAAAAATTTTTTAAAAAAGCTTTTGAGAAGTTTTATAATGTGATTTTTTTTACAAATTATGTGGTTAACCACCACAAAAAAATTCAAAATTTTAACTCAATAAATAAAAAAAATTTTAAAATGTGTCCCGGACCCCTTAAAAAAATTGCGTTCTGCGCTTGCCCAGTGACATTTTTAAATCTTGCTTTAGATACTCACTAATCACGAGATCGCTTAAACACGTTAATTTGTTGCTGCGCATTATTATGAATTTCAACATTTGGCAATGATGTGTTGAGCATAATTTGTCTATTAGTACTGTCATGTCGTGGCCGACAACAAGCCAGCACAATCTCACGTGAGATCCAGTAATTCAAACTCGACATTGAGATAAGCAGAGGCACGGATTAAAATAAAAATTAAGCTCCTTTATTAGAACTCAACTATATACAAATTATTTACAATTTGGTCTCAAAACACAAACTTAAAAGCATTCCAACGCTGACCAATCTATAGCCTTCGCGTCTGCTGTCTCACCGTTCGCTCTTTCAAGTCACCTCTAAACGGATTCCCCCCCCCTTCAGTGTTGCCAACTTCTACGAAGCGCCTCCCCCTAGCGCCATCTCAAAATCCCCCTGTTCCCCCTAACACCAACTTGAGATCCCCCTAGACCTTCCTAAAAGAAATTCTGGTTCCAAATAGGCATCCTGTTTGAGAGATAAATTGAAATAAATAGAAAATACACTCTGAATGAAACGGAGGTTTATTTACAATTGACATATGTATGGAACTTATAATCTAATAAAAAAACGCGTCTCAATTGTACAAAATATTAAAAAATGTTTCCCCCACAAAATACCCCTAAAAAAAATGTGGCCCCTAAAAACATCCCTTTTCATCTAACTTACCCCCAAATTTAGGGGGAAAACCCCCAAGTTGGCAACACTGCCCCCCTTTAACGCCGAGATTGATGGCAAAATTGTGATTGGTTTGACTTATCACGTGGCCATATACGTTGAGCTCTGTGATTGGTTTCCACGCCTCGGCTTCAGTCTTCTTGTACACAATTGTCCCGAGAACGTTGAGAGGAAAAAATGGGATGTTGCACGACTATCTACAGTACACTTATTTACTATCTAGCCGTCATGTTTTGACGGGTACCCAGTGGCGTAGCGAGCATAACTGGCGCCCGGGGCACGATACCTTTGAGGCGCCCCCCCCGAAAAACATATAGTAATATAATATATAGACCCTATATTGGCGCCCTCGATAAACATATAATAACATAATATATAGACCTTATATTGGCACTCCCCCCCCGAAAAGCATATAGTAACATAATATATAGACCTTATGTTGGTGCCCTCCCCTAAAAAACATATAGTAATATAATATATAGACCTTATATTGGCGCCCCCCACAAAATAATATAGTAATATAATATATAGACCTTATATTGGCGCCCCCCACAAAATAATATAGTAATATAATATATAGACCTTATATTGGCGCCCTCCCCGAAAAACATATAGTAATATAATATATAGACCTTATGTTGGCGCCCTCCCCGAAAAACATATAGTAATATAATATATAGACCTTATATTGGGGAACTCCCCTGAAAAACATATAGTAATATAATACATAGACCTTATATTGGCGCCCCCCACAAAATAATATAGTAATATAATATATATACCTTATATTGGCGCCCTCCCCGAAAAACATATAGTAATATAATATATAGACCTTATGTTGGTGCCCTCCCCTAAAAACATATAGTAATATAATATATAGACCTTATATTGGCGCCCCCCACAAAATAATATAGTAATATAATATATATATACCTTATATTGGCGCCCTCCCCGAAAAACATATAGTAATATAATATATAGACCTTATATTGGCGCCCTCCCCGAAAAACATATAGTAATATAATATATAGACCTTATGTTGGCGCCCTCCCCGAAAAACATATAGTAATATAATATATAGACCTTATATTGGGGCCCTCCCCTGAAAAACATATAGTAATATAATATATAGACCTTATATTGGCGCCCCCCACAAAATAATATAGTAATATAATATATAGACCTTATATTGGGGCCCTCCCCTGAAAAACATATAGTAATATAATATATAGACCTTATATTGCATCCACCTCGAAAACATATAGTAATATAATATATGGATCTTAGATTGGAGGTCCTCTGCGAGTGGCGCCCGGGGCATGATAGACCCCCTTTCCCACCCCTTTGCTACGCCACTGCGGGTACCAACTACAGTTTCATTTTAAAAGCTATTTAGTATATTCTAAACTAAGAAAATAAAAATGGGCATTTTTTTAATAAAGAATTTTATGCCCACGACTGTCTAACGATCAAAAGAAGGAGAATTGGTTATCATTTATTGCCCTATTCGGCAAGGTCTGAAGCCTTCATTACTAAAACAAAGTTTCCTTGCAGGTAGTGAGACAGCCGTCGGCCATGAACAAAGTATCGGTGGCCATCACGAACGGACCTCCTATCCGGCAGTTTGGAGACCGGATAGGCAGCGACCGGGTGCAGCCGGACGACTACAGCCCGCCGGAGGACCCCTGCACCGACTTTTTCCCGAAGCTGACGGAACAGACGGCCAAGTCGGTGGACCGCGTCTGCAGGTTCCTGTTCCCCTGCGCCTTCGTGATATTCAACCTCATATACTGGTTAACTTGGGCACCGTGAGCGAAGGTTCCGCATGTTTTGTTTATCTGTAAAAGTAGTTGTAATTAAAGCGATTTGTGACTCGAGGGTCTTGGTGACTTACTCTTGGACCGTTCATGGATGGCTTCGAATCCAGGAACAAGATGATTGTAGCACGTTCGAATTTGAACGCTCGACTTGCGAAGACGTCTTGGACGCGTCGTTTGTATATTATGCTGTTGTAAACATCGACGCTTCTGTGTCGGCAAGACTTTCATTCCAATTAAATTCACTTTTAGTAGCACCTATAAAGCAAATATTATAGAAATTGTAATTATATCTGTGTGTGTTGCAGTGAAAAGAGTGTCCAAGTCCAAAATCGCAGTTTTGAGAAAAACGGGATTGAATAAAAAAACGGCTTTTGTAAAGTCAGTTTTTTTTAAGTTTAATTTTTAATTTTTTTCTTTTAAAGTAAATTTTTCTAATTTTATTTTTGTTGAGTAAAGAGTGTTAAGTCCTTGATTGGGACATAATCCCTTTAAGGGGACAGTGGACCTTCAAACCTAACTTTTTTGTTTTGAATGGATTTGCTTGAAATATGAATATGTGATTAGTACCATAGATATGTAAAAGTGGTTAAAATTTAAAGATGAAATATTAATAATTTAGGTATTATGAATTATTAATTGTATCAATAATTGGCCTAATTAAAAATGTTCCATGCGCATTTCTTTTTCATATAATATGGTAATTTTTATTTACAGGATACCTTATAGAACTAACAATGAAACTTATTGCTTATTTTAAGCATTCATTAAAAATATAAAGAGAAAAAAATAATAATAGTGAAAACATCCTTTTTGTTACGCAAAATACCTATAAATCATCTTTTCAAGTACAAAATTTAGAAATTCTGAGCTACGAAGCATAATTTTTTTCAATAAGATTTATTTGATATACAGTTAAGTATATAAAACTTAAATTTCAAAGCAATACGATAGTTACAAATGCGTCTGGAGCAGTTTGAACAGTCGTATGACATGAAAATTTTTATTTTGAGAAAAACACATTTAAAGTTATTGCTATTAGTAACCACATAATATTTAAATTCAATACAAATGCCTATGACTAGGAAAGTAATCACAGAAATTAAAAATTCTTCTTGCAACACATTCCTACTCGTCCGTAGTTTCACAATTCAATAAAATAAAAAAATCGAATTTTTGGTCAAATTTTACAATTTTGAAAGTCCCTTAACACTAACATGTTTGTGTTTTGTTTCACATATCCCAAATTTTCCCTGATGAATAAAATTATTTAGTAGGGAAATTGGACTTAGCTTTCTGTACCCTGCAGTAGCCCTTGATTTTTCAAACGTGCCTGGTTTTGATAATTCAATTTAGGCCATTTCGGACTTAACACCCTTTGCACAGCAAACACAGATATGTATTTAGTTTTAAAGTATCAGTTATATTTAGCTATGAAAAATTTCTGGCTTTTTTATAATGAAGCTTACATACCTGTTAAGTTGAGATGTATTAAATGATACATTTTGAAAGCAGTGATCTTTTTTTATATGTCAAAGGATCAGTAATAGATCTCAGTCAGTTCAGCTTTCATGCAGCAAAAGATGACCGAAGTTCTTCAGACGTACCAACAACCCACTAGGAATGGATCAAGAATTCTTATTTCAGGTTTTCGGCATACATTTTTGATAATAAAGTTCTGTTTTGGAATTTGAAAGAATTCTGCAGGTATGATGAAGAGAAGGGCTGTAAATTCGAGTCATTTTGGTAGCTAGCGTGACAAGATTCAACCACGTGAGTTGAAGTCCCACGTGGTCGATTTCTGACCATGGATGCTACTGTGGCTATGCAGTCGTTTTTATCACAGACTCCCTGCACCCATAATAAAATAGCCCCAAAAAATAACTGTGAGTGTGAGAAACATGCCCTCTGCCACATATAATAAAAGGTCTGTAAATTACTGCATAATACCTTGTGTTGTACTATCATTTAATGAAGAACAGTAGAACAGACGGTAAGAATTTTGAATGATCTTTAGAACGAGATATCGCACTCTAATTTGAACTCTTATTTGAACAGATGAAAAATAGAATGCATTAAGGGGACTCACTACCCTTAAATCTTTAAAACATTCGATGCTTTGAAAAAAATATATGTTAAAGCCTGATCATTTCTGAACAACATAAAGTAAACCACATGAAAATATTCCGCTTAGTTCCGGAGATATTGATATTCTAAATATTTAATTACTGATCAAGTTTATGGCAAGAAACATTTTAAACTCATTTTTCTCAAAATGTAATTTTGCATCATTCCGAAACTGATATCTCAAAAACTATGAAACATAATTCCATGAAATTTTTATCACTGCATAATCATGTTATTTTATTGCGTCGGAACTAGAATTATTGCAATCACTGCACATTTTGTTGTTATTTTTTCAGGGGTAAATTACTGCAAAAATTTAAGGGAATTTTAAGTATATTTTGAGCAGTTTTAAAAAAAATTGAAAAAATATTTTAATGTTGAATGTTTTATGTTCGATTGTATTTTGAATTATTTATTTTAAATATAAAACGGGAATTATACATTTAAATGTGAAATTAATTTCATAGTTCTGCGCGCAAGCCAGTATACAATAAAAATGCTTAAAAAACAAGGTATATCTAAAGCATTTAAAAAAAAATATTGAAAATTATTTTGAGATTTGAAAATTTGTTTATTAAAATATATATATTAATTTATCATATACATAAAATTTGGAAAAATTGGGAGTAAATTGAAATAGTTGCAAAGAGTCAAAAAGTATGAAAATATGCCTTATTTCCTCGACTTAAAGAGTCGTGAGTCCCCTTAAGAATGAACAGTGGGTGTTCGGAATAAGATTTTACAGTCCTCATAGTGTCACTTAGCCCAAGAGTCGGAGCAGAACAAAACCATTTTGCTTTTTTTACTTTGGAACTATCAAGCCGGTCAAAATGACTCGTTTTAAAATTTGGGCGAAAACTTTCTGCCCTAAATTTCATAGCACTATTTCAAAGCCTCTGACGACTGCTTTTCCGATACATTAGCAGTATACCTTTTAACATACCATGACGAGTCATAAAGTTTTTTTATTACGCGATGCATATACAGAACACCTTTTAAATACCGCGATCATTCATTTTGACGAGAAGTTTACGTATCTCTATAACGATATATTTATGTCTTTTGATATATCGTGATAACGGTCATTTTCAAGGGTTGAAAAGTTAATGTAACTTTATGACGTACGAGTTCCTACGTCCGGAGGTGTTCACAAAGCAATTTTGACTACCTTCCATTTAAGTTTTTTTTTTTTTTAAAGAAGACTTATGATTTTAAGGATCTTGCTTTAAGATCCTTGCAAGCATAAATTGTCAGTTTGCCAGGAATTTCTCAATAATTGTGACGCAATTGATTCATGATGAATAGTTGGTATAACGTTGTCATAATGAAAAGAGTACACATTATTCTGATAAATATTTTATTATTACACGGGCTATTTTAAGGTATCCGTACACCTTTGAAACGGCATTTCCGATTAAAAAAATAATCGATTTACCATTTATTCAATAATATCAAAGCCTAATCTTTTATCTTTCTAATTCTGTCTGAATCATGCTTCCTTCTTAACTAAGAGACGATGAACATTAGTTTGACAACGGTTGTCATAGAATATTATAACTGGGAGTAGCCTTTTCTACAAATGAATTTTTTTCCAATTTACGCAAACATCCTACAATAAAAAGTTATGCATGAAATGAGCTTAAAATTTTGAAGAGTTGCTCTTCAAAAGTTTATGAAGGGAATAGACGACGCTCATCACTGTAGATTATTTAGTTTTTGTTTACATTAGTCTGAATTGCAATGACAATGAATTTTAAGCCATTTTTTTGTGCATCAGTACTTACTACTACAGCGTCTAAGATAAACAGAAAATTATATTGAGAATGTTCTATTCCCTAGAAAAAGTTATTATTTTAATTTTCTAATTTATAAAATGACTAGCTGAAAACCCGCGCTTCGCTACGGAGTACATTCAAATTAAATACAACGGTCAATGTATGCAATTAATGCCAAAAAAAAAATATATATATATTTATAATAAATGCGACGATCAATGTATACAATTCATGTAATATATATATATATGTATTTAGAAAAAAATCGTAAGGGATATTTTTTTGGATAATATCCAATAGTCTGCTGCATAAGAAAGAAAAAAAAAATTTTCTTGTCTATTTAGTTGTTATGCACGTGACGATAAAGTTATTGAAAGTACCAGAAAAAGAAATCACGTGATCAGCATTTAATAAATTAAATTCTAAAAATTAATCTTTAAAATTTCACCAAAAATCAGAAAATCGAGGTAAAAGTTCGAAAAAGATTTCATTTTAAAGGAATTTGTATGATCTTTCTCGTGATATAAATTTTATAACCCTCACATTATTATTTTAAATGCAAACTTCAAAAAAAGTTACAAAAAATCTTAAAAATTTAATTAAAAAAAATCTAAGAAGAATTTATCAAAAATCTCTTAGTGCACCCCTACACCATAAGAAAAATCTCCATGCAAAATTACAGCCCTTTAGGTCCAGCGGTTCAGTCTGTGCGTTGTATGTCAGTGAGTCAGTTACGGAACTGTTTTATATATATAGATAATATTCCGGGTGAGCCAAAAGTTTGTAAAAACTTTAAAAATTCATATAAAAAAGGAAGAAATTATGATAAAGAGGTGCAGTTTGCAAGAATGGGCTAACAAAGAACTCGGATTGTTTTTTAAGCAGCAAAATAAAAATTAGTCAAACAAGTCACCGGTAGAGTCACTGGTCCAGCTTTGCGAGCACTGC
The DNA here is from genome assembly GCA_907164885.2 of Dolomedes plantarius. Lineage (NCBI taxonomy): Eukaryota > Metazoa > Arthropoda > Arachnida > Araneae > Dolomedidae > Dolomedes > Dolomedes plantarius. Next base: position 222,573,585 of record OU015492.1, on the reverse strand, counting down.
TACTCCCCGCGGACGATTCCGCCGCAATATCATTCATGACGGTTTCCACGGCAGTAATGCGACCCTCCACCAACGAGGGTCTTCCATTCCGTGGCCAATCCTCCAAATCCTCGTGTATCACGGTCTTTTACTGCAAGATTGATTTGCATAATTCCGCTGAATCTCTCGCATGTCAGCGCCATCTACCGGTGACTTTTTAACTTTTTAAGCTTTGTATGGGCTGATGAAAAAATCCATCCGACTTCCTTGTGAGCCCTTTCATGCAAACCAAACTTCTTTATCACAATTTCTTCCCATCTGTATAGGGTGAGATAAAAGTTTTTACGAACTTTTATCTCACCCTATACAGAGGCTGTTCGCACATTTTTTTAGACGATTTTGGTAAGCGGCAATAAAAAATCATTTGCTGCAAAAGAAATAATTGCAATTGTACTATGTTTTTAAAAGTCCAAATTATCGTCTGCGGCTTGAAAGTTTTGTTTTTATTCAAAATGGCGTTTTTAACAAAGCAGTGGTTCGAAGGCTACATTTTTGCTCTTTCCGAAGAGAAATATGCATACTCCATTATCCGAAAACGATGTGAGAGTCCTGGTTTTGTGATATCTAAAGCGTCGATAGGTAATATCGTCAACAAGAAAGGAAAAAAACGTCAAATTGGAGACTCAAGTGGGTCAAAAATTCCAAACAAGTATCCAAGGAAAAAACGGACATCTTCGACTATTGCAAAGGTACGTTGTTTAATGTTAAAAGAAAATCCCCCTAGTCAAAGGACAGTTGAAAAATCATTAAAATGCTCGGTGTCCAATGTAAACAAAATGATAAACGTTGATTTAAATCTTAAGAAAGCGAAAAAACGCAATGTGCATCGTCTTCTTCCAAATCATATCGCTGAACGCAAGACACGCTGCAGAATTCTATATGAGAAACACTTATCCAAAGAAAAATGGAAAACAATTGTCACAATAGATGAATCATGGGTGTATTTAAATGATTGCAACAAAAAAAGAGCCATTTATTATCATAAAAGGGGAGAAAAAAATTTAAGTACATGGTTTAAAGAATCGAAAGAAAGTTTTTCTAAGGGATTCATGATTGTTGCTGGTTTTTCTTATAATGACAAGTTAAAAATAAAGAGAGTGGAAAAAAATGTCAAGATTAACACCAAATACTATCAGGAACATATTTTATCGCTAATTTTTCTGAATGAAATACCATCGCTTTACCCACAATGCCATCAATCTGTGAGACTCCATCAGGACAAAGCTAGCAGTCACACATCAAAATCCACTGTAAATTTCCTAAAAGAAATGGAACAAAAAACTGGTATCAAGGCTATACCCTTCACTGATATCCCTACTAAATCTCCCGATGTATCACCTATGGATTTTTGTACTTTCGGACTTTTAAAATCTGCATTATCCAAACGTTGTCCTAAAACCCTTACAGGACTCTGGAAAGCTGTTCAGGAGGAATGGGATAGAATACCTCTTCTGACACTTCAAAAGGCATTATTATCCTGGAAATTGCGGTGTCGAAAGATAGTTCAGAATAAGGGATGTCAAATAGAACATTTAAAACACAAGAATTTTATGTAATTTAGTTTTGTGAATACAATATACATCGTCTAAAAAATGTGTGAACAACCTCTGTATTTGATTATTTTTGAGTTATCACGATCTGCAGAAATGTCGAATTGGCACCCATTTTCTCCAGTTGAAAAATTATTTTAATATAACAGCTCAACTTTTACACATTTTCCCCAGTTTTAATTTAGATCTCATTATAAAAAAATAGATAAAAGGACAAAATTAATGAAATAAATCACTTCCGTGGGAGTACGGATACCTTAAAGTTAGAAAAAGTGAACAAAAAGAAATAGACGTTGGTCTTTAGCTTTATGTCTCAGTTCTAGTTTTTTATTCCATCCATACAATTTACCCGTAAGACTGGTTAAATTCTGAAAAAACTTTTGGAACTGTTGGACGGAATAAATAACAAACAGAGAATGCTGTGGGAGGGAAATTGATGGAGGTGAACTTTTCTGAGAGTGATTAGACAGTGAAACTGATCTTTTTGAAAGTGAAAATTAATGAGCCCTCGGAAAACGACAATGAAGGGAAAAAATATTTACAACTTATGTTAGGGAAAATGCCGATAGAAAATGCATTATGTAAAACTCTTTTGTTTGTTATTATTTGCATTAGGTTGATTGTTTCCTATATTAAAATGCAAAAAAATGTGTTGCATATTACACTTAAAAAACTTTAATTAAGATATAACTTTTTTTTCAATTTAGATATAACCTTTTTTTTCACCAAACCAATCAAAAATAATTTCGATTGGTTTGGTTAAAAAAAAAACAGTCATCTCTTTAATCGTCCATTGTTGAAGTTTTTACGACATTCATTTTTTGAACGTAAAGGGTGATATTCAGTATTGGAGGCACACATATATTTTATCCAAGCAATTTCAAAGTAAACAGAAATAAAGGAGGAGAGACAAACATAGGCAAAACGTATATTAACTAAGGCTTTGCCTTAAAGTTAGAGACCATAAGAACGCATTTAGAAAATTTACAGTCCTTAAATGGGCTTTGAACATCTGTAGAAGATATCATTTAATCACTTAAGTATATGAGAAAAATTAGGTTTATCTTCTTATTCTAAGATATTCTTTGAAAAGACTATAAAAGTATTAAGTCTCCCTATACAGAGGCTGTTCACACATTTTTTAGACGATGTATATTGTATTCACAAAACTAAATTACATAAAATTCTTGTGTTTTAAGTGTTCTATTTGACATCCCTTATTCTGAACTATCTCTCGACACCACAATTTCCAGGATAATAATGCCTTTTGAAGTGTCAGAAGAGGTATTCTATCCCATTCCTCCTGAACAGCTTTCCAGAGTCCTGTAAGGGTTTTGGGACGAGGTTTGGATAATGTAGATTTTAAAAGTCCGAAAGCACAAAAATCCATAGGTGATACATCGGGAGATTTAGTAGGGATATTAATGAAGGGTATGGCCTTGATACCAGTTTTTGTTCCATTTCTTTTAGTAAATTTACAGTGGATTTTGATGTGTGACTGCTAGCTTTGTCCTGATGGAGTCTCACAGATTGATGGCACTGTGGGTAAAGCGATGGTATTTCATTTAGAAAAATTAGCGATACAATATATTCCTGATATTATTTGGAGTTAATCTTGACATTTTTTTCACTCTCTTTATATTTAACTTGCCATTATAAGAAAAACCAGCAACAATCATGAATCCCTTAGAAAAACTTTCTTTCGATTCTTTGAACCATGTACTTAAATTTTTTTCTCCCCTTTTATGATAATAAATGGCTCTTTTTTGTTGCAATCATTTAAATACACCCATGATTCATCTATTGTAACAGTTTGTTTCCATTTTTATTTGGATAAGTGTTTCTCATATAGAATTCTGCAGCGTGTCCTGCATTCAGCGATATGATTTGGAAGAAGACGATGCACATTGCGTTTTTTCGCTTTCTTAAGATTTAAATCAACGTTTATCATTTTGTTTACATTGGACACCGAGCATTTTAATGATTTTTCAACTGTCCTTTGACTAGGTGGATTTTTTTTTAACATTAAACAACGTACCTTTGCAATAGTCGAAGATGTCCGTTTTTTCCTTGGATACTTGTTTGGAATTTTTGTCCCACTTGAGGCTCCAATTTGACGTTTTATTCCTTTCTTGTTGACAATATTACCTATCGACGCTTTAGATATCACAAAACCATGACTCTCACATCGTTTTTGGATAACGGAGTATGCATATTTCTCTTCGGAAAGAGCATAAATGTAGCCTTCGAACCACTGCTTTGTTAAAAACGCCATTTTGAATAAAAACAAAACTTTCAAGCCGCAGACGATAATTTTGACTTTTAAAAACATAGTACAATTGCAATTGTTTCTTTTGCAGCAAACGATTTTTTATTACCGCTTACCAAAATTGTCTAAAAAATGTGCGAACAGCCTCTGTATTTTCGTTTTAAGGTCATCTGTTGACACAATTTTCTCTAAAAAAGCTCGAAACAGCTAATATTAGAGATTATTTAGGTAACCATGGCTGAAATTTCATTCTCATAGAGGATTTCAAAACCATTATTGTTGAAGAATTTAGCAGCAATTTGCTTGAATGTTCTTCATTTGGTAAAGAAACTCTAAGGCTCTGTTTAGGGATACTGAAGAAGTTATTCCAAATCTAAAACTATTCTAAATTCATGCATGGACACAAATAAAACCAGTCTGTATAATCATGGGATATTAGCTGTTGTATATCTACTTAAATTATTTTACTGAGAAATCTGAGTGTAGATATGTTTTAGTCTAATCAGAAATGTATCGAAATTTCACAGGCAAGTGTTTAAAATAGGGTTTCACAGATTGTGTCGCGTCACCATGGATTTTAATGATGCGTCACCATGGACTTTAGAAAAACTAAGATGACGTATAGGACTCTTGTAACCGAGATTTAAATGATTGCTTGGCAACGAGCAAGAAAATAATTTTGTTACATATGTGTAATGTTAGTTCTTTAAGGGGCTGTCTTGTGTTGTGTTCTTGTATGTCGAAATAAAAGATAAAAAGAACGGCTTGACATGTTTTCCTTCTGACAGCAGGCTACGCATACGTTTTTAGGAGCTTAAAGGAACGGATATCGCTCGGCAAAGTGGCAGTCGAGAAGCACTATACAGGTAAAATACATTGTTTCTAGTTGCTACGTAACAGATTGAATCTTATTGACAAATATCCTTGATACTGTTAGCTTACTTTGTAATTAGTTATTATTTTACTAGCAAAAACAAATGGTCAAGGACAGAAATAGGAAAATGTGGATCAATGGTTTCCAGTCCCTTTAAGAAAAGTTCCTGTTATGTTAGAACTACATCCACAAAAATAGAAAGTTATATTAGAGGTATGTGCGGTTCAAACAAAATTCGTGACCAAAGGCTTCCCAGAAGCCCATTTGAGACTGCTTAAAAAATCTTAAAAGCTTATATTACTTTGATGAATTATTGGAAGACGTGGTAAGGATTATGGCATGATAATAATAAACATTGTATTAAATGCGAAATATTTTGATCAGATCTATAAGGAATGACGAGTTAAAATTGTTTTTCGCTTATGCTCCTTAGAAATTTATACATTGTTTAATTATTTAACCTCAGAGAATATTTATTTCTTAAAGCCTTACAAATTTATGCGTTAATATTTAACTTATTCAAAACTCTCTCTTCCTTTTAATGTACACTAGTTTCCGCAATTATGACTTCTACATGAATATTGTTTCCCAGGCCTTTTTTAGAGAATAATATACCACCTCGAACTTTATATTCTTTTCTTACTCTTTCATTCAAAGTTTTAAAGTATTACTGAAAAAGATAATATTTAACGGGATTATGAATGAAAGACGCTATGAAGCAAATGGATTCTTAACTGTGCCCATAATACTTGAAACTCTAAAAAAAAATGTGTGTGAACCACTTTTCTAAACCCATTACATTACGAGACGTGAGATTACTGATTTTACTTGCCAGAAACTCAACAAAGGCAAGGAAATATTAATGATTGATGATACAGATCATTGGATTTAAATGGATCAGTATCTAAGCTGATCTATCCAAATACTCGGCAATAAATGTTTAGTTGCATTACTGATTATTTATTGATCTAAATATTCAGGGATAAATACTTAGATCAATTAATAATTAGTTTCTACGCATGAATAATTTCGGATGCAGATAATTGACTTTTCATGATAAGTGTTATACACCTTAAAGTTTGCTAATTTATTAAACAATGTTCAACCTTTGAACTTAAATATTTATAACCGAGTTTCTGTTCAAGTGTTCAAAGGGAACTTTTTTTTGTTTATATTTATGGAGGGAAACTTATCTGCTAAACTGGGATGCATACACGATTTTAAATTTCTAATCAACTTTTCACTTTTACACCTTGAAAGAAATTCACACTCTAGTTTAAATAAATCGAACATTAATTTAAAAACACATAGTTCCTCGAATGTTTTTTTTTTCAATACTGTGAATGCCTGCCAGGCATTGAAAAGTTCGTTTTAATTTCATTACATCTGAATCTCTACAAAAAGTTAGTAGAAATTTTAGATTTCCGCTAATTTAACAGTTAAAAAGATATAAATGACTTCAAACATTTATACGTTCGAAAAAGTTTTTGTAATCTTGAGACAAAGCAATGGAATACATTTCGTGATAATGTTTTTTCCATCACCGTATCTCTTTTAATCATCTTTTTTTTAGTTAAATCTCAATTTTAACTATGCAAAAATTATTACATTTACATTGTTTTACGGGAAAAACATAAAATGTGTAGCATAAGTAATAAAAAACTTTTAGTTATTCGAATAAAATCATACCATTGTTTTATTTTACTTGTTAAACAAACTACTCGTGCCTTTAAAGTAGATTGGGTAAATGAAGATTTGCCTAAATTTTACAAGCATAGATTGCCTGTTACTTACACTTTACATGCATTGTTCGATGCACGATAGAGCCTTTGGCCGGGTGAATTGAGTATGATTGAAAATTAAATTCCTTTAGCAGAATTATTGCTCGATGCGACATGCACAGTGATTAGAATAGTTACGAATTTGCAGGGTTTTGAGTAGATGAAGTTCAACACAGCTTTCCTCTTGAATGCTTGATTTATTTACAAACTCTAAAATCATTACCTACAATCTCAGAGGCACGTCAGCAGTGTAAATCCCAATATAAATCAAAGCTTCGCGATACTGTTAAATGTACACATCAAAGCGTTTTCAACACTGGTCGTACATGAATAGTTGACTTACAAGAGTAGAGTTTGGTAGGTGTTCAAACTCTTTCGTAAGTGACGTCACAGTTTTCTTTCAAAGGTTTCGAGAAATACTTAACAAACATAAGTATCTCTTACTAGAGTTTATAACACGTCAACAATCTGGTTATAGGACAGCACTTACAAGGTGTTATTGAAAGACATAAAATAATTCTCCCATCCAACTTCGAGGAGGAGAAAGGTAACCTCGCTTGAATTTTGATTGCGTTGTACGTACGATGTTTGAACTTTCATGACACAGTTGTTTTCCATTTAAAAAAAATAGAACTGTCCGGTTGTATTCCTCAAATTTTCATGTTAATGATGGGTATTAAAGTTCCACAAAATGCCACAAAAGTGAATAGTTATCGAATGGCAACGCAATAGACACAGACCCGTATGATATAATGTCTGTTTTTTTGTTTTTTTTGGAAGACCCGAAAAAAAAATTAGGAAATTACAAATATATCCAACAGATGGCTCTAAACCAGCATTGGCTTACCTACAAAAATGGACTCTATAAAATAAAAAAAAAAAATTAAAATGAAAAAAATTAGGTAGTCTCTTCTAACGAAATTACCAAGGGTTATTAACGTAGGATTACTTATCGTTGCTTACCTCAATTGTATGTATATATTTATGTATGTGTTATGTATATTTGTATCTATATATATATATATATATATACGTATGTATGTGTATATATATATATATATATATATATATATATATATATATATATATATATATGTAAGAAATTAATTGGGAAAAGAATAATTAAGTTAAATTTAAAGGGGGCTTAGGGATTAATCATTTTCGTGGCGCGAAAAAGCCACCAGAGTTCATATTTCCAGACGCGTGCGGGTAGAAAAAGTAGGTTTTTCCCCTTTTTGAGATTGACCTTCGATTCGCGGTGGAATGAAGTCCGTAGAGAGAATTTATTTTTAGATAATGTACAGGATTGGGCGCGAAAAGAAACTTCGAGAAAATTCTAAATTGGTCTCTGTGCCAGGAGAGTGGACGCGCGGTTTTGACCTCGAAATCGGGAGAGCGCGGGATAGAATTCAATGTCTACGGACGAGTGTTCGTCGCGTCTATAGACTATAGTTCGCGACTATAGTTAAAAGAAATGGCGGAAACCGAACACGCTGAGATGGAGCTTTGGTGCTCATGAAAAGGAAATAAACGAAATTGATTCAAACTATGGACTGATGTTAGTATATTATTCTTCCACTCGCCACTAAAATTCACGGATGATGACTGCAATTTAAGATATGAGAGCAGGTAAACCACACGCCTAGCATATATATATATATATATATATATATATATGTGTGTGTGTGTGTGTATGTCAAAATTTTGACACATTTTGGTTCTTTTCTATTTAACTGCTTACTGCTTATCCAAGCGATACAGACTGGGTTTGGCGCGCTGCCAAAATTATAATTCGCGAGGTACGGACGGACGGTTTTAGCGACTGAAATTTTGGTTTCCGGAGGACCGTTATGGAGGAACGTAATCTTACGTTAAAACTGTAAAGACAAGAAGAGTTAGTTCCGGGAAAATGTTTGCCATGTTGACCTTACCTGATAAGGCACTGTTGGTAAGGCATTATTATCTCGTCTTCTGTTACAGATAGAGCACCATCTGGTGGACATATTTGTAATTAACTGTGTACATTTATTTTCAGGTCTTATAAAAAAATAAATAATAGTAAAAAAAAAATCCGACATTATATCATGCATGTTTGTACTTAATGCATAACCTCACTGAAATATGGATTTTTGGAAAATGTTTACTGACTTTTGAATTACCTGGTACATATTATGTTTTACAGACTACAGAACTTTAAGGCTACTGTAACACAAACCGCATGTTTCTAAATCCTGATGCCATATTTTTTGTGGTGTACACTCAATGCGCATCCAGTTGAATATCTGTATTTAAAGTCTATGTATCTCGGAATGGAAATTTTCACCTTTAATTTTCCGTCTATAAAAGATTGTATCTCAAATTCCTCTCGAGGTATCAGTATGAAATATTGTACAGTATTCCTTTATTCTATTTTCCTAAAAGTGTCTCGTGGATATTTATTGTACAGTGTAAAAATTCAAAATATATTCTCTTCGAAGGAAAATTTACTCTATGAATTATATTTTACACTTTAAGGGGACAGACCTAACTTTTTTTTGTTTTGAATGGATTTGCTTGAAATTTGAATATATGATTAGTACCTTAAATATGTAAAAGTGATTAAAATTTAAAGTTGAAATATTAATAATTTATTAATTATGAATTTTTAATTATATAAATAATTGGCGTAATTAAAAATGTTCTACGCGCATTTCTATTGCATATAATATGGTAATTTTTATTTACAGGATACCTTATAGAACTAACAATGAAACTTATTGCTTATTTTAAGCATTCATTAAAAATATAAAGAGAAAAAAATAATAATAGTGAAAATACCCTTTTTATGACGCAAAATGCCTATAAATAATCTTTTCAAGTACAAAATATAGAAATTCTGAGCTGCGAAGCAAAAGTTATTCCAATCAGATTTATTTGATATACAGTTAAGTATATAAAACTTAAATTTCAAAGCAATACGATAATTAGAAATGGGCCTGGAGAAGCTTGAATTTTCGTATGACACGAAAATTTTTATTTTGAGAAAAACACATTTAAAGTGATTGCTATTAGTAACCGCATAATATCTAAATTCAATACAAATGCCTATAATTAGGAAAGTAATCACAGAAATTAAAAATTCTTTTTGCAGCACATTCCTACTCGTCCGTAGTTTCACAATTCAATAAAATAAATTAAAAAATCGAATTTTTGATCAAATTTTATAACTTTGAAAGTCCACTGTCCCTTTAAAGCAATAAAATTTTTATAGATAATATTTTTTAAAAAATGTGAAGACAAATTTTTGAAAAAAAAACCCTTTCTCTGCGCGAAATCGAAAAAGAAATTATCACAAGGAAGCTATTGGTTTAAAAGATACGATGAAAACTTCACATGCTTTAACTTCCGAATTCAAAACTGTTTTGAAAAGAAAATTTCAAATTATTCATGTATATTTTCACATGAATCATTTTTTTCATATACAGTGAAACTTCTATAGTCTATTCAATGGGCACCCCTCTAGACAGTCATATTTTCTTCAGACCCCATAGAGTCAACGCTATGGACGAATCCTCTTTTCGACGGCCACCCCTCAAAACGGCCACTTTTTTGCGGAATCATGACTGACCGCCATAGAGAAGTTTCACTGTATAAAGCAGAGCTCCGCAACCTTTTATCTTCCACGGCACAACAACTTTTTTTTCGATAATTCCGCGGCACACCACAAGAAAAAGCTTGCAAATATATAAATTACAATAAATACGTATATGTTTTTATTAGATAAAAAAACACAACAAAATAGCTCTATGTATCAAGATAATTATAATCATTTAAGTTTTATAGAAATCATTTTGAACTGTACACCAACGCAAGAACAAAAATATAAAATTATAGTTTACAAGTAAAAAAATTTTCTCTTTAAATTTCTATATTAAAATTTGCTTTTTGGTCTTTACTTAAGCCTAATAAATCAAAGTTAATTTAAATATAACTAATTTATTGATGAGATATTTGAGATTGTTTTGATAAATGTGCGTTTTATATTTGCACGTTTTATATTTGGCTCTATAATAGAAAGAGCTACAGTTCATGGTCAAGGTCCATTAAATAGGATCGTTTGTCATTTTCAATTAGAACCAGTGTCGAAAAACTTTGTTCGCCTAAGTATGTCGTCGAAAAAGGGAGCAAAATTGCAATGGCCTTGTCAGAAATTTGTGGATATTCTTTCTTAACAGAAATCCAGAAATATGACGCTCGAGCATACATACAATGTATGGCTAACTACATGTTTTCGTTTTGTGTACCAATTTCGACCCAGAAAAATTACATATTAACAAAAAGTTAGAGGAATACTTTACTTAGAAAAAATTCTATTTAATGCGGTGGTTAATTTTTTTATATCATAATCGATAAAATCACTGCGGCACAGTCAAGATCACCTCGCGGCACAATAGTGTGCCACGGCACAGCGGTTGCGGAGCACTGCTATAAAGGACCACACGAGGAAAAACAGTCATAAGGAAATGTATTTAAACGAAGGAAATGGAATTTGGTGTCTTTAATGAAGAAAGACACCAAATGAAGAAAATGAAGAACGACTCTAAAATGAATGACTCTAAAAGAATGACTCGAAAATGAAGAAAAACATTCAAGACTATAGAACGGGACAAAAAGGATACTGCAAAGGCTATTTGTCCCTCTTCAAGAACTTGAGTAGAATTTTTTAAAGCTAAATCTGAACACGTTGAATATCCACTGTGATAGGTGTAGCGTGCTCATAACTTTTTGAGGGGGGGGGGGCACGAATTGAATTCAGTTAAGGCTCTCCTCAGCGCATTGACTGCCTGGCAGGGCCCTTAAAATATGAAATATTATGATTTTTTTTAAATTGAATAACAATAGAATTGATGTTTGAGTAGTAGTCAAAAGTTATACAATGAGAAAAAAAAATATAATATAAATAAAATGAGAAAAAAAATATAGCATTGCATTTTTGTTATGGATCATATCATTGTTAAAAACTATGTTAAGGCTAAAGACATAATTGGAATCTTCAGTTTCCCAGTTTGAAAAAGCGGGAAAAAAACCTACTTTCTTAAAAGTTTTCTACAGTTTTCCGATTTTAACTGAACATCTATTAACGTTTTAATTTATTTCAAGCTAAGTTGTTGGGGGGAGTGCAACCTCCCCTATGCCCCCCCCCCCCCCCGACGCTACGCCTATGTCCACTGTATTCTAATACAAAGTCTGTAAATTTACAGTACAAATCAACTGAATAAATGTTATACTGCTTTAGTATTATGAAAATAATTTTTGCAGTGAAAATTAATTCATTCTAATCGTGCGTATGCTGATATTTTGATATCATCCCACTCAATTTTGCTCGTATTCATTTGAATAGTTTACATCTCTTTAATGAGCCCCGGATTTTAATGACATTATATTATGTTTTGAGAGCGCATACTTTTGAATAAATTAAATGGCAGAAACATATCATTGCGAATATAGCACACCGCATGACAAAGGGATGCATTTGCGAAATTCGTAGCATCAATGCATCCCGTAATGAGTTGTTTCAACACCAAAGCGTCTCTCTGTTTAAACACCGTCTGCACAAGCAGACATGCCTTTTAAATAAATAACGGCGACTTTTACGAGAGTTTCGAGTCACGTTTTCGGAGATTTTCCATCGTTGATACTACAGCGTAAAGCAGTTTGCACGAGATCCCAGTCGAGAATTCAACCGCACGTACTAGACGATTAGCGAAGGGGGGTTTCGTTTAAATTGCTGCAGATTAATGACGAGGGGGAGGCTGTTCCGTCAGCGTCCAATTACGAGAAGGAAGGGAGCGTTTATTTCAGCTTTCTTCCAATTTCGCTACCCTGATTTAAGAAGAGACACCACTTCTTTACTCTTTGCGTTTTGCTAAGAAATCTTGGGATCAAAAACGAGTTGAAAGTTCCATTTTATTTAATGCCATTTGAAGTTCAAGTCTTCAGTAGGACTTATAACATAGGATCCCCACATATATCCAGGGCCGCCCAGAGAATTTACCGGGCCGGGGGCAAACCTCTCTTGGGGGCCCCCAAAAAAATAAAAATAAAAAAATAAAAATTTTATTACATGAATGATTAACATTACTATTATATTTCATTGCACTGCTCTCTTGTTATATTTTCTGAGGTATAATAAATAAATTTTTAAATACATTTTTAAAAATGTATTTAAAAATGTATTACATACATATCTAATAAATACATTTAAAAAAATTTTTTTTTGGCCCCTCCGGCAGTTGGGGGCCTGGGGAAAAGTTCCCCAGTTGCCCCCCCCCCCTTCTGGGCGGTCCTGAGCCTATATCTGTTACATCCCCCTTAACTTCTAAACGGTGACAGCTTAGGCCATATAGTTGGTGTCTAGGTAGAGTAAAAAGGCTATGCGCTATTCGATGAGATAACTTACAACGCCATCTGTCGGCAAATTTTGGAGTGAGCGTTTTTATCTCAAAAACGGTACGAGATACGGGGAAAAGGACAATTACAAAGTATTTCAGCATCATCGATTTAGTAAGAAGAGACACCTTGCGCACATTAATACTTAAAACAGAATGTAGAAGGTAAACATTTGTTTGGTCACGATTTCGAAAACTGTCGTGTCATAAAGAGTGGATGTTACGCAATGTGCAGCGATAAATCCAGTCCAGAGTGAAAATGTGCATAGTGGCTAATGGAGAGCATTTTCAGCAACATAAATAAATGATCCTGAAGGCAGGGAAGTGTCTCAGTTTCTTTCTTCCACTCTTTATGACACGACAATTTTCGAAATCGTGACCAAACAAAAGTTCATCTTCTACATTCTGTTTTAAGTATTAATGTGCGCAAGGTGTCTTTTCTTACTAAATCGATGATGATGAACAACTTTGTAACTGTCTTTTTCCCGTATCTCGTACCGGTTCTGAGATAAAAACGCTAGTTCTAAAATTTACCGGTAGATGGCGTTGTAAGTTGTCTCATCGAGTAGCGCATAGCCTTTTTACTATACCTAAACACCATTTTTATGGCCTAAGCTGTCACCGCTTAGATGTTAAGGGGGGGGTGTAACAGATATAGGTGGGGACCCTGTAGGCGAGTGATGTATGACTGAAGCGCAGGTATTTATTTGCGTTGAAATTCAGCATATCCAAGAAGTTATCGCTAATTTACCTATGGATAATATATGCTGCATTCGACTAAAATAATCGCACTTGTAAACAGTGGATTTTAACCTTTTTGATAGTCAACACCCCTTTGAATCTAAAAATAAGCTCTCTCACCCCCTTGAAAAACGTGCTTCTACTTTTTATTTAGGAAAAGACATTTGGAAGTAGTCAACATGAGGTTCACTGGTTAAAAGTGTCTAAATCAAAACGACAGAAGAAACGAAAGTCAACAGAATTAATAAGAATAACATTTAATGAATATAGAATGTGCTCTTTACAGTAAGAAGCACAAAAACTACTTAAGGCGACAATGGACCTTCAGATTGACAAAAATATGCCCCCAAAACGATTTTTTTTTTCTTTCAGAAAATGATTTTGCAACTTATCAGCTTTAAATTTTTTTAAAAAAGTATGTTGATCCGATCATTATTAACCGAGTTATAAGTATTTTTTTTCAAACGTAAACAATGGAAATGTTAGTCAAATTAAAACTTTAAATGCCATTTTCCCAAAACAAGTTTTCGTGTCGTTTCGGTAAGTTCAAAATGTTCCATGCGTCATAATTTTTCTTGAATTTTCATAAAATTTCAAAAAATGATTATTTATGTTACAATAAAACTTAGTAATCAATTCATTATACTATTTTAAAACAACTTGAAATTTTTACAATAAAAAAAATTTTGTGATAAAATTTTGCATAAAATGACCTATTTTTTATCGATTTCTTTTCTAGTTTTTATAAATATGACTGTCAATCAAATATTGCTACTAACTTTTATTATAACTATATAAAGTTACCTTAAGAGAGAAATTTAGATATCTGAGACCAAAATTAATGCGCATGGTGCATTTTTACATAGAGAAATTAACAAACTGATTTTAATTAATATCTTTATGAATTACATTCTGATTTTTTTTTTAAATTTAGAATTTCCATCTATAAATAACGCTGTATAAGTATACAAAATTTCATAGCAATTGGTTAATAAATAAAAAAAAAAGTTTTTCATGGTCCATTGTCGCCTTAACGCCGGAATCCGAAGTGTTGAAAATCAATGCGCATGCGCGCCATACAGGAAGTGATTTATTTATAGAAATCCTGCGCTACAATTCACTACAGCAGCTGTTAGTAGAATTACATTGGGTACAGTTTATGATTAAAAATTAAAAAAAGTTAATATAATCGAAGAAGGAAAAGTCCGGAGATGATCAGACTGGAACAACATTGATAATTTATTTATTGCATAAAAAAATTAATTATCGCAATTAATATAGTATACATTTACAATACATACTATATTATTACATATAAAACAAATCTACATTTTTAATGGCTACGTTGTTGTTGTTTGTTCGTAATTACCCTTTCAAAAACGAGGCTCTCTTTTTTTTTTTTTGAAAGAGCTACGCGTGAGTCATCAGATGCATTGAAGCGATTTCTTGCTTCTGTTTTGACGTGCAAAAGTGATGAAAAACTCATTTCACGAAGGTAAGTGGTGGCAAATGGTAGAAGTGTCTCTAATGCTGCTTTTGCCGATTCTGGATAAAGTTCTAACGGCGTACATCAGAACTGTTCTATGTCCAGATTTTCAAATGCCATTTCAATACCTGCATTAACTCGCATTGCGATAAGATCGTATTTTAATAATACGTTGTCGTCCATTGAATTTAGGTCAAACAAAAATGGATTGAGTATCGATGTATTAATTTTGCTCATATTTCCCTTGGAAAAGTAAATGATTCACTCAATTGGTAATTTTCATAAAAAATTTATAACCTCTCCCGGTTAAGAACCACTGCTTCAGAGCATTGGTTTTTATGTGTAAGGAACTCTTTTTTCCCCCTCTTGGATGAATAAATGTTTCAATTTTGTGAAAAGGAACGTTAATGGGGATAAAGGTTTTAATATGATAACTGTAAAGATATTGCTTGATAGAATCTTCAGTGTAGCGCAGGTGTTCATCCATTGGACGTTTGTGCCTCCCCACACAGCGGCTTTTATTGGCTTCTTTATTACGGAAGCATCCGGTAAATGAACCAGACAATGAGTAGACAACTCAGGACCTCCATACATTGGACGGAATTCAAATTAAGGTATCCGCGGTGGTAGCTGGCCACACTAACCACAACACGATAAGATAACATGAACAGAATTATAGAGCAAAATATTGAAATTAACAGCAGCTGCATTAAAAGGTACAGTGGCTGTTCGCACATTTTTTAGACGATTTTGGTAAGGCGCAATAAAAAATAGTTTGCTGCAAAAGAAATAATTGCAAATGTACTATGATTTTAAAAGTCAAAATTATCGTCTGCGACTTGAAAGTTTTGTTTTTATTCAAAATGGCGTTTTTAACAAAGCAGTGGTTCGAAGGCTACATTTATGCTCTTTCCGAAGAGAAATATGCATACTCCGTTATCCAAAAACCATGTGAGAGTCATAGTTTTGTGATATCTAAAGCGTCGATAGGTAATATCGTCAACAAGAAAGGAAAAAAACGTCAAATTGGAGCCTCAAGTGGGACAAAAATTCAAAACAAGTATCCAAGGAAAAAACGGACGTCTTCGACTATTGCAAAGGTACGTTGTTTAATGTTAAAAGAAAATCCCCCTAGTCAAAGGACAGTTGCAAAATCATTAAAATGCTCGGTGTCCACTGTAAACAAAATGATAAACGTTGATTTAAATCTTAAGAAAGCGAAAAAACGCAATGTGCAGCTTCTTCCTCCAAATCATATCGCTGAACGCAGGACACGCTGCAGAATTCTATATGAGAAACACTTATCCAAAAAAAATGGAAAACAATTGTCACAATAGATGAATCATGGGTGTATTTAAATGATTGCAACAAAAAAGAGCCATTTATTATCATAAAAGGGGAGAAAAAAAATTTAAGTACATGGTTCAAAGAATCGAAAGAAAGTTTTTCTAAGGGATTCATGATTGTTGCTGGTTTTTCTTATAATGGCAAGTTAAAAATAAAGAGAGTGGAAAAAAATGTCAAGATTAACTCCAAATACTATCAGGAGCATATTTTATCGCCAATTTTTCTGAATGAAATACCATCGCTTTACCCACAGTGCCATCAATCTGTGAGACTCCATCAGGACAAAGCTAGCAGTCACACATCAAAACCCACTGTAAATTTCCTAAAAGAAATGGAACAAAGAAACTGGTATCAAGGCCATACCCTTCACCGATATCCCTACTAAATCTCCCGATGTATCACCTATGGATTTTTGTGCTTTCGGACTTTAAAATCTGCATTATCCAAACGTCGTCCCAAAACCCTTACAGGACTCTGGAAAGCTGTTCAGGACTAATGGGATAGAATACCTCTTCTGACACTTTAAAAGGCATTATTATCCTGGAAATTGCGGTGTCGAAAGATAGTTCAGAATAAGGGATGTCAAATAGAACATTTAAAACACAAGAATTTTATGTAATTTAGTTTTGTGAATGCAATATACATCGTCTAAAAAATGTGTGAACAGCCTCTGTAATACCGACTATTCAACATCGTGCAAAACAGTTAATCGAGATCTCAACACTGCCGCTGTGGTAAAACTGCAAAAATAATGGAGCACTCACCCTAGACATTAATGCTCACCCCCCTCAAATTTCCATTATTACAGTCTATTATTTAGGCCAAGGAAATAAGAATGCTTAGCTGGAGAATTTTAAGTCCTGGAACCCGTGAAATACACGCACTATGTACGCGTGTATGTAGACGCATAATGTTACAAATAGCGCGTGCGTAACCCCAATATTTGAGTCCCATAACTCCTCTTTATTCCATTTTCAATAAATGAAATCCAAACCGAGCTAAAATATTCACTTAGCTTCATGAATAACAGAAATTCCAGCGATTCGCATGAGTGTATTTTAATATTTCGCACTGGTCTCGTACGGTTTCAAGAGACCTCGCCGAAATTGGATAGAACAGAGTTAACGTTTTGAGTGGAAATTAAATTAATCACTTATACAGTAACCACCGCTTATAGTGATCACTGGTTATAAGAATCAACCGTTTATAAGAATCAATATCGCGAAAACAAAAACAAATGAATTATTTCCATGTTAAAATTTTCGCTTTCAAGAATCAATCCACCGGTTTTAAGAATCAGTTTACACTCTTCGCTTTCCTTTCATTTTTCCAAAAAAGCTACTTAAACCCTCAAAAGGCACGAAGTTCTTACTTTTTTTTTTAAAGAAAGATTGATAAGATGGGATGGAATACAGTCGTAAAATTCACCCCTTTCTTTATTAGACATAACATAATAGTTTCCCCTTAAACACTTTACCACAACACTGTCCTATTAGCTTGACCAGGGGGCAACTTTACCCGTCCGAGTAAATCTTCGTCTGAGACTATAAGTATTGAAAGAGGTATAAACAGCCTTCTGAAAACTTCATTACGTCAAACTACCGTAGAAAACTTTTTCTTGCTCCCTTCCTGTAGTTGAAATGTTAAAACTGTTAAGCAGGCATGTTCAACTTGTAACGAATATTGTATTTTTTTCTTCTCGTACTATAATCATGTGTATCTACTTATAGGTCTAAAAATTAAGTTTTATTTTTAAAACTATAAAAATTAATTTTAATAAAAGATAATTAATGTAAATTAAAGAGTATTTTATGGTAAATTATCTAATATGTATATATAGGTGTGTGTGTTCCTGTCCAAAAACTTAAATTTCGGTTATAAGAATCAACCGCTTATAAGAATCAAAAACAGTAATAACAAACGTGATTCTTATAAGCGGAAATCACTGTACCCAAGTTTCAGAAGGCTCAACACGCATACCGAAATTTATTTTAAAAGATGTTTCGATCTGTTTAATTATTATAGATACAACACAAATGCAGGAAAGATATATTAATGCCTGACTTTTATTATGAAAATTCTTTTAATCCTTAAGGGAACGGTGGACATTAAAATTTATTTTTTTTTTACTTTTCATCATAGAGATACGAAATTTTCTACATATACACATTGTACTTTAAATAAATAAGAATACCTTAAAAGAAATTTCCAATCTCATTATAATTTTAAGATTTTTTAAAAAATTTGAAATTTATAAACAAAATTTTAAAATGCTCCTTGCTACTTAATTTTTGAGATATTTCCTCGATTTTGCATTTTAATCTCTTTAAACTCTACAACAAACAAATCTGGGTATCCATTATTTAATCCCTCGAATAGTTAATTTTTGAGATATTTTTTTTCTGAATTCCATCCCGATTTTCATCAAAATTTTGCCTTTTGAGAAGTCATAAATCAAATTTAATTACCTTAATGAAGTCGAATCGTAAAATGCATACGCAGTTTTTTTGTAAACGGCATCAGAATTCTTCCTTATCAATTTCGTGAATTTTGAAGAAAAATTAAGTAGCATGGAGCATTTCAAAAATCTAAAAACCTTGAAAAATCTGGTTTGAGAAATACAGATTTAAAATTTATTACTACACTTACCCATTATAAATTACTTTGTAGAATCTTCATAAATGATTTTTTACTTGAAAAAAAATTATTTTGGTACTAATAATCTACAGAAATATATATACTATTTACAATAACACAATCAGTATTACAATGACGAGATTTGCTGAAATAAAGGTCCACCGTTCCCTTAAAAGCCAATCGAAAATATTAAATTCCAGTAAATTCAAAACGATGTAAACAATATAGTTTATTTATATGCACATTTGAATATGTTAAGGAAGATGAGGTAGAAAATTTTCTCCACGATTAAATGCCAAAGAAGAAAAAACCAAATGCCAAAGCCACGAATAAAATGCGAATTTGTCTTTTCAAAACGATCATTAGATATTAAGTTTAGTGACGTCACGACTTTTAAGAATCTATACCACACATATGTTTATAATAAACTTGTAAATATATGTAAACACTAAAAAACACAAGAAAATGGTACTTTATGACGGACATTGCAAGCATTTCTCTCCAAATTAATACGGACAGAAAAAATATATAAAAATTGTCTCTTTACCAAAAATTTTAAATATTTGGGTGTTTGTTTGATTACACCTTGACTTTGGTAGTTTGTAAGAAATAAAGTTCTATCTAGATAACTATTTTTCCAATTCCTACTATTAGTTCACACCCTCTCTATATATATCTTGTTCAAATTTTCAATCGTTAATAAAATACTTTTTATTCATCCACTCAAGTTCAAATACATTTTTTTAAACTTGTAGTGGATGACACTTGATGTTAATACAGTTTTTTCAAATATTAATTCATTAATTAAATTTAATTAATCGATTTTAGTTTTAGACCTAGAGCGTCTCTTGCTCTTGAATAGTAATTTCCCTTTTGTTACTCTGTAAACGGTAGCACTGCGGTAGCGCGGGCTTCTCCCGTCCTGTAGGTTGCGGGATCAAATCCCTAACCTGACAAACTTTTTCTCTCCCTCCTAATCTCGCACAGTAGGCAAGGTTCTGGCAGGTAATCCTTTTTTTCAATTTCTACTATTAGTTCACACTCAAATTTTTCTTTGTTGACCTATATACATGTATAAATATGCTATGTATAAATAGGAATAAGTAGGAATTGACTTTAAAAAAATTTTGTTTTTATATTACTTGTTTATTTACTTCTTTACATGACGAATCACTAGTTATTAAACGAATGTTCTATTTAATTCCAAAATTAGGCTTTATTTTGCAATATTCATGTTCCAAGAGGAAAAATAGTCAATAAATTTCTACTGTTTTGATAAATTGAACTTATTTCGGGTCTTACGTCGTAATATTTATCCCAAAGCATGGCATATTTACGGTCTGAATTTAAATTTATGGCGCATGTTTATCTTTAAAAGCAGAATTCCTTTTATCGTCGTTTTCACAATTTACTCTAAGAATAACGTTCAAGAATTTGTTTCCTATCGTTTCTCGAAATATATATTTATAACGCTTTTGATGCTGGGCAGGGAAAAAGGAGAATGAGGCCAAGTTAAACCCCTTAAAAATAATTCCATTTAAACTACCTCAACAGTTTAGTACATTTACTTACATGAAATCACTAGCTGAAAACCCGCACTTCGCTACGGAGTACATTCAAATTAAGTACAACGGTCAATCTATGCAATTAATGCCAATATATATATATATATATATATATATATAATAAATACGACGATCAATATATACAATTGATGTAGAAAAAAATATATACATTTATAAAAAAAATCGTAAGAGATATTTTTACAGACAAAATATTGTCCAATCGTCTGCCGCATTGGCGAGAAAAAAAATATTTTTGTCTATTTAGTTGTTATGCACGTGACGATACTTTTATTTAAAGTAGCAGAAAAAGAAATCACGTGATCACCATTTAATAAATTAAATTCTAAAAATGAATCTTTAAAAATTCACCAAAAATCAGAAAAGGGACGTAAAGATTCGAAAACGATCTCATTTTAAAGGAATTTTTAGGATCTTTCTGGCGATATAAATTTTATAACCCTCGGATTATAATTTTAAATGCAAACTTAACAAAAGTTGCAAAAACAGCTTAAAAATTTAATTTTAAAGAAATGTAAGAAGAATTTTTGAAAACTTTCTTAGTGCACCCCTACACCATAAGAAGAATCGCCATGCAAAATGTCATCCCTTTAGGTCCAGCGGTTTGGTCTGTGCGTTGTATGTCAGTGAGTCAGTTACGGAACTGTTATATATATATATAGACTAGAGGGAAAATGTTCTAGAGTAGAACTACCTTAACAGGTGCGCGTACTTATCCATAGCTTCGAAATAACTGGGATATATATTGAACGTACCTACTGTACCAGATAACGCTCTGTCAAATGAGGGTATTAGGAACGTTTGATAGACCTCCATGAATTTCGCGATGACGGCGTCATTATACTGTTCCTTTGTGTTCGTATATGTCCCGCTTCATATAATAAATTATTAATCTGTATGCCTTACTTGTTGTATGATGCATTTACTAGAGGGGCACATAAAAAAAAAGCTCCAGTAGAGGATATCTAGATTCTGAATTGTTAGATATTTAAGTACAGTAGACTCCCGTGTAATGCGAGTTCCTATAACGCGATTTCATACAACGCGTTCAAAAAAGTGCGAAGACTTGATTCGTATAACGCAATTTCCGTATAACGTGCTATAGAATAAAATGCTAGAATTGTCCCTTTTAAATACTGTACATACATTTATTTTATTCACATGGAGTTTTGAACGAGTTTGGAGAAGTTGTTAACGTATGCCATGTTATATATCGCAGTAAAAACAAAGTTTAAATAGGATATATATATATATATATATATATACAGTGGCTCCCAAAAGAGTTCGTACACTTACGATTTTCAATGAAATAGGGGTCTATCCATTGATTAAAATGAATATTTCAGAATGGATATTTAATAAGATCTATAATAAATTCTTAACAAAACTACATGAAATATTTTTAAAACATAGTAAAACTTTATTTTTAAGAAATCAATAATCCAAAAGTAACAAAAACTTTATCTCACAAAAGTCATCGTACACTTGTAAAAAATCTCTACATATTAGTAAATATTCTAATTTTTCGTTAAATTAATATTTACTAGGATATCCTTTCAGCATCCACAACAGCTTTTGAACCTCTGGGAATAGATTGCTTTAGTTCTTTTGTAATTTTTGCATCAATGTTCATCCATTCTTCCATCATAATTGTTTTTAGTTCGCTTTTCGTGTGTATGTCGTGTTTTCGTACTCGAACCTCCAGTTCTCTCCAAATATGTTCTATTGGGTTTAAATCTGGTGATTGAGGTGGTGTTTTCAAAACTTGTGGACAATTATAGAGACACCAGATGCGAACGTTGAGAGCCGTTTGCTTAGGATCGTTATCTTGATACAAAACAAAGTTGTTTCCAATACCCAAATTTTGAGCTGATAATTTTAAATTGTCTCTTAAAATATTTATAAAAACAGCATGATTCATTATGCCATCAATAAATACCAAATTTCCTAGTCCTGATGCTGACATGCACCCCCACACAAGGATACCTTCACCGGCATGCTTAACTGTTCCTACTAAGTTCTTGGGATTAAGGTCCTCATTTTTTTCTTCTCCATACAATTATACGCCCATCAGCACCAAAAACTTTCATCGGCAAATAAGACATTATTCCAATAGGTTTGGGGCTTATTTATCATTGATAGTGAGAAGGGAAGCCTAAACTTTCTGTTTTTCTCACTCACAAAAAATTTTCTATGGGCAGAACGCCCATGTAATCCAGCTGTTCTCAGAACTCGCAAAGAATTTCAGGTGAAATTGAAGTAGAAAATGCTTCATTGAATTCTGCAGAAACTTTTACAGCACTCAAACGTGAATTTTTCACAAATTTTCTAATTATAAATCTCTGATCACGTTTTGTTAACTTTGCCGGACGGCCTTTTCTTACCTTGTTTTCGATCCAATTTTCTTCTTTAAAGCGTTTTTTTCACATACTGCACAGTAGAATGGGATAAATTAAGTAATTTAGCAATATTCCGAACTGATTTACCACTACTATGATGAAAAATAATCAATTTTCGAATGCTGTTTGTTGTTTCTTTACGACTACGAGCCATTTTTAAATAATAAATAGAATATTACGGAGTAGGCAAGCAAAAATTAAAGCCAAACGATACTTTAAATGCCACCACAATTCAAAAATAAAAATAAAGCGTCAGACGATAATTTTAATTATGAATTTATCCGAAAATATTTCAGTGTACGATGACTTTTGTAAGATAAAGTTTTTGTTACTTTTTGATTATTGGTTTCTTAAAAATAAAGTTTTACTATGTTTTCAAAATATTTCATGTAGTTTTGTTAAGAATAGATTATAGATGTTATTATTAAATACCCATTCTGAAATATTCATTTTAATTAATGGATAGACCCCTATTTCATTGAAATTCGTAAGTGTACGAACACTTTTGGGAGCCACTGTATATATAATGATAACTCCCCATCATTATTAACTGTTTCGCCTCACCTTATTTCCTTAACGCGTATTCTAAATTATTCACTTTTCAATAAAGGACAGCCCCTTTTTGCAAATTGCGACCATCAAATAAACGAATTAACGAACTAATTTCTCCCTTAGTGCACGCGCGTTAAAGATATTTTTAAAACACGAATCAACACCACATGACGTTTTCGCCACCGTGCGCTTTTCGGAACATCATGCGACCCTTATGAAGTCAGGTGCCCATATATTATACATTATTCGATCAAAACGGATTAAAAGATGAATAGTTATGATTTTTTTTTAAAATCGTATGAATCTTTTTGAAATACCCTGTACTTATTTGTGACTTCTGTGTACCTTCAATGCGGTAAAAAATAATATTAATTATACTTATTTTGGGTGCAGAGATAAAAATTGAAAATTTTAAAAAATGAGGTACCATAGGAAAACGTGGTTTAACTGCGTTCCCAGGGCCATGCCCTCTGACGCAGATATTTAAAATTGTGATATCGGGGAACCAGTATGCAGCGAAGAGAAAAAAGGAGTAAGATGATTGGCCGGCTCAGGATCCTCCATTTTTGCCTCACCAAGGTGAAGCAGCATTCAGTGCTGTCAGATCTTGGGAGGGTGAAAGACCTTGGCAGACTGTTGTGAGGAATCATTGATTCTCACAATTTATAGTAAAACCCTCAATTCACGTCTCAACAGGAGGTCACGTCTCAATCAATTCACGTCTCAACAGGAGACAACCGTAGAATCCAGAGGTAATACAGTGGACACCCGAACGCCAGAAGCAATCGTCCCAGACAATGCACGGTTGGAGGAGAGGCGACAGTAGGTCTGAGATTTTGGACATAAAGTTCAAAAGACATTAGTTTCGGTCAACCCCTTGATCGATGATGATCGGGGAAGATTAAGTGACATAAAGCAACCAGCTGATGTGCTGACGAAGGACTCTTAAGCACCAATCGAACTTCTGAAAAGTGATGTCACTTTAAAGGCGTCAATAAAAACGCTTTTAAATATCGAGCGATCGCAGCGCTAGAGCTACGAGTTGTGTCGCTACGAACTAAAAAATATCAGTCAGCATCCAGACTTGCATCTAGAGGTCGCTACTCCGGCATTGAAGCCGTAGCTTACGATTCTTTTTAACTCCTCAGGCCAGGCGAAGGTTTTCGACACCTTGTCGATCGAAATTTAAGTCCTTGTGCGAGGCAAAAGCTTTTTCGACACCCTGTCGATCGCATTTAAGTCCTTGTGAGAGGCCAAGATTTTCTTGACTCGTTCCCAGAAGGAACCTTTATAGCTATTGGAAATAGCTTATGTTTGTAGATCCCAGACGGATCTGTTCGCTAAATTATCAGCGGTATAAAGACTCCGAGCTGGAGTAATTGCCGCGTGTCTTGCCGAGTTTCCTGATGAGATGAAATAGACTCTAGAGTTTAGACCAAGTACCGATAATATCGACCGATGTTCTTCGGCAGAAAATTGATCCCTGCATGTTATTTAGAGTGTATCCTCTACTATTTTGTAAATAATTTCATCGACTTCATATCATTTTAATAAATCATTTCATTTAATATTACTGGATTGTATCGTCGTTTCCTATACGCTACCATTCGGCGAATGCCTTACACCGTATAAGTTGGAATCCAACTGGCAACGAAGAGTAAAAGGAAAGAAAGTGATTGGTTAGTAAAAAAAAATTGTGCAAATCAGCGGCTCTTGAAGTTCAAGGATAAAAACAGTTTGATGATTTAAATATCTGTTACGAGTAAAGAGAACTTGAATGAGTCGTGCAATATTTTGAAATCTGGTGCCGAATCATTGTCTCATTCTATACTGCAGGTAAAAAATTTGTTTACATTCTATTTTCATTTTATAAAAAGTATACAAAAAGATCCAACATACCGATATAATAAATATATTCGTGAAAGCTCGTAACAAATTTTGAAACAAAGGAAATCTTCTTTTATGATCCCAAAAAATTCAATTTTAATAACCTGAAATTTTATTTAAAGTTAGTCTCGAGAACAGTAACTCGCAAAAGCTTGTCAAGGAGCTTTTTTCGTAATATTTACACAGCGGTTTCAAAACTTTAGTTGAATAGGCTTTCTCTTCTATCTGAAATTTATTTGAGAAAGAATGTATTGGTAATCTTGCAGTTAAAATGGATTTCGAATACGGTATTTACTTGGAAATTTTACAGTCTACGTAACACGCACATAAAATCCTGTTGAAACAAAGCTAAGTGTTACCCTGCAAAAAATGACTTAGCCACACACATCGACTACGAACTCACGAGAGCCCTTACATCATGATAAACATGTTTGCAGGCATAACATAAATGAGAGAAGGAGAGTATTTAGAACAAATAAAAAAAAAGACGTCGTATACAGTATAGGGTCGGTTAATTTTCTTGATAGCTATTAATTTGGCAATCTTTTATTATGAAATTTTGATTAAAATAACAAAAATAGAGTTACTGTTGCATTTTTATGGAAATTATACGAATATTATGTACTAAAAAAAAATAACGTTTTTAAAATGAATTATTTTCTGTATCAGACTGATTTTTAAAGCTTTTTGTAAATGTTTTAGGAAACTGCTGAAGATACAATGAGTTTCTATATAGATCAGATTGAAAAAGATATAATCATGGAACCTTGTTGTTCTTCTGCATCAGAATGACCATTATTGCAAACATTATAAAATGTTTTTCTTATGTAGTTTTTAAACATGCTTTTGTTTCATAAATTTGGTTAGAACATTAGCATATATAATTTAAAGTGTCGAAGAAAAAAATAAATGTGTCGATTCGTGCTCCTGATACGTCTGGTGACTAATTTTTCCAGTTATAACGCGGGTTTAACAAATTAAAACATTACCCTCAAATATTTCTATAACTTGCATGATTCGTAAGAAATAAGACTGTTTTATCTAGAAATTTTAATTCTTTCATTCATTTAAGGTTCTCCTTTTTGTCCTCTAAGCATTAGAAAGCTTTAATTTGTTACTACGACATTCCTCTTCTCTTGCGTTTTACATTGCGTTGTGTTTAGCAGAAAGAAAACCCCCGTGCTGAGGTACAAAAAGACTCCGGAGCACAAAATGCCATGTAAAAGTCGTTTTCAAGACTTTATTATAACATACTCATACAGCGAACTGACTTCCTTCGATAGTCAAAAAGTGGGCATCAAAAACTGACAACTCACTACTAGCTCTTTCGTTTGTGGTCAGCCCTTCCCAAGTAGAGGTTGCCAGAAAATGTGTGCCTCCGGAAAACCGCCAACGAAACAAAGCTTTCAAAGAAAAGGTCGGCCAACATCCATACCCCTAGTGACTGGGACATAATGATCGGATGTGCTGACCCGCCAAGGTAGTAGCTAGTCCCCCAAATCTCCACCTACCAGTGAAGTCTGTCAAGAAAATTAATGATTTCCGGGACTCACCAAGACAACAGCAGATGTTCCGGACCAGTGCCTCTCAGTCACCACACACTGCGAGAAAGCAATTCCCGAAAATGGAAAGGGGGACGGAGAGGAACTGGAATGGCATATACATCTCTTTCTACAACAGACAAAAGTGGTCACAACACATTTATGTACATAAAACTACCTATTAAGTTTCCTTTAAAAATTGCTTATAATCACTTCCATTTTACATTCGCCCTCAGTCTTTAAGGGGACTCACGACTCTTAAGTCGAGGAAATAAGGCATATTTTCATACATTTTGACTCTTTGTAATTATTTCAATTTACTCCCAATTTTCCCAAACTTTATGTATACGATAAAGTGCTATATTTATTTTAATAAACAAATTTTCAACTCTCAAAATAGTTTTAAATAATTTTTTTTTAAAATGCTTTAGATATACCTTGTTTTTTTAAGCATTTTTATTGCGCGCAGAACTATAAAATTAATTTTACACTTAAATGTATAATTCCTGTTTTATATTTAAAATAAATAATTCAAAATACAATTGAACATAAAACATTCAACATTAAAACATTTTTAAATTTTTTTAAAACTGCTCAAAATATACTTAAAATTTCATTAAATTTTTGCATTAATTTACCCCTGAAAAAATAACGTGCAGTGATTGCAATAATTCTAGTTCAGACGCAATAAAATAACATGATTTTGCAGTGATAAAAATTTCATGGAATTATGTTTCATAGTTTTTGAGATATCAGTTGCGGAACGATGCAAAATTACATTTTGAGAAAATTGAGTTTAAAATTTTTCTTACCATAAACTTGATCAGTAATTAAATATTTAGAATATCAATATCTCCGGAACTAAGCGGAATATTTACATGCGGTTTGCATTATTTTGTTCAGAAATGATCAGGTTTTAACATATATTTTTTTTCTCAAAAAAAAATCGAATGTTTTAAAGATTTAAGGGTAGTGAGTCCCCTTAATAGATTACAGAGGATGAAAATTTAATTCAGTGTATTTTATAAGTCTAGTACATTAAAATCTAAAGCAAATTCTTGAACTCAAGAATCGGAACTGCAAACTACACATTCACCTGAATCCAGCATAAATTCTGCTAATCATGCGCCAGATACTACTCCGTCGAATAAATGATTCGCGTTGGACTCAGGTGGATATTTGTACTTCAATAGGTTCGTTGATGCGTCGTGGTATCCATGTTCCATTTGATTATTCCCGGGCTGCATAATTAGTTACCGCTTCTCTTAAGTCCAGCCGTTTCTCTGTTGTCTAGGATGTCTAGAAATTCCTTCGGGTGATATGTTGAAAGTTTAATGACTAGTTACTTAATCTTTGAGTTCTGAGTTAACACTGACACTTTAGGTTTTAGGATATACATTTTATTTTAAGGGGACAGTGGACTTCAAACCTAACATTTTTTGTTTTGAATGGATTTGCTTGAAATTTGAATATGGGATTAGTACCATAGATATGTAAAAAAGGTTAAAATTTAAAGATAAAATATTAATAATTTATGAATTATGAATTATTAATTATATCAAAAATTGGCCTCATTAAAAATGTTCCACGCGCATTTCTTTTGCATATAATATGGTAATTTTTATTTACAGGATACCTTATAGAACTAATAAGGAAACTTACTGCTTATTCTAAGCATTCATTAAAAATATAAAGAGAAAACAATAATAATAGTGAAAACATCCTTTTTGTTACGCAAAATACCTATAAATCATCTTTTCAAGTACAAAATTTAGAAATTCTGAGCTACGAAGCATAATTTTTTTCAATAAGATTTATTTGATATACAGTTAAGTATATAAAACTTAAATTTCAAAGCAATACGATCGTTAGAAATGCGCCCGGAGCAGTTTGAATATTCGTATGACATGAAAATTTTTATTTTGAGAAAAATACATTTAAAGTTATTGCTATTAGTAACCCCTTAATGTCTAAATTAAATACAAATGCTTATAACTAGGAAAGTAATCACAGAAATTAAAAATTCTTTTTGAAACATATTTCTACTCGTCCGTAGTTTCACAATTCAATAAAATAAAAAAAAATCGAATTTTTGGACAAATTTCACAATTTTGAAAGTCTACTGTCCCCTTAAGTTTTCAGGTAAATGCATGCAAAATCGTGCAACAGGATTATATATATATTTTGCGTTTAGTAAAAAAAAATGATTAAATAAAATAAACATAAAAAAACTTTGAAAGACGGAACATATTTTGAAAATTTTTTTTCATCTAATTTCTTTATATACTGATAGTTATACATATAAAAATACTCGAATAGTTGGAAATTTTGTTTCAAATAAATTTCAAATTCAAAATTTAAGCTATGTTTAGTTTTTGGGTCTATATTCATTGAACAAATGGTTCTGTTGACATATTTTTTCCCTGTCGTGCATAGATGGTGTTTCAAAATTATTTGCCTCCAGAATTTATAAAAAAATTTATAAATTTTTTTATCAGTTAATGAAAGATTTATTTACGATTTTTCCCTTTGAGAGAGAGAGAAAAAAAAATCAGAGAAAAATTTGGACAAATTTCACAGGAGAAATATTTTCGGATATTCTACTGGCAAGGAAAAATCCTGAAAATTTTCAAGAAGAGCAAAAGAAACGCTTTACAAAATTTCAGAGAGGCAGCTTACAAGGCATATATTATATATCATTTCAAAGATGGCTGATCTTGGAAAATTCCATTTTGAGATACTAACGTAAAGTATATATAGATAGCACTGTGTAAAAACCGTACCAGTGTTTGTAATCTATATATATAAAACAGTTCCGTAACGGACTCACTGACTGACATACAACGCACAGACCAAACCGCTGGACCTAAAGGGCTGAAATTTTGCATGGCGATTCTTCTAATAGTGTAGGGGTGCACTAAGAGAGATTTTTGAAAAATTCTTAGATTTTTTTAAATTAAATTTTTAAGCTGATTTAGTAACTTTTTTTTAATTTTGCATTTAAAATAATAATCTGAGGGTTATAAAATTTATATCACAAGAAAGATCATAAAAATCCCTTTAAAATGAAATCTTTTTCGAATCTTTACCTCTATTTTATGATTTTTGGTGAATTTTTAAAGATTAATTTTTAGAATTTAATTTATTAAATGCCGATCACGTGATTTCTTTTTCTGATACTTTAAATAAATTTATCGTCACGTGCATAACAACTAAATAGATAAAAAAATATTTTTTTCTTGCTAATGCGGCAGACAATTGGACATTATTTTGTCTATAAAAATATCCCTTATGTTTTTTTTATAAATATATATATTTTTTCTACATCAATTGTATATATAGATGGTCGTATTTATTATAAATAAATAAATATATATATATATATATATATATATATATATATATATATTGGCATTAATTGCATACATTGACCATTGTATTTAATTTTGAATGTACTCCGTAGCGAAGTGCGAGTTTTCAGCTAGTTATCAAATAAATACTCAGTTTGTGTTATATTATCCTAAAATTTGTATGGTATGTTTTATCCAAATAAATCCATTTTGCTTTTTTGAGAATTGTGTGTATTTCGCTCTCTCAAGGCTTTCAGTTTTCATAATATATGAAAAAATAGATGATTAAATAGTATGACAGTCCTGTATAAAGTGTAAAAGTGGATGGTTTGACATTTTTTGATGTATGGTTTGATAAGGGAAAAAAATTCTAGGGATGTCATCGTAGCAAGAAACTTATCAAAAACAGTTACAAGGCACAAAAAAGTATATATTATAGGAAATAATATATAAATAGATACCTCATACCGGATGTTCCAAAATGACCGACGATTTGAAAAACCAATTAAAGAAAAACGGAAGGTGATAGAAATTTACGGTTTACTGCATTCTGCTAAGGCAACCAGGGAATTTATTCTCACCAATTTTCAAATTTAGTTACAAAGTTCTTCAACAGATGGCGCTGCTGACTGGGGAAAACTATAACACAATGTTTTCAAAGGAAGAAGCATACGCAAAGTGGCATGGATTGGCCTCCATATTCGCCAGATTTGACACTTTGTGATTTTTTTCTTTGGGGGTACTTGAAAGGCCAGATGTATCGTCACAATCCACAAACTATAGATGAACTGGAACGATACATCTCTCCTGCTTGTCAGAACATTCAAACTGAAATGTTTGCATGGGCGTCTGCGAATTTTGTCTTCAGACTGCGCCACGTTGTTGCTGCAAACGGTGGTTATTTTGAAAACATTGTTTTACAGCTTTTCACAGTCGGCAGCGCCATCTGTTGACGACTTTTGTAACTAATTTTGAAAATTGGTGAGAAACAATTCCCTGGTTACCTAAGCAGAATGCAGCAAACCGTGCATTTCTATCACCTTTCATTTTTCTTTAATTGATTTTTCAAAGCGTCGGTCATTTTTGTCACACCCGGTAATTGCATTTGAAATTTTTTGGTGATTGTATTGCTCATAGAAAAAGTATATTTGCACTAGGAAATTTCACGTTTTGTAGAAAGTATGTAAGTGCAATGAGTATTAAAAAATTACTTTTATAGTGCGTTCAAAGTAGAGTCGTAGATTCTAAGATTAGGTGATAAGTGATATTTTGTGGACTGTTGTTTCAACACATTACTTGTTCAAACGCATTGCCCATAACTACTTATATATGAACACAATTCTTTGGAAATGTTGTAGGGAATTTTCTCAAAAAAAAAAAAAAAATTCATAGCTTTGTAATATGGTTCTGATTTTACAGATTGATAAGTAATGATTCATTATGTAAAAATTAACAGCCAGAGCTTGAAATGGTAGGAATATTTTGTCTCTAGTGGTTGAAAATGACCCCTATTAATTTTTGGGGGTCATATCGAAATAACTGTTCTGAAATAATGCAGTTAAATTATGTATTGAAAGAGTAAATACAGCACAGCCTTTTCAAGTACAGAGCATAATTGTTGAGACAACAGTTAAGCTAAAAAGATGGAAAATAGCTCTAAAATCCATTATTCGGTTTAAAATATTAAATTATTTGCTTTTAAGCTTTTGAAGTCTATGAGAGCTTGAATGGAATCTATAGGAACTGCCAAGTAAAAAATATTCCAAAAAAAACCTTTTGCAATTTGTCTGCATTATTGCATAAATTTTACTCCAATGCTTGAGTGTTTAAAGCATTTCCATATCCCTTACAAAAAATTTTTTTTGAGGAACTTTCTCACAGAGTACATTTCTCAAAATACGGAATTCTTTATGTTTGAGTTATTCTCAAAGAATAATTTTAATTTTTTGGTGCATGTTCTAAGTACGTTTTGTTCTGGTATAAAAATTTTAATTTTCAATGCTATTCTTCTCACAGTCTCGTTTCGCTTGATTTCTTACCCTCCATTCTGTATTGGGTATGTCTATAGTGTAGGAAATATGCATACGTTGCACGTAATGCTTTGCTTACGTCGGTACATCAAAAGCTATTTGAAAGATTCTTTCTTTAACTTTCAAAAACACTATAAGATTTTCTGCCATAAGGAAATGTGAGGAATCAGATATTAAAATGTACTAAAGTTAAAAAATTTAAAACATTTTGTTGTATTTTTTTTTGCTATTTTATTTAATGTTTACGTCACTCTTTCATTCTTATATAAAGTTTTAATTTTTCTTATCCTTACAATTGTTAAGATGAACGCTTGTAAAGAAAACTGTTATGAACAAAGAATGTTATATATCTATTCTAGCTGAAAACCCGCGCTTCGTTACGGAGTACATTCAAATTAAATACAACGGTCAATGTATGCAATTAATGCCAATATATATATATATATATATATATATATATATATATATATATATATATATATATATAATACGGCAATCAGTGTATATAATTAATGTAAAATATATTTATATATATTTATAAAAAAATCGTAAGGGATATTTTTATAGACAAAATAATGTAGAAGTAGATATTCAAACTAAATCTAATATAAAGAATACTAAAGAATATAGTATATTTAATATAGTACAGTTTGTAGAATATTTCTTTTACTGTATTTTAATATTTTTTTGGATAATGTCCAATAGTATGCTGCAATATGAAGAAAAAATACTTTTTTTGTCTCTTTAGTTTTTATGCACGTGACGATAAATTTATTTAAAGTACCAGAAAAAGAAATCACGTGATGAGCATTTAATAAATTAAATTCTAAAAATAAATCTTTAAAAATTAACCAAAAATCAGAAAATGGAGGTGAAGATTCGAAAAAGATTTCATTTTAAAGGAATTTGTATGATCTTTCTCGCGATATAAATTTTATAACCCTGAAATTATTATTTTAATTCCAAACTTTAAAAAAGTTACAAAGACAGATTAGAAATTTAATTTTAAAAAATCTAAGAAGAATTTTTCAAAAATCTTTCTTAGTGCACCCCTACTCTATAAGAAGAATCGCCATGCAAAATGTCAGCCCTTTAGGTCCAGCGATTTGGTCTGTGCGTTGTATGTCAGTCAGTGAGTCAGTCAGTTACGGAACTGTTTTTATATATAGATTATAGCTTAGAAAATAGGGTATGTTTCTTTTTTATTTTCGAAATTATGTATAGTTCTGCATGTATGAGAGCCTGAATGGAGTTTATGGGTAAATCCCAAAAAAAAGTATACATCTTAGAAAAAAGTAACCCTCAGTATTTCCTCATTGCATTGATTTTATCAAATGTTTAAACAGCACTTGTAGATTTCAGTTCACTTCCCGTTACCATGCAAAAGTATGTATGAAAAATAGTTTAAGTACTTCTTCAAAATATGTTTTGTTTCTGAATAACAATTTTCCCAAACGTTATTTGCATTATAAATTCGAGTTTTCTTGAATAAAAGTATAAAAGCTTTTCTCCAATTTTAAAGTTTTGTATTTGGCTTGACCATTAGACCGTATCCATAAGTTTGCATACAACATTGCTTCCATTGGTCTATTGAGACTGATTTCTACAATTCTGTACCATAACTTTAAAACGCAATACAGTAGAGCCCCGTTATAGCGAACCCAGTGTATAACGGATATAACGAACGGAAATTTTGGTCCCGCCGTTTTCCTATTGTATTTAATGCTATTTTATCCTTTTATAGCGAACCTTCGAAATCCTAAGAATCGGCTATAACGAACCTTTATTTCAGTCGACTACTGAATTTTTAAAAAACTTTTTAAGAATGTTGAAGATACAATGAATGTTGAAGAAGAATGTTGAAGAAGATGATGAAGATTTACTTATCGCAATGTGGATAGAAAAGCACAAAATTTCATCATTCTCAGATTGTGACACGCAGTTGTTCGAAACATGTGATGATGAAGTCAGTACATGTGAAAATCCGACTGATGAAGACATTGTGGAAAAAATTAAAAGGAATCATTCTGAAATCGAAGATTCTGACGCTGATGAAGAGGAGCAAATAAATGACGAAATCCCCACCATCTCAGATGCTACAGCAGCGATGCTGTTTTTTGCCTACACAAACAGTGGAAGGAAGAGAGTTGGAGTCATTCGATGTATCGGACAAAGAAATTCATAACATGTTTTTGAAATCGGCATCACGTTAGCAGAAGATAACCGATTATTTCTGCATCAAAACAGTGAATAATTAATGATAATTTTTAATAGATTCTATCATTTTTTTCAATGCATCATTATTGAATACATATAGCAATTAATGAGTTATACATTTTGTGTTTTTTCTTAAAGGTTCGGATATAGCGAACCACCGGATATAGCGAACAAAGCCTTTGGTCCCTTGAAGTTCGTTATAACGAGGTTCTACAGAGGCTGTTCACACATTTTTTAGACGATGTATATTGTATTCACAAAACTAAATTACATAAAATTCTTGTGTTTTAAATGTTCCATTTGACATCCCATATTCTGAACTATCTTTCGACACCGCAATTTCCGGGATAATAATGCCTTTTGAAGTGTCAGAAGAGGTATTCTATCCCATTCCTCCTGAACAGCTTTCCAGAGTCCTGTAAGGGTTTTGGGACGACGTTTGGATAATGCAGATTTTAAAAGTCCGAAAGCACAAAAATCCATAGGTGATACATCGGGAGATTTAGTAGGGATATCAGTGAAGGGTATGGCCTTGATACCAGTTTTTTTGTTCCATTTCTTTTAGGAAATTTACAGTGGGTTTTGATGGGTGACTGCTAGCTTTGTCCTGATGGAGTCTCACAGATTGATGGCACTGTGGGTAAAGCGATGGTATTTCATTCAGAAAAATTGGCGATAAAATATGCTCCTGATAGTATTTGGAGTTAATCTTGACATTTTTTTTCCACTCTCTTTATTTTTAACTTGCCATTATAAGAAAAACAAGCAACAATCATGAATCCCTTAGAAAAACTTTCTTTCGATTCTTTGAACCATGTTTTTTGTTCCATTTCTTTTAGGAAATTTATCATTATTGAATACACATAGCAATTAATGAGTTATACATTGCGTATGACTTTAAGGTTTTTCTTAAAGGTTCGGATATAGCGAACCACCGGATATAGCGAACAAAACCTTTGGTCCCTTGAAGTTCGTTATAACGAGGTTCGACTGTACTAATGTTTCTATTACGATTAAAAGTAATAACCAGAAATCAATAAGTCACAACTTTAGCGAGCTTAGAGTTTTCAGCATTTATTTTTCGATGTGATTTTTAACCTTTAGCTTACGGGGCTAATTTTTCCGATTATCTCTTTAGAATTTCATACTCCCTTTGTAAGAAGGCTATTAAGAGCATATATATATATATATATATATATATATATATATATATATATATATATATATATATATATATATATATATATATATATTCATTCTTGGACCCGTATTCTTGGGATACATGCTATCCCACCCCGTAAGGAAAGGGTTAAATGTACACAATTCCTTCAAATTACACTTGCGATATAAATGTTTCTTTTCCTTCTAGTTACGCGTTCCGGAGTCAACGGTAATAAAAAAAGAAATTGTATTTTTCTGCCTAGCCGACTGCGCTTCGGGGCTCGGGTTACTACGTGTCTCGTTTCATTAAATTATTCCTCTGCGAAATCTGTCCGTGTTTGCTTTCCTCCGGGTAACACGAGAGAACTGCAGTATTGGATGCTTAAACGAGAAGGGGATATTTTAGCAGACAGTAATAACTCCCTGAAAAGTCGTATCAAAAGTTAATAGCTCAGAGATTAAGGGCCTGTTCACATAGGAGTCCGTTGCGTTGCGTTAAGGAAAAGATGACGTTGAGACGGAAATAAACCAATCATATGCCTCCAAAGGATTAGCAATGAAGTTTTTAACGCCTATGATTGGTTTATTTTCGTCTCAACGTCATCTTTTCCTTAACGCAACGCAACGGACTCCTATGTGAACAGGCCCTTAGGGTTCAGGTACACTGCATGAGGTATTATACGGTGGTTGTGTTACGCTATTTGCGATCATTTCAATACGTTGATAACATTATATACCTTATGAGAAGTAGCCCAATGCATTCTCCATGTGCATGTCACACACAAAACATAATCTGAAAACAAGAAATCTATATACAGGGGGAATCTGAACAAGTGGGCAAAACTTTACGGGGTGATAGAACGCATCTACACGAGCAATATTCTTCATAGGAAGTATGGGCGGAACGCAAACAGCGAGGCGCTAGGTGGCGCTGAAAATGGTACCCGCATGCCACACGTCCTCGTTCGTCCCAGCGGCGGTTTTCCGTAAATGTTTGGGCAGGGATCCTCCATGACCATTTGGTTGGCCCATACCTCCTGCCACACCGTCTGGACGGCGAATCGTGTC
This sequence comes from Dolomedes plantarius, assembly GCA_907164885.2. NCBI lineage: Eukaryota > Metazoa > Arthropoda > Arachnida > Araneae > Dolomedidae > Dolomedes > Dolomedes plantarius. Next base: position 222,536,645 of record OU015492.1, on the reverse strand, counting down.
ACACATTCCTATGAGAGGTGTAGCCGGAGCTGCTGCGTCCGATTCCAACCCCCCATCAGGTCGAGAATGTGGTTCCAGCACGACGGTGCGCCTGCACACTTCCGCATGGATGTGCGGAACAATTTAGATGCATCATCCCCAGGGCGATGGATTGGTCGAGGTGGCTTGGCCACCGAGGTCGCCAGATCTCTCGTGTTTCAACTTTTTCCTGTGGGGACATATGAAAAGCCTAATCTACGAGTACCCCATTGAAACCAATATGGAACTAGTCGCCAGATTCGCCGTTGTTGCCGGCGATATTCAGGAAATGCCTGGTGTCTTCGCAAAAGTGCGCCAGTCCCTATCCCGCAGGTGTGAAGCCTGCATTACAGCTGGCGGAAGCTCTTTTGAGCAATTTCTTTGACCATGTAAATCAATTACATTCCTGTTAATAAAATGTTTTCTTCAGTATCTCCTCTCATTCTTGTGTTAATTCGTTAAATGTGACAGTGGAAAACTTCCTTTTAACTTCTCACCGTTTGCGTTCCGACCATACATTCTATGACGAATATTGCTCGTATAGCTGCGTTCTATCACCCCGTAAAGTTTTGCCCACTTGTTCAGATTCACCCTGTATATAAAACAGTTCCGTAACTGACTCATTGACTGACTGACTGACTGACATACAACGCACAGACCAAACCGCTAGACCTAAAGGGCTGAAATTTTCCATGGCGATTCTTCTTATAGTGTAGGGGTGCACTAAGAAAGATTTTTGAAAAATTCTTGTTAGATTTTTTAAATTAAATTTTTAAGCTGTTTTTGTAACTTTTTTTAAGTTACAAAACACCTTTTTTAAGTTACCGAATTTAAAATAATAATCCGAGGGTTATAAAATTTATATTACGAGAAAGATCATAAAAATTCCTTTTAACTGAAATTTTTTTCGAATCTTTACTTCCATTTCCTGATTTTTGGGGAATTTTTAAATATTGATTTTTAGAATTTAATTTATTAAATGCCTATCACGTGATTTCTTTTTCTGGTACTTTAAATTAATTTATCGTAACGTTCATAGTAACGAAATAGACAAAAAAAATTTTTCTTGCTGATGCGGCAGACGATTGGACATTATCCATAAAAATATTAAAATACAGTAAAAGATATGTTCCTCAAACTGTACTATATTAACTGTACTATATTCTTTAGCATATTGTATTAGATTTAATTTGAATATTTCTTCTACATTATTTTGTCTATAAAAATATCCCTTCCGATTTTTTTATAAATATATTTTTTCGTTTTTTTACATCAAATGCGTACATTGATCGTTGTATTTATTATAAATATATTTAAACATATTTTTGACATTAATTGCATACATTGACCGTTGTACTTAATTTGAATGTACTCCGTAGCGAACTACGGGTTTTCTGCTAGTTTATACACGAAAAGTGAAGTGGAAAAAATACAACCAATTTGCAACTGATTTTCTGTAGAGAAAGACTTCATTTTTCATTTCAAGACAGCAAGAGCTAACTACCTCTTCGCAAAAATTTGTTGAGCTACAATGGCTTTTAGAATTTTATATTTCTCTTTCATTCAATATATTTTGAATATTTGTGCAAGTTTAGAGTATTATATGCTACATTTAAGGGGGAATATGCAAGTTAAAATTTATTGGGTATTTAAAGGGTATTGTCTCACACCCTTTAAATTTATTACAGAATTTATTTATTTCTAATTAAAAAAATAAATATAAAGAAATAAAATAAAAATATTTTAGAAATGGCTTGAGTTCTTGCAAAAATGTGTTGAAAATACTCATATTATGAAATGTAGTAATCATTGTGAAAGGTATCACTTTTAGACCAGAAATCAAAAATTTGAAATAAGGCAATAAATCCTCCCAGTTTTGTCCTATCCAATCCCTAGGCTAGTTGATGGCCGAATGGCTAGGGCGCAGGCATTTGGTTTAGATCCTCTGGGTTCGAGTCCCACTCATGGCATGGATGTTCGTAGTCGTTCGGAATCGGCTTTAAACTGTAGGTCCCGGTCTAGTTAGCCCTCGTGTAGCAAAAAGTTGACCGTAACTGCCGGTGCACACTTGCGGCAAAAGTACTCGGGATGCTGCGTTATTTTCAATCCGATAAGAAGAAATGCAGAGCAACTGCTGTTGGGATTCACACGTGCCGCCGGTGCCACTCCCAGGTCGCCGCAGGTTCCTGTGGAACGCGCGGCACATTCCTGTAACCCGATAGCTGGTAATGCTCATTCGTCTACAGGGGAGTGCACATCTGCCGCGGCGTTTTATCTCTTAGCTTGTGAAGTCTCTTTACACGATGTCTGATGAAAATGTAGATGTCGAACTTTTCATCGACGAAGTAAAATCTCGCCCGATAATTTGGGATGTTAGTCATGAGGACTATAAAGACCGAATAAAGAAACAGTCTGCTTGGGAAAATATTTGCGAAACTATTATTGAGAACTTCAGCCACAAAAAGGAGAATGAAAATAAATCAACCAGAAAGTATGATTTTTTACAACTTTTATTAAAATAAGTACATTTTTATTGAAACAAGTATTTTAATAAATAAGTTATTAAGGGGACTCGGTACCCTTTGAAGGAATATTTTTGCAGAAGTATATTTACCTATAGTATACACATATTATTATAGGTAATACTTATATAATACACATATAATAATATGTGTATACTATAATAATAGGTAAAAATTGGTTTTCTCCTTTAGTTCTCAAAATTCTAACATGATTTTTTTATTAGATGTTTATGACAATAATAAAAAAATTAGATGGTCAAGTATTTAAGTTTATTTTAACCCTTTAAGGGGCGCCGTTTGCGGCTAAAACGAGGCTTTTTTCCTCTCGCATTCAATGTATTCCAGTGAAATGAGCAGAAAACTGGTTAGTACCGCCCTCTGTTATCAGTTAAAAGAAGTAAAAACATTTTGCAACCTTTAATTGGAAAATTTTTTAATATTCTTTAGGTTAAAAAAAAAGGGGAAAAAATCTGCACCGTGCAAACGGGGGAGGTTTTTGCCCCTGAAAGGGTTAAGTGGGTCGTCCGAAAATAATAAAAAAGCTTTTATTCATCTTCCCTGAGATCCATCAAGCATACATTAAACGCTTCCTTCAAGTACCTCTCGCTGTTGTATGGATGGACCCAGTGCTTCCTTTTTCTAATTCTATTTCCGCTATTAACATAGCTTGTAGACTAAGAAAAAGCAACTCTTTCCTTAAATAATTGGGCGCGCGTACGATCCATCTCGGTTGGTGGCAAACGAGAGACTGCCGCTGACGCCTATCCCCGTGAAAGTGTGCTCTGGCGTTCCACGCAGATTGATAATAACGCAGCGTCCCGAGTAGTTTTGCCGCAAGTGTGCACCGGCACTAATACTCCAATCCTTTTAGCGTTATTTTGCCTGTAAAATTATTTTCTTGACGGGGATAGTCTTTCGCATAAGAAGACAGCTAACGGCTTCAGAAAGTGTATCAACAGATTTCACTTACTGGGGAGAGACAGCATACTGCTTCGGTGAGGGGGAAATAACTTTCTCTTTGTATGGACTTCTGTCATTAAGGGGACTCACGACCCTTAAATCGAGGAAATAAGGATTATTTTCATATTTTTTGACTCTTTGTAACTATTTCAATTTACTCCCAATTTTTCCAAATTTTATGTATATGATAAATTGATATATTCATTTTAATAAACACATTTTCAAATCTCAACATAATTTTAAGTAATTTTTTTCAAATGCTTTAGATATACCTTGTTTTTTAAGTATTTTTATTGTATACTGGCTTGCGCGCAGAACTATGAAATTAATTTTGCACTTAAATATATAATTCCCGTTTTATATTTAAAATAAATAATTCAAAATACGATTGAACATAAAACATTCAAAATTAAAATATTTTTTCAATTTTTTAAAACCACTCAAAATATACTTAAAATTCCCTTAAATTTTTGCATTAATTTTCCCCTGAAAAAATTAACAAAATGTGCAGTGATTGCAATAATTCTAGTTCAGACGCAATAAAATAACATAATTATGCAGTGATAAAAATTTCATGGAACTATGTTTCATAGTTTTCGAGATATCAGTTGCGGAATGATGCAAAATTACATTTTGAGAAAAATGAGTTTAAAATTTTTCTTACCATAAACTTGATCAGTAATTAAATATTTAGAATATCAATATCTCCGGAACTAAGCGGAATATTTTCATGCTGTTTGCTTTATTTTGTTCAGAAATGATGAGACTTTACCATATATATTTTTTCAAAAAATCGAATGTTTTAAAGATTTAAGGGTAGTGAGTCCCCCTTAATCAAGGATGTTCCGCTTTTGAATATAGAGGACCTGACATGTTTTTCACAGCCTGATAAACATTTTGTTTTCATGCATTAGTTTCAAAGAAGCGTCTTTGCCCAATCCTAGCTTTTTTCACGTCTTTTAACGCCGATTTGATTTGTTATCCAACTGGATTGTTGAATATTTTGATCCAATTGCTGTTCTATTTGCTCCTTAAATTTCGATTTTTTTTTTTTTTGGGGGGGGGGCGCTTCAATATTTTTCCTGTTATTCGAATTTTAAGATTGTAAGCCTTTTTAAGATCCTTAATTTATAACAATTCCTCCATTCTAGCTATTTTATGATGTTTGATGACCAGTCTTTTCCATAGTTGGAGCTTTATTTTTCTAAATTTACATTTTTTGAGACTTTTTTGGAACGAAGTTCTTTTACGCGGCTTTCAGTAAACTCGCAGGAATCGTCACGTAACGAAAAAGCGTTATGCCCCCTTAATAAGAGCTTTTTTATAACAAATCTGTGGGTGAATGGTTTAAGCATCGGACTACGGAGTTTTGGACTATCGCACTACGGAGGGAGAGGTACCTGGTTCACATCCCAGCACGATCGCTGGCCGTTTATATATATATATATATATATATATATATTTAAAATCAATAGAAATGTACATATTAAATCACGTTTAGAGTTGAAAAAATAACGTAAGGAACTTCGTTCCTGACGGGGGTCCCCCGACCGCACAATTTTTTAAAAATTTATTTATTTATTTATTTTTTCGAAATGAGGTATTTGATTTTCTATGTGGGATATTTTTTTAAAACAAGATATTAATGGAGAAATCATAGGTGAGAAAATTAAAAAAAAAACATTTTATCAATAATTTTTTTAGTTGTTGTTATTGCTTATGCCCCTTGACCGACATGTAACATCAGATCAAGTCCCGAAGGCTATGGGCGATGAAGGTTTCCTGTTTTGAATTAGCACCGCAAGGGTCCTAATCCGACTCGGCTAAATGACAGGTCCCGTCATTTTGAACCGAGTCGAGTGACGAGACCGGAACACTTGACCCCGCACCTCCAGAGATAAATTTGAGAACTTGGAGGACATTGTAGCCACGCCCTATTTTACGTGCCCCTGCCACCATTAGTTAATACGGCGGTAGATTTGCAGCGACGAGCATCGAACCAGGGACGTTCATATCACTGGCCCGCTGCTCTTGCAAACTGGGCTACGGCGCCCTAATTTTCCCATGCCCATGTTTCACTTCTTTCCTATTACGCCTTTCATTCTCATGCGAAACTCTTGTTTTCTATACTGATCCCCTTACGAGGGCTGTTCGATAAATCCGCTCAATGTCTAAGAGATGGCGCCACTAGTATCGAGGTTATTTTTAGTTGCCGGTATCTCCTGGAGGATACCACTCAAAGTTTGCTAAGCCAAAGTGTTTAAGGCTGCTATGTACTAAGAAAAAAACCGTATTTCCCTTTTCCTCTTCTCGCAGTCTCTTGTGGTGGGAGGAGTCCAGTTGACAGTTCGAGAATTCCAACCCCCTTAGGATTGGCATTTTGAGGGATTGTAATGGCTCTCTGTTTATAGAGGGGTTAAGCGCTGCCCCCAAATTATTTATTTAAAATTTATTTTTGTCAACTATTTACGGGTACAAAAATGCTGATAATAAAAAAAATAGGTATTGTCAGATAGCCTGAATCTTTCTGCAAAGCGCTACGGGATTCATTTTATAAATTTCGTCCTCTGAAGGAATTTATGAGCGTTTAAAACACACTATACCAGATTTTCCCCCCGAATAATTTAAATTTTAAAATATTAATTGCATTTTTTAAGCAAACGAAAAATGTACACAAATGTAAAATTTCTTTCTCTATGACGGAGTATAATTTAAAAAAAAAAATCTTTGAATCCAAGTCGGCAATCCGTGGACACATTTTCTCCATAGGTTAACATTGAGGTGAGAGAATCCAATGGAGTTAGTACATAGCAGTCTTAACTACATCAGGCGTTCCTTCGGGTTTCTCAACATGACTCTCTTTGGAATAAGGCATAATGGGTAATTTTTTTATTTTTGTTGTTGTTTCGCCATTCAAAATTATGTTTTCTGAAAGATTACTATTCGAAGTAAATGCTCTTGTTGTGTTTTTCTCAATAAGGATAAAGTTGTGAATATTCAAAGACAATATAATTTTTACGGCTGTTCGCACATTTTTTAGACGATTTTGGTAAGCGGTAATAAAAAAGCGTTTGCTGCAAAAGAAATAATTGCAATTGTATTATGTTTATAAAAGTCAAAATTATCGTCTGCGGCTTGAAAGTTTTGTTTTTATTCAAAATGGCGTTTTTAACAAAGCAGTGGTTCGAAGGCTACATTTATGCTCTTTCCGAAGAGAAATATGCATACTCCGTTATCCAAAAACGATGTGAGAGTCATGGTTTTGTGATATCTAAAGCGTCGACAGGTAAGATCGTCAACAAGAAAGGAAAAAAACGTCAAATTGGAGCCTCAAGTGGAACAAAAATTCCAAACAAGTTTCCAAGGAAAAAACGGACATCTTCCACTATTGCAAAGGTACGTTGTTTAATGTTAAAAGAAAATCCCCCTAGTCAAAGGACAGTTGCAAAATCATTAAAATGCTCGGTATCCACTGTAAACAAAATGATAAACGTTGATTTAAATCTTAGAAAAGCGAAAAAACGCAATGTGCATCGTCTTCTTCCAAATCATATCGCTGAACGCAGGACACGCTGCAGAATTCTATATGAGAAACACTTATCCAAAGAAAAATGGAAAACAATTGTCACAATAGATGAATCATTGGTGTATTTAAATGATTGCAATAAAAAAAGAGCCATTTATTATCATAAAAGGGGAGAAAACAATTTAAGTGCATGGTTCAAAGAATCGAAAGAAAGTTTTTCTAAGGGATTCATGATTGTTGCTGGTTTTTCTTATAATGGCAAGTTAAAAATAAAGAGAGTGGAAACAAATGTCAAGATTAACTCCAAATACTATCAGGAACATATTTTATCGCCAATTTTTCTGAATGAAATACCATCGCTTTACCCACAGTGCCATCTATCTGTGAGACTCCACCAGGACAAAGCTAGTAGTCACACATCAAAATCCACTGTAAATTTCCTAAAAGAAATGAAACAAAAAACTGGTATCAAGGCCATACCCTTCACTGAAATCCCTACTAAATCTCCCGATGTATCACCTATGGATTTTTGTGCTTTCGGACTTTTAAAATCTGCATTATCCAAACGTCGTCCCAAAACCCTTACAGGACTCTGGAAAGCTGTTCAGGAGGAATGGGATAGAATACCTCTTCTGACACTTCAAAAGGCATTATTATCCTGGAAATTGTGGTGTCGAGAGATAATTCAGAATAAGGGATGTCAAATAGAACACTTAAAACACAAGAATTTTATGTAATTTAGTTTTGTGAATACAATATACATCGTCTAAAAAACGTGTGAACAGCCTCTGTATTATAATGTGAATATATATAATGGTCATAAGCCAAAAATACCTGAAATGAAACTTTTATGCGCAGAATAAAAATTGAAACAGTTGTTTCATTTGGAAAAGGTAGAATAAAGGAAAGTTGAATACATTTTAGTATATTCGAAAATGAAGTTAATTTTATGAGAGTTGATTAGATACAACTGCAACTTCGTTCACCAAAATAGATTGCCTCATAACATTCCATTTCATTAGCTACTCCACAGTCAAGCTTTAAATTCCGAAAAGATGCGAAGAATTTCGCGTGAATAATCATTCGCATCGTTTGTCCAATTCATTATCATATTGAATAATAAAGGCATGATTAATTTCGTACTTGATTATTTCTAGTACTGTTGATGACTTGTGCCACATAACAGCTCATTGTTATACGAAATATACCTTTCAGAGAATATTCAATAAATGTTTTTTTTCTTTTATTTCTATGCTTAGGTTATCAAATAGTGTGAGAAATAATGTTAACAACATAAAATAGCGAATTTCTAATATGTTTCGTCTGATGTATTCTGCAGCACTGGCTCTTCACGTTAACGATAATGATACCACAATAATTATTAAAAGGAGCATTAGCATTAATTTGAAAGTATTGCTTTTTTCCCGTGTTCGTTTTCCAAATATTTCTTCTCATAATTGGAATTTAATGAATTGGTCATTATACTTAATGGAACCGCAGTGCGTATCTAAGTGAATATAAAAAAATAAAGAAACTGATTATTAATGTATAAAACGAATAAAGGTATTTTTTAATTGAATGATGAACTATTTTCTTAAAAGCTAAAACTTATGGAAATTAAAAGTTCAATATTTAATAGTATCGTTTAAGTACTTTTCCAAAAAAAACCATATAGTTTTAGAAGTATAATATTTGTGCTGTATTTAACTCAAAGGTTTTAAGTTGAGGAATTTAAAATTAAGTACAGGGTTTCAAACAGATAATATGGATTTTCATCGTTTTTATTTTCTAATCGTATTAGCACTGATTCGTATGCCATGTACATTGTTTTCAGTTGGTTAAAAATCAAAACTAGAATAGTCATTTTATTTAATGCTGCACAACTTGATACACCGTAAAGTCCTTTCGTGAAAATTTTGATGGGGAGATTTTGTAGGGCTTTTTGCTGCCGAGGCATTCAAATATTATTTGCAAGAAAAAGTTGTGTTCTTCATTGACTGTCAGGCTGCCATTCAGGCTTTGGTGAATAGAAAGCACTCTTCCTCTTCCGAAGAAGTTCTTTTCGTGACAATTTTGATGTGGAGATTTTTGCACTCCTTCTTGCTGCCGAGGCTTTGAAATCTTATTTGCAAGAAAAGGTTGTGTTCTTCATTGACTGTCAGGCTACCATTCAGGCTTCGGTGAATAGAAAGCACTCTTCCTCTTCGGAAGAAGTTCTTTTCGTGAAAATTTTGATGGTGAGATTTATGCAGTGTTTCTTGCTGACGAGGCTTTGAAATTTTATTTGTAAGAAAAAGTTGTGTTCTTCATTGACTGTCAGGCTACCATTCAGGCTTTGGTGAATAGAAAGCACTCTTCCTCTTCGGAAGAAGTTCTTTTCGTGAAAATTTTGATGGTGAGATTTATGCAGTGCTTCATGCTGCCGAGGCTTTGAAATCTTATTTGCAAGAAAAGGTTGTGTTCTTCATTGACTGTCAGGCTGCCATTCAGACTTTGGTGAATAGAAAGCACTCTTCCTCTTCGGAAGAAGTTCTTTTCGTGAAAATTTTGATGGTGAGATTTATGCAGTGTTTCTTGCTGACGAGGCTTTGAAATTTTATTTGTAAGAAAAAGTTGTGTTCTTCATTGACTGTCAGGCTACCATTCAGACTTTGGTGAATAAAAAGCACTCTTTCTCTTCCGAAAAATTCTTTGTAAGGGAACTATTAGTCATCTTATTGAAAATGGGAAGAGTATTGTTCTCCAATGGATCCCAAGTCATGTTGGGGATTCCTGGCAATGAGGAAGCGGATGCATTAGCTAAGTCGGCCTTGTTTTTGCCACAGCACCATTCTCCCTATGAGAAACCATAAAGCATTAATCAAGACCAGATTTAAACACATCAGGAAACTCCGGTATAGTGACATTGCTGGTGGGAAAAGGTAGGAGTGTCTTTTGCAAGATAATGTAGGATTCCTCCTGCTTTGCCCAGAAAGACAGATGTAGTCTGCTTTCGAATGTTGACGGGCCATGATTAACTCCAGCAGCATCTTAATAAAGTCATCGTGACGGCTTCTGCCTCCTGCCCTTTGTGTGCAGATGGTTTTATGAATGGACAGCATCTCCTTCTTTGCTCCAAATTAAGGGATATTGACACCAGAGATACTTCTCCTTTTGCATTTTCGTATTTGTATTGGACAGCAAGACAACGTATGGGCAAATGGCCAAGGCCGGGAGTAACATTCTTTTTTTAAAAGCTTCATACATATTTGAGCATAATATTCACATAATATGCTTGAGATACAATATTAAACTTTTTCTGCTTGAAGTTTGTCTCAGCGTGTGTATTTACAGCAGTGTGACATGAAATTTTCTTAAGAATGTCATTTATATTTTTTTTCGTAATCTAAAAAGCTAACCCTCGATCAACGTTGGTAACCACGTCAACGTAAGGTATTATATCTAAGATAGAAGCTAGATCAAATATTTTTCTAAGAAATGTTTTTGGAAGGTATTTTAGTACTGTAAAGAAAACTTCCCTCAACTTTTTCCTTTTTCTTTATAAATATCCTTAAATAAACAAGTCCCGGGACTAGAGTTCTGGTCACCAGTGGCAAAACATTTCTCAGCAAATGGATGATTGGTCAGTTGTGAGACCCGCGGTTATCTTTTGCTTCTCGAGATCTAAACTGATCTTCGGGAAAGGGAGTCGATGAGTGTATCGATGTAATCCGTATCTTTAAAGTTAATCCTATTTTTTCTTTTTTCTTTTATTATAACGCGGAGACACTTGTCTTGACACATCCGCCTCTTGTTATTCACCGCGAAGTATTACTTGCTACTTTATTATGGGACCACCCTTTAGGTGAGCCAGCATTGCTCCATGTCGTAACGTTTTGTACCACCCTTTAAAACTATCTTTGTCATGTGGGGTTTTCCCCTAAGGGCTGCGCGTATCACGCAAATATGGATACTGCCCCTTGACTGCCCAGTTTTATTCAACCAAAACCTACTTTTTAGCACTAAGAACACATCCCGCTTTCTTATCAGTGAAATTCCTAGTGCGATGGTGAAAGGGTTGGTATATCACGCTACGAGTTTGGCTACTTTTCGCCTCCCCGAGATACACATGCATAATCGTCTCTCTTTGTGTCGCTTTGTTTTCGCAGTTTTTCTCGCCACTTGGCGAGCGCTCTTCGCCAATTTTGGCGGACTGCTGGACAGATGCAAAACTCATCAGCAACCTTCAAGAACAGAGATCTCTCCCGACCCGTAGGACGACAGACTCCAGAGAAGGTGTTTTTCAGGATGCCTAGGATGATGTGAGACAGTTGGACTTGGAAAACTGTGCTGTTCGCATGGGGATTCAAGACTCATCCAACGGTTTTCATAGTCGCATAGAATGCCAACCATTCTATATTTTTGGGGCCTTAAACCATTTTCTTCATATTCCCTCAAAATAAATATGTTCCATGGTTCATAATTTTTGTCGTCATTCCTCGTTTATTCTTTATTGATGTCATTTTTCTATTTCAGATGAAAAATAAGATATATTGTATAGAATGCGGTCTTGTTACCCTGTAACACTGCCTAAGAGGGGACAACATGGTAACGACCAGGCCTTTCTCGGGATTGGAACCCAAGTCCACTAAATGAAAGCTCACGACGCTTACTCCTACACCACATGGGCAGCTTATAGTTAATCTAAATGATCTAAAATTACTACGGCCCTGAACGAATAATTGCAGCTTTTTCGCTGAAGCCTCTACAAGTATAGTATTCAACATTATGCTTAATTCCAATTCAAATTGTTTTAGTCCACTTGTTCAAATACTTTTGTTTAAAAAAAATCTTACCTAGTTTATCTAGGTTTCTAGAGACCCACAATTTTTCCAAGTATGAACTGAATAAATGTAGTATATTTCTCTACCTACAATATTTTCTCGATGATGAAGAAAATGAATAGTTTCCTTTCCTACTCATTAATATATTTTACTTTGAGATCAGGATGGTGTGTAATATTTCAGTTTCTATTTCAGCATCGTGAGATACTTAACACACTACATTTAACATTACAAAGTAATCACTCAAATAAA
>OU015492.1:222517044-222522044 GCA_907164885.2 Dolomedes plantarius | reverse complement strand
TTACATTTTGTTTTTAGATTCGAACTTTTCCCATTGTTTACAAATAGAAAGTTTGTCAGCTCCCCAATCTTCATGGGCCCACCTGAAACACCTTTTACATTGACGTGACAGCTCTCCCCGTTTGTCTTCTGAAAATAAACATCCACAAAAAAGGCATTCAGCGTTGTTTTCACCAATGCTATCATCACTGCTGTCATGGAGGGAAAGGTTTTCATCATCTTCAATTGAGCTGAGATCATCATAGCCATAATTAGGCTTAATCGTTCTCTGTTTTTTAACTAGTGTTGTATTTTCATCCATCCTTAATTTTCCCCTTCCTGTAGGGACCCCTTTGCCTTTTCCTTTTATTGTTACCTTATCCTTTTCTTTTTTATCTTGATCTCTTTTTCCTTGTTTATCCTTTGATTTCTTATCTTTAGGTCTATTCCCTTTTTTTTTCTTGTAGGGAAAAAGTTTTTTCGAATATGCTGCAGTTCTTTTATTAATGCTATCAATAAATTTATTTTTATATGGCGATGATGTGATAATATCGACTTCACGGGCCCTACTTGGTTTCGAGGTTCTCAGGTAACGTAGGCAAGGGATTTATTTCTTCAGGAGTCACTAAAGACTGGTTTGAACTTGTTGTTTGATCAATACCTTGCACATTGTCACTACTGCTACATGGTTGCAGATTTCCCCTGGGCGTCATTACATCTGTAGCTTCAGAGGAAACAAGGCTGTGAAAATGAAAACTAAACTGCCTAATATGAGGCCCTATCTCATATTAGGCATGCTTTGGGGTCTCATATTGGGAACGACCATGTTGTTGAACACGCCAACGAATTTTACAGGTTATTAGGATTGACGTTAGCTTAAAAACAAACGGGCATGTTTGCACTCCATATTTATAGCTACCTATCCAATACTAACAGCTTTAATAAGAGACTTACCTTGAAAGTGAAAACAGCCAATGAAAACGGTGATGCAAAAATGCTCACTTTCAGGAAAAAAATACTGCACCTTTGTGTGTGCTTGCAAACACTCGACTGACTCACCGATTACGAATGATGCAATAGACTACTGTTTTACTCCCCAGTAGCCAGGTGGCAGTACTTGATACGTCCTATAAGCTGGGGTCTCATATTCGGCCTACTTACCTTATATATATATATATATATATATATATATATATATATATATATATATATACACTGCTGGCCACCCAAATTGCAACACCAAGAAGACAAGAGATATCACAACAAAATTTATTTTGTAGATAACATGTTGACCAAGTATCAAATGATTAAATTTATAGACTTCTGTGAAGTGTGGTTCCTGCCAAAATCAGTAGCCAGAGTAGCCGCCATTGTTGGAGATCACCGCTGCCATAAGACTCGGCATTGATTCAAAGAGACTTTGGATGAGTTCTTGGGGTACAGCAGACCAAGCAGCTTCCACACGTTGCCAAAGTTGATCTGCTGTGGCAGCTGGGGATGGAATCTGGGTCAATCGTAGAGCAACCATGGACCACATGTTTTCTATCGGCGAAAGATCCGGAGAGCGAGGCGGCCAGGGAAGCAATTCAATCTGACGATTGACGAAGAACCGTTGGACAATGCGTGCCACGTGTGGTTTCGCATTATCATGTTGAAATATGGCTGTGGGCAAGCCCTGAAGGTAAGGAAGGACAACTGGCTCCAACACCTCGGAGATGTAGCGCTGGCTGTTTAAAGTACCGGCAATGCGTACTAGAGGTGTGCGAGAGTTATATCCAATACCGCCCCATACCATAATACCCGGTGCAGGACCAGTGTGGCGGTGCATAACGCAGCTTTTCAGCATCCTCTCTTCACGGTGTCTCCAGACTCGAATGCGACCATCGTGGTGTTGCAGACAGAAGCGTGACTCGTCAGTAAAGACAATTTCATTCCATTCTGCCGTCCACATCCTTCTGTCATCGCACCATTGGCGGCGGAGACGTCTGTGGTTCTGCGTCAAGGGTAGACAAAGCAATGGACGTCTTGCGGACAGAGCACTCTGCTGTAAACGGCGTCGAATGGTACGCGCAGGCACTGGATGATGCGTTACAGACTGCATGTGCTGTGCTATGGTTCGTGATGTGTCTGAGCGATCCGTCACTGCCATGCGCACAGTTTGCCTGTCATCACGTGAAGTGGTACGCTGAGGTGCATGCGATCGAACACGCCGGTCCGTCGTACCCTCCTGCATCCAGCGATCACATATCAGCATTACAGTTGTTTGGTTTCGTCCAACAAGACTACCGATTTCCCTGAAAGATAATCCACAATCTCGGAGGGCCACTATCCTTCCTCTGTTGAACTCGGATACTTGATCAAAAGATGATCGCTGTTTTCGACGAGGCATAATTGATCGTTTTTATTGAAAAAAACCACAAGAAAAACACAATTGCTGAACTTGAAATCGTCGAAATCTCCAAGCCTTAAATAGCGCTTTGAAGTGGCGCCACAGGCGCGCGTGATGTGCGTCTGCGCTGAAATTCTAATCATTTGCATATCTCACCTCCGCTAATGTATGTTGTAAATTTCATGTTATTTGCATGTTTCCTTCAGGGTGTTGCATTTACAGTGGCCAGCAGTGTATATATAGGGCGTCTCAAAAAACCTTGACACATTTTAAAAATTCATATAAAAATAGTACACAAGGTAGGAACAAGAAATTCAGACATCTGTTGTCTTATATATTAGAGTGTTTTTAGTATAGTCAATGAATTTTAGTAAATGCAACTTTTGCTTCACGGAGAACATCTAGTTGGTAATCGATCTCAGCCTACGTGCATTCAAAAGTTTATTCCGTAACACATGAAATTGCACAAATTATGCGTCTTTTGAGTTCCTCAACACTACAATCGATTATCAAGGACATTTTCCGTTTTCAGAATCTATTTATAATTAGCAAAGATGTTGTTACGACTTGTAGGATCTTTTCCAAATTTCGTTGCAATTGTGTAACAGATTCCGTTTTGCAATACCAGCCAACGCGTTTCTTTCTCTGGTGGAGTAGCCATTTAACAACGTCCGCTTTCACGGAACAACCACCTGTTAATTTTTTTTGACACAGAAAAAAAATTATGTATACGGTAACACACATGTGAATTTCCATTTCTTACCTGTATACTTCTTTTTGTATAAAATGTTTATGGGAATTTAGCCACACAGAGTAAAAATAATAGTAGCAGAGTAGTAGCAAAATATTTCATAGGACTAAGATAAGGCATTATTCTCTTTCTACTTCGCTCACAGAGCGTTACCGTACAGGTAAAGAAAGGATGACGTCATAATCAACATGTGTGCGCACGCATGCCGTAAGGAAAGAAAATGAACGTTGTTTTCCAACATTTTTAAAATGTGTTAAGGTTTTTTAAGACACCCTTGTATAATATGCTTGTGAGAGAAGTATTAGAGTTTCCAGACTTGGCATGTTTTGATATGTGTATATTGTTCATATTCACGTAAATACATTGCTGAGTTTCATTCTATGATATACCTGAATGACGACTCTTGGCAACAGGGAAGCTAGAAAATTTTCTGTTTAGTGTTAAACAGATCACAAATATTACAAACAGTTACATAGGAATACATCAAAGTTCTGCGAAAGTCTTCAGAGGTGACACGATACACACAAGCACAGTGACAGGCCCTCAGTTCACGAGATTCGACTGAGAAATTAATAAATCAGAACTTTTGGAGCTGAGTACTTATGGTTATATACCGTTGGCGACATTCTCGATTGTTCCAGACATGGCCATTTCCAGAACTTGATACCGCGCCACATATATGAAATCTATTTGGTTCTCCAAAACTCTAAAAAGTCGCCAAATGTGGCATAATTTAACTCTAAGCTTGCGAAAATTTTTAAAAATTTTGCGAAAGTGTCACATATGGAAATTTAACGCTCATTGACAGTAAATAAATGGTGTTTAACACAAAACAAACAATCTAAGGAGAAATAAAGACTATTTACATACGCTTAGAAATATTTACAGCGCTTTACAACGTATGCTCAGTTTAATTCTATTGAACATTTCCCCTTTTTAACTCTTATGGGCTTTTTCTTTTATTGCGCATTTATAGGGATTCCTTGGACGTTTACACGGCTGAGAAAATTTAGGACTAGTGCAAAGGATTTTACCTTTCACTGAAATTCTTTTTTGCAATTAAACTCAAAGTAATTTTTTCTGTGCTTGGAAGCATAAATGATCAGTTTGAGTCGGCAAACAGGCCACGCAAGCGAGTATAGTTTTTATTATGAACACTTAGCAAAACGGGCTGGAATTAAAGAAGTAATCTTTATATTTTTATCTGAAGCACAAAAAGGAATTCAATGGTATTCATTTAAAATTATGCTTTTTTAACACGAGATTCGTTAAAATTTTATTAATTTCGATTCTTACTTTTTATTCTGTAAAGGATTATTCATGTTTAAAGATATGCTGACTCATTTAAAGCTCTTTTCAATGCACAGCTTACCTGCTTATTTCCAAACCACGTTTCAAATTTGAGGTGAAATGGGGAATCTTATTATCCTACATGACATCCCAACGAAACTGTACTATCGAATATTTATTTGTCATATCTCTTAATCCCTGGAAAACATGGAAATGCAATCTTCTGATTTCGGTGATTTGGTAACGAAGTTTATACTTTGAATCCGTGCTCAATTTGTATTCGCCGTAAAGAATTAATGCATTATTCATGACATTTAATTCCCTTCTCTGCAGTTGTACTGTTTCGATACTGAGATTTATAATTTTGTTTTGGATCATTAGAAGAACATGCATAAATTGTTCTGAGACTGGAATTAAATGGGCAAAACGGAAATAGATAAATGTATTAACTAAGGAAAATATGAACGAAATTAGGTAGCTCAATTTTTTCAATGTTTGTGAAACATACTTATAATTATAATTAAAATAAATTTAATTTTATAATGTAAAGTTGTAGGCTAATTAAATTTACTCTGTATCTGGCCTCAAAGAT
>OU015492.1:222455431-222516944 GCA_907164885.2 Dolomedes plantarius | reverse complement strand
ACAGTTTATCAAGATAACGTGACTAAAACTCGCAAAACTCTATTTATTTCGGATATAGGGGTAAACATTAAGCCTACATTGAATATTTGCGTTTCTGAGAAAAACTGATGTAAAGATTTCGTTTACAGATGTGGAATGTGTATCCGAAAGCAAAATGTTTACATAGACAT
Organism: Dolomedes plantarius; assembly: GCA_907164885.2. NCBI lineage: Eukaryota > Metazoa > Arthropoda > Arachnida > Araneae > Dolomedidae > Dolomedes > Dolomedes plantarius. Next base: position 222,516,774 of record OU015492.1, on the reverse strand, counting down.
CAAAGCCACTAAAAGCATCTGAACAAAGTTCTAGAGTTGTGAATAAATATAAATTTTTTTTTAAAAAATACGATATTTACATACGACGATTAATAGAAAAATAATTGGCGATGCCAATAAATATTTTTCTAGAAGGGGGAACTTCAAAAACTTTTCTTTTGAGTTTTTAGGAATCAAAGCGTGACATATTTCAAAGTATATTTTCAAATGAATATTCATATTTATTGATCTGTTAATAGACAGCATCGGGAAAATTTTTGTTTGGAAATTGTAAAAGATTTTCAAAGGATTCCATTGAAAACTATTTTTCTGCCGTCTCGACCTTTACGGGGTATTTTAAGCAGACGATTCCAAAGTTTAGGAAATGCGCAATAAAAAGAGGAAGAAAAGATATGAGAAATATTTTCATATTGTATATTATGGTTTCGAGAGTGAAATAATGAAATAAAAGTTCGGTTGACGTGGGTATATTGTATATGGAGGCGGTTCTATTTGTTTTGAAACCTGATATAGAGATTCGTAGGTGGATTCTTATAACTTTAGTTTTTCGTGGCGTGCGTAATATGGGAGGCATGGAAACACGTTTCTTTTTATAACGTGGGTTGAATATGCGTCAGAATTAGAAAACAAACTGAAAATAATACAATGTTTAACATCGTTGTGATGTCATAGAAATCAATAATAATGATTAGGGTTTTCTTTAGTGCTCGGACTGCATTAATGTACAGCTTATCGAGGGAGTAGTTTGAAGGGTTTTGGAAGTGTACTTTTCAGTGACAGCATCGCGATGCCATGAGGGTACTGTAGCGTACTGGAAATATGGTCTTATTTTTTCCCGAGACCCCACAAGAGCTTGAAACACAGCTGCGTATTTTTCAAGGAATGTGTTGCTCGGTTACACCAGTTCGGAACGCGTGTGGGGGGGATTAAAAAAGTTTTTCCCCACTGATGCAGCCAGTAAAGCTGTCATCTTAACGTTTCTGCAATGTAATAAAGTTCGGCGTCTAAGAAGAGCTGTCAGCCGATAATCTGCCGGCCTTTCCACCCCGTTTGAAAATCTAGACATTGAAGAGAGACGCTAGAGAACGCGGCCTGTGCGGATGTGTGTTTTAGGCTCCGTACGTTGTGAATCTGCACGGGATTTTAATTGAATATGTTGCACTGTTTAAATGTTAATTTTTTGTTAATAAATTGTTGAGTTTTTGTTTTAAAAAATTGGCCTTCGCTTTTAATTAGAACTCTGTCTTTCTTTGTTATGGATCCCATAGTAGTAATGTTTAGCAACGCCTCAGAGAGAATCGCCTTACCTACTTGTCGTGACGCTACAGTATGCAACGGGATGTTGGGGCTTAGACAATGGGGAAATTAGAAAAATTGACCTCCTAGAGTATTCAGGCAGTCTTAATTGCTTCTAGTTCAGGGTCTAGGATTACAGCCTTAGTGTTACTGAATGCGGACCTCACAAAGCTGTACAGTGAGCAGGACTGGAGAGCCCGAAAATGATGTCTGGTGTATTACAGAATATTAGGAATTTACTTTGGAGCTTGAAGTACACTTAGCTCATTACGACTCCTCTCCTGAACTTTTTCAAACCGTGGCTAAATTTGGTTGAAATAGATTGTGACACATATTATTTCGGTTACAGCTAACACAGGTGGTCTCTCTGCGGGGGAACTCTTTCAAGGATCCAGCCCTGAGGGTGCTATCTGTGTTTGAGAGCTTTTAACAACTCGTGACTGCCTACGTTCGGAGCCAATTTTTCTTAAAAATTGTTTTTTTAAGGATTTTTTCGTCTCTTATGGTAAAACAGCATTTAAAAATAAAAAATAAAAAAAACTTTCCTGTAAATACCATACTTTTTTATAAATTGGTCAATTTGAAGTAATTTTTAATGAAATTTAGCCAAAACGCCTATCACTCTGAACAAAATTCTAATACTACTATTTTAATTTCCTTCTTACACATGATACATATAAAAGTTATCTTCAAAATGACCTACAATCTAAGAGTAATTTTAAAATGCAAAAATAATACAGACAATTTTATGTTCCAATATGAAAAATTTCACCAATTCGTCATTCCTTTCCTTATAAAAAAAGCCCCAAACAAAAAACTATTTATTATACATCAATTATTGTACGTCATTTCATTAACAATAGCATCTAAAACATTTCCTGAAAATTTTATCAAATTATATGCATTATTATGTGAAATATCATGATAACGGTAGAGATTTGTGCTAAAAAACATAATTCCGAGAAAAACGCCTTTAAAGTTGTTTGTCACATCAATTTTGTATTAGACGATGTTTATTAAAATAGCTATAACTCCTAATTGATGTTGAATGAAAATCTAAGCGGTTTTGAAAAGAGTAAATTTGAATTACAAGATTCTTGCAAAAAATAAAATTGACCAAAATAGCTATAACTCTGCTTCTAACTGACGTAGAATAAAAATCAAAACGGTTTTGAAAAGAGAAAACATTGATTTACAAGATTCTTGCAAATATGAAGTTGACCAAAATAGTCAAAAAATGGCATTTTCAACGTAGGCAGTCACCTTTTAATCCTTACCAATGGTCCGTTTATTTACAGTGTTTGCTTGAGGCTTTCTATTTTTTTGTCCGAGAGAACTAATTGGCTCACTTGCACCAATTACTACCAAATGTTGGTAAACCTCGTGATATGAAATCGCAATCAACCATCAGGTTCATGTGGACCTTCCGTAAACTGTACCAACCAGATTATCATTCACCAGGGACAGTGTGTTCACTCGTTAAATATCTCGTGGGCCATAATTTACGCTCAGGCCGTTTTGAGATTTTCAACAACGAAACAATATCACGAAACGTTTCATAGTGCCATTGACTGATCGTAATTGCCATGTTTAGGACAATTATCATTCCATCGGCTCTCGATTGCGCGCGAGGCATATTAATACATTTTGGATCCCTCAGATGCCAATTAGCTACCGAATTCAGATTATCAATATTTACTTTTGAATTTCATTTGTCGTTTCCTATTGTTCATATGTCGATAATCATATGATCCTACCACACAAGGCGTAAGTAACAAATAAAGAGAGTAAATATTTCTCAATCCTTTGAATCCAAAGTATGGAATAAGTTTTTGGACAAACTGGATTCCTTAACAGCAAATATGGAATTACATTTGGTAGCATAAGGACGAGACGTTGTACCATAAGAGTAAAGATGTATTGTGACGATTATCGGATTAACCCAATTTTTGTTTACCCTCTTTCAATCCTGAACACAGTTTTATGCCGATTTAAGTTTATTTCGTTTAAATTAAAACGTAAGCTTTATTCTTAATGCGCATATTGAAAATCTCCCCTTCATTCTACCAATCCTTTTTACGGTCTTATAAATATCATAAGTCCTATCTTACAAGCGTTTACAACGAATGTAATATCGTGGGGTATCCATGGCCCAAACGTCCTGAGCAAATCTACGGCGCAAAGTCACGAGAAAATCTACGGCGATCAGCATGTTTGACAACTTTTGCAGAGCAATTGCTATTTACTGCCGGATATAGATGTAAGGTGAAAGAAACTCACTCAGAAATATAAGTTTGTAGTATGGAGAAATTCTGACGTATTACAAAGATTTTAGCAGATCAGATCTATGTTTTGCAAGTGTAATTATATGTAGTATCTATTCAGAAACCTAAGATAGTGTCTGTATGTAGTTTAGGTACTACATACAGACTTTACTTACAATAAAACAATCTCTATCTATAAGTCTTTGAAACAGAAATATATAACTCTAACAGAAATATATATCGAAACGCCCCCACACACACACCACACACACACACAAAAACATATATATATATATATATATATATATATATATATTTATTTATATATATATATATATATATATATATATATATATATATTTATTTATATATGTATATATGTATATATATATATATATATATATATATATATATATATATATATATATATATATATATTTATTTATATATGTATATATGTATATATATATATATATATATATATATATATATATATATATATATATATATATATATATATATATATATATATATATATATATATATATATATAATGTGTGTGTGTGTGCGCGTAAACATCTTCTGCCCATCCACACAACATATTTTCCACATCAGTTTGTGAAGTATGTTGTGGACTAGATTCCGAAGCTCTATTCCGGACGAATATTGGCAGCCAGTGTCCTGAATGGCACTGATTTGAGCCCGAGTATTGACAAGGAAAGAGTCAGCCAAGGGTTGAGGCATTAATTAAAAATGTTATGAAATCTTTCCCTGTAACTGGCGACTGATCAGTTACCAAAAGAGAACGGGGCCGGCCTTCGATTCCAGATCCTATAGTTTCGAGTCCAACATTTGGTACGGGTGTTTGTTGCCGTTCGGAATTAACTTTAAACCGTAGATCCTAGTGTATTTATTCCATATGTGTAGCTTAAAAAGCCCCTTAGTGTATAAAAACCAAAAACAAGTTGGCGAATGTTTTGCTATCCTGAAGTAACAAACATTTTTTTTTTGTTTGTTTCGGTATACAAAACTAGAGTACTCGTAACCCATTGAATCACCCACTTTTTACAGTGGAATCTCGATCGATCGTTTTTCCGTATGTGTCGTTCATTTTATCCAGTCCCAACGATCCTATTGCTTTGTTATGTTTCCGCATCTATCGTTTTCCCGCATTTCTCGTTCATTTCAATCGGTCCCTTGAAGAACGATAGATCGAGATTCCACTGTAATTCAAGATCATATCAATATTGCAACAAAATGAAGGCACATGCTATGAAAATGATATATATTAATCGACACCTGTGTTCTTTTAAATTCAAGAATCAGTTTGACAAATTTTCTTAATTTTTAGATACGTGTAACGTATCTATGTTGAGCAAAGAGGAATACATACTCTAGGAAAACATACGTAGATTGTGAAAATAAACTTTTACCCCTAACCTATACATTTGAGTTCTGGAAAGTTTTCTCATTCCAGGACAATGTGGAAACAGACCCCCTATCTTTTAGCTAATATAATGATGGATACATTAGAAAATGTATCTAAAATCCTTATTACTCGGGACTCCATTGTTGCATATTAATGAAACATGCTTTTGTAGTATTGATTTACAGATTAAGAAGACTTAGTATTTTGATGCAAGTTCCTAAATTCAAATCCTCATATTTTTTGTTTTTATTCCGACATCTTTTATATTGTTACATGGAACTCTAATATTGTGTTTGTTTGATGGTACTCAGTAAAGGTAAATAATGCCAAAATAATGCCAAAGGCAAAATGCCAAATGTTGTTTACATTACAAAGCATCTATTTCCCAATAATAATAAAATTTCCGAAGAATAATAATACAGATTTCGTTTATGCGTCTTTTGTTTTTCAAAAATTCTCTGATATGTTAAAACGATACGCGTGTGAAATGTATTTATAATTAAAGTTTAAATATCATTCAGTAGTGATATTAATTTTTGTTTGCATAACATTAAGAATTGCCAAAGTAACAAATTGTTTAACTTTCCGCCTTACTTGTTTTAAACATTTGTGCACTGAAGCTTATAGTCTCAGCAAACATTTACCTTTCTTTGTCAATTATGTAAACACTTCACGCTCTCGGATTTAACCTTAATTATCCCTGCGTTCGTTTTAGAATGGAAGACGCACACTTTTTTTTTTAAGCTTATCCAGTGACAGTTTGGCGTTAAATATTTATCCCACCCGGTGTTGATAAGAAAATGTACAAAACACTTACTATCAGTGAAACTGGGTACTTGAAACCGCTAAAGAATTATTATTTTTACCTTTCCTGAATGACTTCAGATCACAGCAATATACAGAAATCGGCCATACCCTTCTGTTACAGACATTTTGAATTATAACAGAGAAATTCAGCTAGCACGAGAAATCACTTTTCTATGTAGTTTAAGTATGTTATTATTTTAATGCAGTGTTTTTTTTTTCTCTAGGGGAAGAACTTTTCAGAATTTATTTAATAGAAAGATTTTACACTGACCTCTGAAGTAGCTGGAAGAAGTTGTTCAGTCTTCATAAAAGACTTACTGTTTTTATTTTTATTTTTAAATAATTCATTATAATAATTCTTTCATTTTATTCATCATATTGTTTGTAATTTGTATTCTAATTGTGTTTCTGGTCAATAGATGGCATCACTATATAGCTTTTCTTTTAGTTCAAGCTAAAATGTTTTTTTATTTTGTTGTTGCACATTCGATTCTGAGTAATGGCAAGAAAATGGCTCAGAAATGTTTAATCTATTGGGGTGTATATTGTATTCTAAGCAATGTCATGTAAAAATTCAAAAATCGCTATGTTGGATGCGATTCCGTTTATTCTTTTTTTTTTGTTAAAGATTCTGTGCAGATTACTGTTCAAACTGTTGACATTATGAAGTCAATTATTCATTTTGTAAAACCTAATTCCGAAGGGTTATTCATTGTATCAGGAATTCAACAGTTATGTGTTAAAATGAAGTCAATTATTAAATGCATTTTAAGGATACATGCATGGAACTAATTTTTTTAGCGTTGACTTATTATTCAAGCATTATTCAGATGATGTTAAAGGTAAGCCATTCCAGTATTACGTTTATTAAAAGAATTAAGAAGATTGATTTGTTGCATTTAAACAGGAACATTAAATATTTTTGTTTATGGATTTTTATATAGTCCACTAATATATAAAGTTATATTAATAAAAGGACTGACCCCACAGAAGTATTCTTACAAGAATTTCCTTGTGAGTTTCATGCACACCCAAGAGGGCAAATACGCAGAATTATATATTGGGTGTTTGTTTGTTTACTTTTTGTATATTGTTAAAGATTTGGTACAGATGTCGTATACGCAACGAACGCCAAGAGGCTATTTTTCGCCAAATCTGATGGTTGTTTGGCGGTTTTTATATTCTGGCAGGGAGGATTTTAAGATCGGATGGTATTTTTTCGCGATAAGCTTTGTTTTACTGACCGCTACAGCCATCGGAAGCTTTTTTTTACTGTACAGCAGCTAGTGGTATGTAGCGAAGCCAGCGGCTGGGGTTTTCTGTAATGTTTTTGGACGGATGCTTAACGGAGCGTAGCGGCGTGAAGCAAGGGTATCTGAGCGAAGCGAAGATCCCGTGTGCGCCTACGAGTTTCATAAATCCAGCAGTAAGTTTGTTTTCCAATTTATTGTTTACATTTCGCATTTTAAGCCTAACAGATCTCCGAATGGGATTTTGGCGCCAACCTTTCGCCAAATTGGAAATGGTCCGTTGCGTATACTACATCTGTTCCAAAGATTTAGATTTTTTTGGTCTTGTTCAGCTTTTGTCGATTCGGTGTTGCCCTTTAATATTTATCTCTGTATTATCTAGAACTGTATTTTCCAGTTAGTTATTTCATTTCGGATTCCCGCCTGTATGCATAGTAATGCAGCATGACTAAACTAGGCATAAATTTGGATATCTCACCCCAGCCCTAGAGATTGAACTGTGAGGGGGAACAGAGGCATTACCTTCCCTTCCAATCAACCGTACGTCAAGCTTAACCTTTCAGAGGGCGCGCCTATGTATAAAGTGCAACACTTTCGTAATTTTGAATGGTTTGTTTTTACAAGTAAGGTTTGAAAGTTCTAAGCAATTTCTATTTAGGCTCGGTGCACACGAGCGATCCGGTGCCGGTGTGAAATCGCATCGGTGCCGCAGGCTTCAATTCACACGAGAGGCGATCTCGTTGCGGTTTTGGCTGTTCTGTGAAATTCACGTGACAGACAGATGGTGTACATGAGCGAACAATTAGAGAACGCGAGGTGTAACATTGAGGACACGAGAGTTGGAAGCGTACTCAAGAAAAAGAGTTGTGTTTTCGTACTTTATTTATAAGTATTTAAAATACAGAAAAAGAAATTATTGGGTCCACCCACTGGTGAGTTAGAGGATGTTAAAAGGGACATCTTCCTTATTATATGAAGACTTGTGTCATGACGAAGCAAAGTTTTTTAATTACTTCCGAATGAGCAAACACTCTTTTGAAAAAGTGGTTCATTATACTTCAACTACAAACATTATTTTTCTGTGGTGTTATTAGCAGTTGATGATTCACAATATAACTTTTTGCATGTAGATATTGGCTCCTATGGCAAAGATTCGGATAGTTTAATTTTCCAAAATAGCTCTTTCAATAAAAAATTAGAAAGCGGAGGCGTGAAAATACTAACAGGTAAACCCCTGCCTGGGATGGATCACCCAGTCTTGCCCTACGTGTTTGTTTGTTGGAGATGAAGCATTTTCCTTGTTAAGAAATGTTTTGAGACCGTACAGCGGTAAATTTTTGTTCAAAAAAAAATTAAAAAAAAAATTTAAAAAAAAATTTAAAAACAAATTAATTAACTACCGACTATCTCGAGCTCGAAGATATGTCGAATGTTCGTTTGGAATTTTGAGCAACAAATGGCGAATACTACATAGGCCTCTAAACGTGAAACCTGATTTTGCTATAAGCATCATCAAAACGTGTTGTGCCCTTCATAATTATGTTCTCAAAAGAGATGGATATAAATTTGAAGATACATTATGTATCGAAGGATTTTATGACAGCGGCCAAAATCAAGGATCCCATCAAAATCAAGGAGAGATCAATTTAAATCAGATCAGAAATACATGGGTGGACTATTTCATTAGTGATGTCGGAAAACTGCCATGGCAAAATGACTGCATTTAACAATAAATGTGAATGGAAAATGCGATATTTAAAAATAACAATAAATATTTAAAAATTTAATAGATGGAAATTAATAAAAGTTTAATAAATCAAAAAATATGTTTAATTTTTACTTTCTAGCATATTGTTTAGATTTGTGTTTAATTTTTAATTAAGTTATATACTGCTATGCTCTGCTGTTTTTATCTAATTACATTTGAGGAAACATCAAAAATTAATACGAGACTGAAATATGAGTAATGTAAATTTATCTGAAATATTGTAAACCTGATCGGCGTGATCCGTTAAATAAATGCCACATGGCACCTCCAGGCATGCGTTCCTTTTTGTCAGCCTGACACCCCGGGCCTTGAATTGTCTCTTTGTGGTCTTTTCCTAAAAATTGACCCCTTTTTCCACTTAGGGAAGTGGCCCACCATTATGTATTTAATGGTCTGCTAGATTCCTTTAACAAAAAGTCACATCTGTACTGAATTTTCCAAAGGTAGGATTGAGTCTGTTTTCAGACTACAGCTCCGTTTCAAAAAATTAGAATAATGAAAGAAAATATGGTCAAGGGAATTGCAAATCTAATTTATCAAATAAATAATCAATGATATCAAATATAAATTATCATAATACAAATCTGCATATTTTGTAGATTATAAAAATATGAACATATTACAATGAAATAGAAAATATATTTAAAACAGCAAGTGAAAAAAATTCAAAATATTAGAATACTTCATAACATGGTTCAAAAAATTAGAATAATGTAAATATATTGTACACAATTTAATATATTGTAAATATATTAAATTGTGCATTTAATTTGTGTAGTTAATTTGTGTACAATTTAATATATTTAATATATTGTAAATATATTGTACTTTTCACATTTAATATCCCACAATTCACGAAACTTTTTAACTTCCTCTATTAAAAGTTCTGTGTCTACACTTTCAGCCATTTTGTTTGTGCGGCAAAATGTCGTCCGTGTGAATTGCGCAGTTCAAATGAAGGTACTGCTAAGCCGTTGTCGTTCATGCGATGAAGCAGTACACGGGGTGAAAAAACCGGTCGTTGCGAGCTCGCAGCGGCACAAACGTCCGTGTGAATCGGTTAGTTCAACTCTATGTACTTCTAATCGCAACTGCCGTGCCGCACCGGCGCCGCATCGCTCGTGTGCACCGAGCCTTATAGTTACACCCTTTCAAATGCAGGTCTGATTTTCTGACCCTTGTATTCCTGTCCATTCGTTGTTAGTCGTGATTTAACCCTGGTAAACCTACGATTATACTGGATTGCAATACGCACAAAATTATGAGTTGATGTAGTAAATCAAATGTGCAGCTATTACGCGGTAATCCGCATATCACGAAGATGGACAATCTCATTGTTTTTTAGGTTTTTGGACGTAACAGGAATCGATACGCAAGTTGTCCTAAGGGCCTTGTTATTCAGAGCCACAGCTGTGGCGCGCGTTCGCCACAGCTTCCCACGCCCAGACAAGCCGCTCGAAGCGATACATGCAATTGTACGGAGCTTATTATACCGAGCCACAGCTGTGGCTACAGGTCGTGACTGTGGCCTGGGCGAGCCACTCCAGTCGCCTATCCTCGTTTCTTCTGGCTCGCCTGCGCGACTATGGCTGGGGTAGCGGACCATTGTTTCCTATGGAGCTTATTATACAGAGCCACTGCACAGCGCCACAGTTCTGTGGCGAACGCGCGCCACAGCTGTGTATAATAAAGGCCCTTAGATGCATTAAACCAGACAGTTTTGAAATAAGGAGATTGTATCTGCATTCTTTGGCCTTTAATCTATATATATAAAACAGTTCCGTAACTGACTCATTCATTCATTCATTCACTGACTGACTGACATACAACGCACAGACCAAACCGATGGACCTAAAGGACTGAAATTTTGCATGGCGATTCTTCTAATAGTGTAGGGGTGCACTAAGAAATATTTTTCAAAAATTCTTCTTAGATTTTTTTAAATTAAATTTTTAAGCTGTTTTTTAAACTTTTTTTACGTTTGCATTTAAAATAATAATTTGAGGGTTATAAAATTTATATCACGAGAAAGATCATAAAAATTCCTTTAAAATGAAATCTTTATCGAATCTTTACCTCCATTTCCTGATTTTTGGTGAATTTTTAAAGATTCATTTTTAGAATTTAATTTATAAAATGCTGATCACGTGATTTCTTTTTCTGGTACTTTAAATAAATTTATCGTCACGTGCATAAAAACTCAATAGACAAAAACTAATTTTTTTTTCTTGCTAATGCGGCAGTCGATTGGACATTATCCAAAAAAATATTAAAATACAGTAAAAGAAATGTTCTAGAAACTGTACTACATTAACTGTACTATATTCTTTAGTATTCTTTATATTAGATTTAATTTGAATATCTTCTTCTACATTATTTTGTCTATAAAAATATCCCTTACGATTTTTTTATAAATATATATATATATTTTACATCAATTATATACATTGATCGTCGTATTTATTATATATATATTGGCATTAATTGCATACATTGACCGATGTTTTTACTTTGAATGTACTCCGTAGCAAAGTGCGGGTTTTCAGCTAGTTATAAATATATCTCAATATTATCAACATTTTATATCTTTTCATAAAACTCAGAATTAATATTTTCAATTTGAAAGAAGAAAGTTTATTACAAAAAGAATAATCAAGGTTGAAGGAGATGTTGCATTTTATGCAACGCGTTCCTGCTGGTGTACAAAAAAAAAATAGGCGCGCCCGCTGAAGGGTTAAAGTCAAAATAAAAGTGCGTGCTGCTAGAACTTATCGTTTTGCCTGAGGAGAAAGGGGAAATTGCTTCTCAGGTAGAGAGAAAAAATTTCTGTTATTCTGCAGGAAGAAGAAGGTTTAAACTTATCCAACTGATTTATAAAAAGTTACTAGCATAGGCAACACACGGATCGTTTGGTTTAGAGATGTATGCAAAAAAAAAAAAAACTAAATCCGTTTTGTGATCAGTAATTACAACAATTCCTTTTCTTTGTATGCGCTTTTCCTTTTGTTGAATAACAAAAATTTATAATTTGGTTCCGGACTTTTATTTTTTTGATAGTTTCTGCTCTAGTTTGTCATGGTTAATTGTCCGGTATTGGGCGAGAAAAGGATTTCCTTTCTCACAACAATTAAGAAAGATAAAAAGATGTTCATTATACAGAGGCTGTTCGCACATTTTTTAGACGATTTTGGTAAGCGGTAATAAAAAATCGTTTGCTGCAAAAGAAATAATTGCAATTGTACTATGTTTTTAAAAGTCAAAATTATCGTCTGCGGCTTGAAAGTTTTGTTTTTATTCAAAATGGCGTTTTTAACAAAGCAGTGGTTCGAAGGCTACATTTATGCTCTTTCCGAAGAGAAATATGCATACTCCGTTATCCAAAAACGATGTGAGAGTCATGGTTTTGTGATATCTAAAGCGTCGATAGGTAATATCGTCAACAAGAAAGGAAAAAAACGTCAAATTGGAGCCTCAAGTGGGACAAAAATTCCAAACAAGTATCCAAGGAAAAAACGGACATCTTCGACGATTGCAAAGATACGGTGATTAATGTTAAAACAAAATCCCCCTAGTCAAAGGACAGTTGCAAAATCATTAAAATGCTCGGTGTCCACTGTAAACAAAATGATAAACGTTGATTTAAATCTTAAGAAAGCGAAAAAAACGCAATGTGCATCGTCTTCTTCAAAATCATATCGCTGAACGCAGGACCCGCTGCAGAATTCTATATGAGAAACACTTATCCAAAGAAAAATGGAAAACAATTGTCACAATAGTTGAATCATGGGTGTATTTAAATGATTGCAACAAAAAAAGAGCCATTTATTATCATAAAAGGGGAGAAAAAAATTTAAGTACACGGTTCAAAGAATCGAAAGAAAGTTTTTCAAAGGGATTCATGATTGTTGCTGGTTTTGCTTATAATGGCAAGTTAAAAATAAAGAGAGTGGAAAGAAATGTCAAGATTAACTCCAAATACTATCAGGAACACATTTTATCGCCAATTTTTCTGAATGAAATACCATCGCTTTACCCACAGTGCCACCAATCTGTGAGACTCCATCAGGACAAAGCTAGCAGTCACACATCAAAATCCACTGTAAATTTCCTAAAAGAAATGGAACAAAAAATTGGTATCAAGGCCATACCCTTCACGGATATCCCTACTAAATCTCCCGATGTATCACCTATGGATTTTTGTGCTTTCGGACTTTTAAACTCTGCATTATCCAAACGTCGTCCCAAAACCCTTACAGGACTCTGGAAAGCTGTTCAGGAGGAATGGGATAGAATACCTCTTCTGACACTTCAAAAGGCATTATTATCCTGGAAATTGCGGTGTCGAAAGATAGTTCAGAATAAGGGATGTCAAACAGAACATTTAAAACACAAGAATTTTATTTAATCTAGTTTTGTGAATACAATATACATCGTCTAAAAAATGTGTGAACAGCCTCTGCATAAATGCTTTAGGGCATTTCTTAGTTCTTTCTACTGATTTTAAAATATTTTGATAAGAGATAGTATATTCTAAAAATAATTTATTTCCGTTAATATTCCGTTGCAGAAAGACCACAATAGAACAATCGACCTTCCCCGGAAAGCAAAAATTTCCAGGAATTTTTGCTTCTAGCAGCTTTTTTTTAACTCGTTATTGATAAAATGACAGTATTGAGCATTTTTTTTTCAAAAGACATTTTCTAAAATAACTACATTTATTTGTTAATTTAAAAATATTTTGACTCTGAGAATCCGAATCTTTTGTAAAAAAACTATGCGTACAGCTATGTAATAAACAATGAACAGTAGAGATAAACAGCAAAATTTGACATCAAATTTATTTACATGGTGATTAATCATACCAATAAGTTATTCCCATACTTGTTAGCTTTTGTTTTAACCCTTCAGCGGGCGCGCCCATGCATAAAGTGCAACATTTTCGTAATTTTGAATGGTTTGTTTTTACAAGCAAGGTTTGAATGCTCTAAGCAATTTCTATTTATAGCCACACCCTTTCTAATGCAGGTCTGATTTTCTGACCCTTGTATTCCTGTCCATTCATTGTTAGTCGTGATTTAATCTTGGTAAACCAACGATTTTACTGGATTGCAATACGACAAAATTATGAGTTGATGTAGTAAATAAAATGTGCAGCTATTACGCGGTGTTCCGCATATCCCGAAGATGGACAATCTCATTGTTTTTTAGGTTTTTATACATAATAGGAATGGATTCGCAAGTTGTCTTTAAATGCATTAAATCAGGCAGTTTTGAAATAAGGCTATATTGTATCTGCATTCTTTGGCCTTCAATTATAAATATATCTCAATATTATCAACGTTTTATATCTGGTCATAAAACGCAGAATTTTTACTTTCAATTTGAAAAAAAAAATGTTTATTACAAAAGGAAAAATCAAGGTTGAAAGAGACGTTGCACTTTATGCAACGCGCGCCTGCTGATGTTCCAAAAATTGGCGCGCCCGCTGAAGGGTTAAATTTAAGCTGTAGATGTTGAATATTGTTCATATTGTAACGTGACGCTTATACCGTATTAAACATCTAGCTACGTTGTGACGTAAGTAACTTATATTTAGTTCTCTCAGTTCCATTTTATCCTATTATTCATGGGGCAATTCGATTTCTACCCGGCGGTTATCAGACCGTGTCTTTACTTCTCCATAGTTCATCCAGTGAGGGTTTTCTGACAACCAATAAAGTATCTTCGTGGACTGAAATTCTGTCAGAGGTGAATGAGGTATCGATTGACATTGCATTTGAAACTGAATCACTACGTGAACTCGCTGAGCCTTCGAAAGAAATCGAATTTAAATTAGAATAGGCCTCAAGTGGATTCTATTCTATATAGAGTCTTCATCCAATTATAGGAAATCGAAAGGAGAAATTAGATGGAGTCAGTGTAACGTGGATTTTATCGTTACAGTTTTCTTATTAATTGCACCTACTTTAAATACGAATAATTATTAATTTAAAGGATGTAATCACCTTAATGTTTGTAATGTTAATATTAATCTTAGGATCTTCCGCTATAAGCATTTTAGCGTAATTCATGTATTGCCCCTCTTTTTACGTGGGAGGTCTAAAATGGTATATCTTTACTCCAGTAGTAGCTATTGATAGCATCCGCTATTTTGTTCAGCAATGTATTTTTTCCAAGAACCCAATTTAAAAGTAGTTTCCTTTATTTGAAACTGCAATTTACTCGTACAGATAATTGGATGTTTTATGGCTTTTGCCGACCTGTTAAAAGGACCGGACGTTTTCCATCCAGGGGTCGTAGTAATTGCTGTTTAATTGGCATAAGGTACAATAGCGCGGACACTTTCTATCTATTTCCCAGTCTGTAATACTCGTCATCTGTTGGCGACCTCCATCCATCCCCGTGAGAAAATTCTTAAAAATTCTCCTCCTGGCCCAAAGCGAACTTTGCCAATCATATTCGGCGCCGCTTCACGTCACTCTTGGCTAAGTCCAATCAGTGGCCGTCCCGTTCTTTTCGCTCCTACTTGGCTATATTTTTTGGCGGGGAATCGCCGTTTTTCGAGTTACGAGGGTTTGTTCTTTACAGCGGTTTACCGATGACGTCCGATGCTACTCTCCGTGGACCGTAGCCCTTCTCCGTAGTTTGGCGATATTTTTGTTTAAATGAAGTTAATGCAACCCTGGCCTGTGTGCGCCTTGTCCAGAATGAAAAGAGATTACTCAGTCAGTTTTATAGATAGAGCTACATTTTTCTGATAACTAGCTGTTTCCGTTTTTATGCTTAAGCCCCCCCCCCTTCAGTTCGGCTTGCCGACTGTTGGGGGACGCTAACCTTTTTGCATTGATTCTTCATTTACTACTGTTAACCTTGACCGATATGGTGATAACTTGTGTGAGCTCAGATTAAGTAGAGCAATCGACTGTAATAGCTTATTATAGCTCTTATGTTTTTTTGATATTCAAGTCAACGATCGTAAATATAAAATAAATGAATGTTTGTATAACCTAGTCTAATTTTTTTTTTGTTGAACTACCACTAGAAAGTTGACAGTGATGAATTTAGGGTGTTTGCGGTCATCTTATCTACACAACGTCTAGACGATCCGGTCTTGTGGCATAGATTGCCGAGTGGTGTCTTCTAACTTCGCTACAGGTTATTACTTCCGTTTTCCAGCCTTTTTTTTTAGCGTCGCAGAGATGTACAGTTCCTTCCGTAGTGCTGTGTAACTGTTAAGAACGTTCTTAGTCCCAAGAACTGTTCCCGACGTCATTATTACTACCTGCCCTACTAAAGAGCACTATTTTACTGAATTTAAAATAACCTGGTTGTCATAGGGACATGACAGTAGTGTTACGGCCAGGGACAGGAGCATGGAAAGAAATACAAAATAAAATAAAATAATTGTTAAATGCAATAAAGAAACAGGGCAATAAAAGAGAAGGGAAGAAAGCCATAGACCGGAACGAAAATTAGAGATAATGTTCGTAGCAATAAATAGAAGTGGAAGAGAGTGAAAATAAAAGAAAATTTATGATGGTTATAAAACGGCCCACCCAACTTGAATCCAAAGCATGGGAAAAAGTTAAAATTGGGGGAGAATTTATAAATCCCGCCCTCGACGCGCATTGGTAAAAGGGGATTGAGGAGTGGCAGCACGGACGAATGGCGATGGCATGATAATTTCCAGATAACCAATGGAAATTATAAGAGGCGGAGACATTAGTAAGAAAATATATGAAATAAAAAATAGTGTGAAGGCAGAGAGATAATCTGGGAAGTTAGAGTCAGAAGTTGTCGAGCGCCCAGTGTCCCATGCCGAGTGTCTGCAATAAACGACGGAGCCGTTTTCGAGTGCAGTAAAGTTTAGAGAGATAGAAATTGTCGAGCGCCCAGTGTCCCATGCCGAGTGTCTGCAATGAACGATGGAGCCGTATTCCGGATAAAGAGATGCCCGAATTAAGTTTGAGTTTAAAGACGACGAATTCATCATTACGAGTGCCAGCCGCCCAGAGGGATTCAACCGTCATCTGCTGAGGTACCGACATTGCATTTCCCTTTTATATTGTATCATTGCTGCTCAGTGTATAGCCATAATGATTAAGATAGAGCGCGATGAATATAGTTTTTGAGTATAAGATGTTGAATAACAGACCGATAATTCGTACCAACAAATGTTTTGCATATATATAAAGAATTAATTTAGTAGGAATGAAGTTATTGCGGTAATAATGTGCAAATGCCGGAGGAAATATTGAGTAATTTTGGAGTGTATTATTTATGTGTGTTAATATTCAATAAATTGATTTGTCAATATAACCAGAGTTAATTTCCATTATTTGGGAAGCACATCAATGTACTAGCCACAATCATGAACATAATTTCAATCATAATTTCATTTAAAATAATATAAACAATTTAAATTACGGTTACACTGGTACTCTTCCCTCTGCTCATACTTCGTTTTAGACACTAAAAACTGTATGCGTTCTGAATTCATCATTATTCCACGGACTTCTAGATTTCATCAGTAGAGACAATTAATTTCTTCAGTATAGTTAATCTCTTCTGCTTAAGTAAAAGTGAGAACTTTCTTCAATCCTGATTTCATCACTAGCTAATAAAACTGAGAACTTTCATCAGTAACTAGGTTTCTTCTGTAGCTAGTTTCTTCAGTATCTTTCCACTATAGTACAGAAAACTTCAGTAACTAAAAACTTTCTCTACAGTCAGTGTTTAACTTTAATGACACAAGAACCAGTACATGAGATCTGTCTGAAGTTATAGAAAATTCACAGTTAATAACTTATCAAACTTTATATTGCTAAGTTAATTTGAAGCATAGAAGTGAACTGAATATAAAGAACAGGAACATCTGTCATCTGAGGATTTTTATAAGTCGTTCGGTGGAGTTTTAATTAACTCAGATATGAATAATAATTGAGCCATGAAACGTGTCCTTCTCTACGGTTAGCCTTCCTATAAAACTTGCATTAGGATTAACTTAATTCTCAATTTTTCATGATCGGTTTAACCGTGCATCGCAGTAAAAAATACTCTTGACCTAAAGTACAAAATACTGGAGGTACGTACATAGGACGGATCGCAAATTATAGAATTGCAATATTTCAGAATAAAAACTGAAAATCTATGTCAATGTTATTTCGAGTAAATCTTTTTTTAAATTTCCTGCTTTTGGATCATCGATGGTTTTAGGCACAAATAATCCGGAAATCAGTGTGTTTATCTCCGACTGGCTGTCCATGTTTACATAACATTTAATTTAAAAAAGGCATCATAGCAGAGGTATTTGACTTAAGCTGACCACGTGTTTCTAAATCTTTACACTGTCCGATAGGTATGTTGGATAGCAAAACTTGAGGAGAAAATATAAATGAAGATACAAAATTTGTTATGATAAAAAACTTTGTGTTATAACTACTAAATGTTTCTAACTTCCCGTTTTAAATGTTTTGTTTCCAAACTATGAGTTCATAAAGCTATGATGTATGATTTCTTGATATTTTAAATAAATAATATACATTACAAATGGAACCCTTAAAAATCTAGAAGACGAGCTGACGATACACTTTATTCCTAAATCAAGCAAATTTCTAACTCATATCAAGAAAATGACTTTTATTGTTTACAATTTTAAAGACTGTTATTTGCTAATTAGTTTTTCGATACATGTCGGATCCAATTAAGTTTTTTTCCTATCTTAATACATTCGTTAAGAAGCTCTTAGTAGTTTTTGAACGTTGTTAATGGCTAATGAGATACAAAGATGGATATTTATTTTGTAAACAATCGCATCTCTTTAAAATAAGACATGACCAGAGTAATTTAAAAAATGATAATAGATGATTTCTGTTTCATTCTTTTAATGGTGAAATGTTTCGGAAAACATATTTCTTGAGCTTCCTTCAATTAGTAAATTCATCATATAAATTAATTACGTAACTTTTCTTTAATGTTTTGTATGTTGTAGATCGGAAATGTTGCGATTTTACTCAAATTTTTCAGTCATATGTTGGATGCTTATTTTTCAATTGTTATGACTATTATCTCATGCTATATATACATTAGTTTTTAGATATCAATATATATTTTCTTATCGCAAAGAAAAGTTGGATTTAAAAGCCACTTATATATATATATATATATATATATTGACGCCACACCAGTTTAATTATATTCATTGATACCCTGCTCTTGACTAGGGATGCGACATCGATGTCGATGTTTTCAAAACATCGATGTTTTGAACATCGATTTATTGAAGAAGTTATATTTTTTTTAAACATCGATGTTTTGTGCTCGATGTTTTTTTTTAATGAAAAAGTACCATAAGTTTTTGTCATTTGTGTCAGCCCAATCAGAGAGTAAAATTAAATCCCCCCCCCCCACGACTAACCGAAGTAACATTAATGTTAGAGATTACTAAACCAGTTTTAAAAAATGGATGTTCTAAAACATCGATGTTTAAAAACATCGATGGTTTTTGGGCGATGTTTTATTAGCATCGATGTTTTAATATTGAATGTCGGTGTTTCAGAACATCGATGTTTTTTATCGATGTCGCATCCCTACTCTTGACTTTTTCTTTCTCGTTATATAACTAATTTCCACGTCCATTCTGCATGACGCCTGGGCATGTGGCACCACATGGGGTCACGTGGAAAGATTCAAGAAATTACGCCGTCCTCACCCGAAGGTCAATCGACAGGTTCAAACTGAAGACCGGCCGACGCAACAGCAACCCAGCTTATCGCTGATTAATGGAAATTGCGGTTACATAAACCAAACTTGACACATCTATAGATTAAAATCTTGCTTGCAAGACCAAAATGAAGTCAATGGATGCAAAATTTTTCTCCCACTGACTGCCCAAAGTTTCGACTTAGCAACTTAAATATATAGATGTTGTGTTTGATTTTTAAATCGCCCTAATGTGAATAAATGAATAAATGTATTATTGTGTGTGTGACGTACACGGGATATGTCAACCGCTACATTTAATACATAAGAGTTTTATTTCCAAGATCCTAAACTAAGCTATAGATTCAACCCTCAAACCGGCCCATGAATTTGTTGCCACTATCAGGACTATCGGTCAAATTGACCCCCAAGCCTAAAAAGCTGTTATTTTTGCGTGATTACGATGGAACTGCATGTTGATATTGTGCACAGGGTTGTTTGATTTATATTAGTGATGAATAGTGAGGGAAAAAATCCTCTACAATTATTTATTCAATTTATTTAATTTATTTTGATCTGGTATCTACATCATCAAATCGTAGGGCTCTTAAAAGTTTCTCAGACAATATTTCTCAGACATAATTGCTCGAAAAATTAGCCTGCCAGTGATTGAGGTAGAGAAGAGTGATGACAAGGCTTCACAGGATACTTTAAAAATCGCACAGAACACTGAAATCCCCGTCAGGACCATCCCTATCAGGACCGGTACGCCTGTTATTGCTCAGTGGCAATAACAGGTCTACCGGTCATTTTTGACCGCCATACTTTTACAAAATTGCAACTTACTGACAAATGTCGAGCATTTGTGAAACCCTGATGTTCTCACCCTGATGTCCAGGAACTGACTGAGGATGTCAAAGCCAGCCAAGCGTTCACGCCTCTCCCAACTCCTGCCCCACCCCTTAGTTCCACCGCTGCTGGTCATAATGACCGATGGGCCGGTTTAACCCTTTGAAGGGCGCCGGTTGCACAGTGCAGATGCCTAAATCTAATATTTTTTTCATTTGCATTCAATGTATTCTAGTTAAATGACCAGAAAAAGGGCTAGTACTGCCATCTGTCATCAGTTTAAAGAAGTAAAAGCATTTTGCAATATTGAATTGGAAAATTTTTCAAGATTCTTTAGGTTAAAAAATACTCGGGAAAAAAATCTACACCGTGCAAACAGGGGAGGTTCTTGCCCCTGAAAGGATTAAGGGTTAAATATATAGATATTGTGCTTGATTTTTAAATCGCCCTAATGTGAATAAATGAATAAACGTATTATTGTGTGTGTGACGTACACGTGATAAGTCAACCGCTACATTTAATACATGAGTGTTTTATTTCCAAGATTCTAAACTAACCTATACATTTAAATTCGGACATATCCAGCATTTCGTGCATAAATAAAAAATCATTTCCGTGATTTTCGCAAACACAGTTTCTGAGACAGCAAGTTACTGCCGTCAGTTTCTAACTCTTTACTTTCCACCTCCCTTCATTTATTTTTCCGTCGCATTTTTCCCATTTTTACAGATCTTCATGTCATTTCCACTCGAGCAGAAAAAAGAAATATTTTTAATGCGCAGCAACGCGATTCGTGTTGCATCAGGGTTAGTATAAAATAAAGACCAAGTGGTAGAAGTGGAGTCCAAACGAAGTAAACAGAAATAAACGCTGAATATTCTCAACAGAATCTTAAGTGATAGAATATTTTCGGTTGATAAGGTATGGCGTAATCGAATTTATTATACGACCCGCAATTTACCTCTAACTGTGTTTCATGCAATCAAGTTGTCCTGGGAAAAGAATCTCTCTCCGTGTCAAGAAAAATTAAGCTGTTTTATAATTTGTTGAGTGTTGATTTTACTGATTTTTGCTTGTGTGTGTGTGTGTGTGTGTGTGTGTGTGTGTGTGTCAGTGTCAGTGGTATGTAACAGTCGAAACAGTCTGTTACATACACCTTGCAAGTTCGAAAATTCGCATTGTCTTTGAATATTTGTTGTGGGACAACTTTAAACCGTTTTCATAATTGAAAATCGAGCAGGAGGATTGTTTAAAATTTTCTCAAATGTGTTTGATTGACGTCATAGAAACTTCAGATTAGAATTCTATGTAAAAACTAGCTGAAAACCCGCGCTTCGCTACGGAGTACATTCAAATTAAATAAAACGGTCAATGTATGCAATTAATGCCAAAAAATTTAAATATATATATCTATAATAAATGCGACGATCAATGTATACAATTGATGTAAAAAAATATATATATACTAGCTGAAAACCCGTACTTCGCTACGGAGTACATTCAAATTAAATACAACCGTCAATGTGTGCAATTCATGCCAAATATATATATATATATATATATATATCTATATATATAAAACAGTTCCGTAACTGACTCATTCATTCATTCATTCATTCATTCATTCACTGACTGACTGACATACAACGCACAGACCAAACCGCTGGACCTAAAGGGCTGAAATTTTGCATGGCGATTCTTCTAATAGTGTAGGGGTGCACTAAGAAAGATTTTTCAAAAATTCTTCTTAGATTTTTTTTAATTAAATTTTTAAGCTGTTTTTTAAACTTTTTTTACGTTTGCATTTAAAATAATACATTGAGTGTTATAAAATTTATATCACGAGAAAGATCATAAAATTTTCTTTAAAATGAAATCTTTTTCGAATCTATACCTCCATTTCCTGATTTTTGGTGAATTTTTAAAGATTAATTTTTAGAATTTAATTTATTAAATGCTGATCACGTGATTTCTTTTTCTGGTACTTTAAATAAATTTATCGTCACGTGCATAACAACTAAATAAACAAAAAATATTTTTTTCCTTGCTAATGCGGCAGACGATTGGACATTATCTAAAAAAATATTAAAATACAGTAAAAGAAATGTTCTAAAAACTGTACTATATTAACTGTACTATATTCTTTAGTATTCTTTATATTAGATTTAATTTGAATATTTTCTTCTACATTATTTTGTCTATAAAATTATCCTTTACGATTTTCTTATAAATATATATATATATATATATATTTTACATCAGTTGTATACATTGATCGTCGTATTTATCATATAATATATATTTATATTTGGCATGATTTGCATACATTGACCGTTGTATTTAATTTTATGTACTCCGTAGCGAAGTACGGGTTTTCAGCTAGTATATATATATATAATGTGATAAATACGACGATCAATGTATACAATTGATGTTAATATATATATATATATATATATATGTATTTATAAGAAAATCGTAAAGGATAATTTTATAGATAAAATAATGTAGAAGAAAATATTCAAATTCAATCTAATATAAAGAATACTAAAGAATATAGTACAGTTACTATAGTACAGTTTGTAGAACATTTCTTTTACTGTATTTTAATATTTTTTTGGATAATGTCCAATCGTCTGCCGCATTAGAAGGAAAAAAATATTTTTTGTTTATATAGTTGATATGCACGTGACGATGAATTTATTTAAAGTACCAGACAAAGAAATCACGTGAACAGCATTTAATAAATCAAATTCTAAAAATTAATCTTTAAAAATTCACCAAAAATCAGGAAATGGAGGTAAAGATTCGAAAAAAATTTCATTCTAAAGGAATTTTTATGATCTTTCTCGTGATATAAATTTTATAACCCTCAAATCATTATTTTAAATGCAAACGTAATAAAAGTTAAAAAACAGCTTAAAAATTTCATTTAAAAAAATCTAAGACGAATTTTTCAAAAATCTTTCTTAGTGCACCCCTACACTATAAGAAGAATCGCCATGCAAAATATCAGCCCTTTAGGTCCAGCGGTTTGATCTGTGCGTTGTATGTCAGTCAGTCAGTGAATGAATGAGTCAGTTACGGAACTGTTTTATATATAGAGATAAATGCGACGATCAATGTATACAATTGATGTAAAAAAATATATATACGTATACACTCATGGACAAAAAAATTAGCGCACTAAGAAATAATTGCGGATCGTAACGAAACTTGCAATGAAGGTACATGTCGGGGAGATATGCAAATGATTAGAAATGCAGCGTGATTGCGCATTACGTATAGCCGGTAGAGGGCGTTGAACATCGTACTCTGTGGAGTATTGGACCCCCTCTAGCGCGAATGCACGATGCGATACGATCGGGCATTGAGTCATACAAGTTCTGTCTGATGTCTTGAGACATTTCGTTCCATATTTGCTGTAACCTTGCCTCTAGTTCGTTCAAACTCGTGGGATGCCCAACTCGTCGTCCCAAATGATCCCAGATATTCTCGATTGGAGACAAATCTGGGGATCGGGCAGGCCAAGGAAGGGTAGTAACAGTGCGGAGACAGTCTTGTGACACCCTTTCCGTATGAGGCCGAACATTGTCTTGTTGAAAAATGGCTCCTGGGAGCCATTACATGAGTGGCAACACATGTGGTTGCAGGATTTCATGAACATACCGCTGGGCTGTCATGGTGCCACGGAACAATACTAGGGGTGACCGTGTATTGTAGGCAATGGCACCCCATACCATCACACCAGCTGTGGGAGCGATGTGTCGCTGTACAGCAAAGGCAGGATTGAAGCGTTCACCACGGGCTCTCCACACACGAACACGATTGTCATCACTGCCGAGATTGAATCTGGATTCGTCGCTAAAGACGACCTGGTTCCATTCCGCTGCAGTCCAGTTTCCTCCTGCGCTGCAAAACTCCAAACGGAGGCGTCGATGGGTGGGCGTCAAGGGCAGCACACGTAATGGGCGTCGCGATAACAACTGTCCTTCAGCCAGGCGCCTTTGTATGGTTCGAGAAGACACAGAGGCCCCTAGTGAAGGTGCTACCTGTGCCTGGATGGTGGCCAATGAAGCAGTTGGCTGTGCGCGGCATTTCTTACGATGTGGTGGTCTTCTCGACGACTGGTCTGTCGAGGGCATCCTGAGCCTGGTCTTCGTGTACATGACATCTCTCGGGTCCACTGGTCCCAACACCTGCCCACAACACAATCAGAGTGGCCTAATTGACGAGCTACTCGCCTAGCTGACCACCCAGCTTCCATCATCCCGACGATTCTCCCCCTCTCAAACTGCGACAACTGCTTATATTGTCTTCGAACACGGCGTAATGGCATGTCTATCTCAGCTCTTCCTTTGTAAATGATTCAGCACACTCAAACAAGCTTTGGTTACCTGTTTTATACTCCACAGAGTACGATGTTCAACGCCTTCTACCGGCTATACGTAATCGCAATCACGCTGCATTTCTAATCATTTGCATATCTCCCCGACATGTACATTCATTGCAAGTTTCGTTACGATCCCGCAATTATTTCTTGGTGCGCTAATTTTTTGTCCATGAGTGTATATTTAGAAAAAAATCGTAAGGGATATTTTTTTGGATAATATCCAATCGTCTGCTGCATTAGAAAAAAAGAAAATTATTTTTTTTTGTCTATTTAGTTATTATGCACGTGACGATTTATTTAAAGATGACGATTTATTTAAAGTTCCAGAAAAGGAAATCACGTGATCAGCATTTTATAAATTAAATTCTAAAAATAATTTTTTTAAAATTCACCCTAAATCAGAAAATGGAGGTAAAGGTTCAAAAAAGATTTCATTTTAAAGGAATATTTACGATCTTTCTCGTGATATAAATTTTATAACCTTCAAATTATTATTTTAAATGCAAACTTAAAAAAAAGTTACAAAAACAAATTAAAAATTTAATTTAAAAAAATCTAAGAAGAATTTTTCAAAAATCTTTCTTAGTGCACCCCTACAACATAAGAAGAATCGCCATGCAAAATTTCAGCCCTTTAGGTCCAGCGGTTTGGTCTGTGCGTTGTATGTCAGTGAGTCAGTCAGTGAGTCAGTTACGGAACTGTTTTATATATGAGGCGGTGAAAGGGAAAGTGGTGTAAGTCAAAAGAGTTTAACTGCAAAAATTACAAAAAATTCCACCATAAATTGAACAAATTATAATTCATAACAATTATTACAATATTGCAAATATTAACTATTTACAATTCCACTATAAATTGAACATGGAGATTACATATTTGCCCCCAAATGAAAGAAGTTGAAAATGTGACTTACACCACTTTGCCTTTCAACGCCTCATATATAGACAAGGGAAAAATTTCTGTCCCGAATGAGCAGTTATTTACCTTGAAAACACTTTAAAGTTCCCTGTTTTCGTTACCTTAGTTTGCGGTAACCTACATACTAAAACAACTAACTCACCATTAACAAGGTGCGACCAGGTTTTCTACATTAAACTTCATTTTTAACAACACAATCAATTAGACTACATAAATACCTTATTCAATCGCTAGAAGGCAACGGGGAATTTATCGTGCGTGTTAATCCCGGGAGCTATATTGCAGAAACTCTACCAGAATTCAGCCACTCCACTTCTTGTACAAATGCCACATTAACCTTTCTGTCTCCAGGTCGCTGGAACGAATAAAGCAATTTAATATCTCCATTAGCCGTTGTTCAGGGAAAACGACCGTCGTATGTAACCCTGCAGGAAAACAGACGCTTAAGGACAAAATTAAAGTTACGCATTAAAATCAGCTAACTTCAAAAGTCTTTCGGTTAGTTTGATAATGTCCGGCTGCTATATGGCAATGCGATTTTTATTTCTTCAACTGTTTTCCATTCGCTGCTCAGCTCCGTCCGACCTCGCCTCATGGATTTTTTTCTCTCACTGTCGCTCGTGTCCGCTACCCACAGGGATTCCCATCTAGAAGAAAAGCGCAGCTCATTTGCATTCGCTTGTTTCTTCTTCGAACTGGAATTTATTTCAACCAGAGGAGGGTTAATTTTGATTCAATACCTCACAACACGTAGAGAGATTTAATGGGAAAATAGTATTTATGAAACTATAGATGCATACTATCTGACGTACCATTGCAACAATAAAGAATGAAAGGATCATAATTTGTTTCACAAGGTTTTAACCTGTCGTCACAGTTCTCTAGGAACGCTAAGATACCCACACACTACTTTCTTTTATCGTAAGGATATATCGCTGGGTATCTTCTGCAGTAGCTGCTAGAGCTTGAAAGATTTTAATTTAGTAACTTTTCAACTGTGACCTGTTGATAAAAAATAAAGGATAGAGTAACATCGTGATAAATTTTTTCTTTGATAAAAGGGATTTTTATAACGTTGATGGTTGTTGCCATTATCCATCACATTCCTAATTCTAGTGAAAACTCTTAATTCTAAAGGACCCTAAGGACCTGTTCACATAGGAGTCCGTTGCGTTAAGGAAAAGATGACGTTGAGACGAAAATAAACCAATCATAGGCCTCCAAATTTTTAGCAATGACATATTTAACGCCTATGATTGGTTTATTTTCGCCAAAACGTCATCTTTTCCTTAACGCAACGCAACGGACTCCTATGTGAACAGGCCCTAATACGTATATCCTAGAAATTTAAATAGGTCTGAATGCAACATCCTATCGTGTTTGATGTCCTGTATTTCCTTCGCAAGAATTATTAGCACATAATTTCATCTTTTTGGTGTCAAAGTCTATATTGTTGTAATTTTTTTTGCCATAATAAAACTACAAAATCCTGAATTTTGAATTTCCAGAAATAATAGCGTTTAAGTAAAAATTGTGTTTGTTGTCGTATTCTAGAAACGTGTATATAGCATATATGCCGATAAAAAAATCTTCAACCTGTATGGCAACAGAAAATTAGATATTCATAGAATCACTTAAAAGTAAATAGAATGCAAAATAAGAATGTCTCTAAATGTAAATGAATTCCTTTCTTCGAGATGAATATAAGAAGAAACTTGGATCTGTAGAAGACTTTGATGGATAGATGGACGAATGAATGAAAGTTTCAATGAGTAATTTAAATATGAAAAAGGAGAAAAGGCTTTAAAAAATGTTAATATTCAGATTAAAATTTACATTTTTCTCATTTCTGTTTTATAAACATAATTCAATTGTATTTTCCAGTTGTTAAAGCAGCCGTCATGGCACAATATTCTTTTGGAAGAAAAATAATTTTTTAATCTTTTTTTTTACATTTTATTCAATAGTTCTCCTGTGTGATAATAAATTTAAAGAACACCAAAGCAGAATGACATTGTTTGTTATTTGCATGTAATCAACGTTTCTTTGAAAAATTAAATAAGTGACATGACATCCCAGCTAAAGATCTCGATACGCTAAGTGGCAACAGATAAAGTATAATGAGAATATCAAAAGTAAATAGAATACAAAATAAGAATGAAGAAGCACAGAGAAATAAAATACAGAGAAATGTAAAGAGCACAGAGAAAAGATGCAATAATATTCAAATAAGATTATGCATATGAGTCATTTGAGTCTATAAGCAGTTCGTTGAAGGCTATAAAATATTTAGATCCATACCAGCTCCAAAAAATCCTAATTGTGTCATTTTGAATTCCCAAACAATTTTGAATTTCCAAACTGCAGATTTCAGGATTAATATACAAATAACACTCTACGGTCATAATTCAGTCTATATTCAAAATTATAATTTAAGGGAAAGGTGGACATTAAAATTTACTTTTTTTACTTTTCATCATAGAGACACGAAATTTTGTACATACGCACATTCCACTATAAATAAATAGAATACCTTAAAAGAAATTCACAATCTCATTATAATCTTAAGATTTTTTAAAAAATTTGAAATTTATAAACAAAATTTTAAAATGCTCCTTGCTACTTAATTTTCGAGATATTTCCTCTATTTTGCATTTTTATCTCTTTAAACAGTATAACAAACAAATCTGGGTATCAATTATTTAATCCCTTGAATAGTTAATTTTTGAGATTTTTTTTTCTGAATTCCATCCCGATTTTCATCAAAATTTTGCCTTTTGAAAAGTTATAAATCAAATTTAATTACCTTAATGAAGTCGAATTGTAAAATGCATACCCAGTTTGTTTGTAAACAGCATCAGGATTCTTTCTTATCAATTTCATGAATTTTGAAGAAAAATTAAGTAGCATGGGGCATTTAAAAAATCTAAAAACCTTGAAAAATCTGGTTTGAGAAATACAGATTTAAAATTTATTACTGCACTTACCCATTATAAATTACTTTGTAGAAGCTTCATAAATGATTTTTTACTTGAAAAAAAATTATTTTGGTACTAATAATCTACAGAAATATATATATTATTTACAATAACACAATCAGTATTACAATGACGAGATTTGCTGAAATAAAGGTCCACCGTTCCCTTAATGTAAATGGGACCAGATAAACTATATTAATATGGTGGATGCATGTTGCCAATAAATGTAAGGAACTTTTCATTGATTAAGTAGTAACTTTTTAATAACCTTATCGGTTTTACCATTCTTATAAAACTTTATAATGATATACCTACATCTACATTAAAAAGCGAAAAATGTTTTACAGAAGTTTGCATCTTAAAATAGCTAATATATAATTTATACGATGCAGCTTTTAATACATAACGTGTCTAAAAATAGCATAAGATTCAGTCTATATTCAAAATTATAATTTAATGTAAATGGGACCAGATAAACTATATTAATATGGTGGATGCATGTTGCCAATAAATGCAAGGAACTTTTCATTGATTAAGTAGTAACTTTTTAATAACCTTATCGGTTTTACCATTCTTATAAAACTTTATAATGATATACCTACATCTACATTAAAAAGCGAAAAATGTTTTACAGAAGTTTGCATCTTAAAATAGCTAATATATAATTTATACGATGCAGCTTTTAATACATAACGTGTCTAAAAATAGCATAAGATTCAGTCTATATTCAAAATTATAATTTAATGTAAATGGGACCAGATAAACTATATTAATATGGTGGATGCATGTTACCAATAAATGTAAGGAACTTTTCATTGATTAAGTAGTAACTTTTTAATAACCTTATCGGTTTTACCATTCTTATAAAACTTTATAATGATATACCTACATCTACATTAAAAAGCAAAAAAATGTTTTACAGAAGTTTGCATCTTAAAATAGCTAATATATAATTTATACGATGCAGCTTTTAATACATAACGTGTCTAAAAATAGCACAAGATTCAGTCTACTGAAAAAGTACGTGTCTAAGAGAGAAAGAGGGAGAGATTTGAAAGAAAGTTTGAAACCGCCATATAAGTGCTTCCAAACCGAATTATCTAAGAAACACGCAACCAAAAATGTCTAATGCCAAATAAGTATCATGGCATAATAAGATGCAGGAATGGGATCTAAAGATTTTTTTAGTAACACGAAGAAGAAAAAATAAAATCTAACTTTCTTATTTTAGTGGTTGGAGAGAGAGAGTTTAAGAAATCTTGTTATCCCCTAGGGGAATATAATAGTTTTTACTCTCATCTGCATCTTGAATATAAAATGGTTTTGAAATGGAAAGAAGTTTATTCCCTTTTTCGTTGTTGAAAGTCTGTAATATATATTCTCCTGTTCCTAAGGAAATGTTATGCTGAATATGGTTTTGATTTCCTTGAAATGAAAATCTGGCGTAAATAAATGTTTTCATATGGCTTTAGAAACGCCATTGTAAACGAATACTCTTTTATAATTTTATTTTCTAAATATGATAACGGAAAATTGCGGTAAACTTTTTTGCGATCAACTATATATTTAAAGTTGCCTGGGGGGGGTTGGACATTTTGAACTCGTTGCATGATTTCCTCATGATAATGAATAGTAAAGCTAAAATTTCCCATTTCTGTGGGTCTGGTTTTAAATATACTCGACGATTTACGGTCTACAACCCTACACTAGATCGCGTACAAACGTTTGCAAAACAATTACGTGTGACGTCAGAGATCAATAACTAGAGAAACACACGACTTACCGCTGTCGATTTCTTCTGATTACATAAAAAAAAAATAGTTATATTCTATGGTGCCCGGTATATAGAGCTTAAGTCAAAAAAGGGATTTTTAGATATTTGTTATTATTGATGAAAAAATACCCAAAATATTTTGACTTGTATAAAAGGCCTAAGTCTATCAATTTTGCATACAAAAGTGCATTTCTTTGTACAAAAGACTCAAGTCGAAATTATTGTTCTGCCATTTGGTATAAAAGCCAGTAACTTGGTACATTTAAATCACTGTTTTTGACTTAAGGGAACAAGGGACCTTCAATATCGTTCTTCTTTAATTTTCAATATTTTACTCTATATACGTACATCATGAGTATAATTAGTATTCTTTTCTACTGCACTGAAGATACTTAGAATCTACAAATAAGTATTTTGTGGAGAATTAAGTCCTATTTATCAAAAAAATTCTTCAAAAATGCTAGAATTTTTCAAAAAGCTCCATGCTTATTTTTTTTTTCTTCTGATATCTTCCAAATTTTTCAGAATTGTTAATTGAAGTGTGCTGTCACAAAACTGTGCATAATATTTTTGAAATCCTAAATATTTTTCAAAGTTATAGACCATAAAATTAAGTTAAAACATAAAAGAAAACATAAAAAAATAACAGGCAGAGTAGAAAAAACTATTTAAGACTTTAGATTTATACAAAAAAATAAATAAATGCCCATTTATATTTATATACATATGGTAAACGTATACTAAAAAATGTAAGGATTTTAATTAATATAGAATGCGCATAGGGCATTTTGAAAAACGTTAGCATTTTTGAATTTTTTTTTGAAAAACAGGCATCATTCTGAAAAAAATTCCTTATTTTGAATTTTAAGGGTTTTCAATGTAGTAAAAAAGAAAACTGATTATTCTTATTTTGTATAACCAGTTAAAAATTATAAATTGAAAAAATTTGAATTTGAATGTCCCTTGTTCCTTTAAGACCTTGATATTCAGGCACCATAGATACACGAGGGTCATTTTTAAAGTAAGAACCGTTTTGTAATGGAGTAAGAGAAACTTTAGTTATGAACGTAAATTGTACCACAAACTAAAATATGAACATTTTTTCACTTTTCAGTATAGTCACCATTAACATTTAAACATTTGTCAAGTCGTCTCACCGGCTTTTGCATCCCATCATCAAAGAACTCTGCCGCCCGACCATTAAACCAGTTAGTAACAGTTTCTTTCAACATGTCATAATTTCCCGAGTGCTTTCCACCAAGAAATTCCTTAAGTTTTGTGAAACGGATGAAAGTCTGATGGTGCGAAGTCAGGGCTGTATGGTGGATGATCCAGTAATTCCCAATGAAAATTGTCAAAATGAAAATTTCATGTCGGGGGACTGCTTTCTAGCGGCGTTGTTCCTGCTTCACGACAAAGCTCGGCCTCACATTGCGGCAAGAACAAAGACGCAACTGGACAATTTTCATTGACAATTACTGGATCATCCACCATACAGCCCTGACTTAGCACCATCAGACTTTCATCCGTTTCCAAAACTTAAGGAATTTCTTGGTGGAAAGCGCTTGGAAAATGATGACATGTTGAAAGAAACTGCTACTAAGGGCCTGCTCACATAGGAGTCCATTGCGTGCGTTGCGTTAAGGAAAACATGACGTTGAGACGAAAATAAACCAATCATAGGCGTTAAAAATTTCATTGCTAATCGTTTGGAGGCATATGATTGGTTTATTTTCGTCTCAACGTCATGTTTTCCTTAACGTTAAAAATTTCATTGCTAATCGTTTGGAGGCATATGATTGGTTTATTTTCGTCTCAACGTCATGTTTTCCTTAACGCAACGCAACAGACTCCTGTGTGAACAGGCCCTAACTGGTTTAACGGTCCGGCGGCAGAGTTCTTTGATGATGGGATGCAAAAGCCGGTCACACGACTTGACAAATGTTTAAATGCTAAGGGTGACTATGTTGAAAAGGGAATAAATCTTCATATTTTAGTTTGTGATACAATTTACGTTCATAACTAAAGTTTCTTTTACTCCATTACAAAACGTTTCTTACTTAAAAAATGGCCCTCGTATGTTCATTTATTCGATAGCAAATTCTCATCACTGGGAGTGCGGCTCATTGAAAGTACTGTTATAAAAGTCATATAAATCAGGAAATATCGTAACACTAATCCCACAATAAAAATCTCTCGTTTCTCACGGATGGATAGATAATGGAAACTAAAATAAGGTTAGTTTATTCCGTTGGCTTTTGACCTTTGATTAATCGCAAATTATATATAAAAAGCAGTGCAAAGTTAATTAATCTCGGGAAAGGAAAGGAAAGGAAAGGAATTTTTTGATCAGAAAAGCATCATCGGGTACGGCACTGGATCTTTTTAGATGAAAAATGCTGAACGTTACAAAATTATGCTTCAGTACCCCGGCATTTAGGTATGGAGAATTTTTCTACTGTACAAAGACTTGGAAGTCATGCAATTCAGTTTTATATCTTTTTCTCTGGGAAAATTTTCTTTAGGTATGTGTTCCATTAAAAGATTATATCTGCGTTTAATACTTTTTGTTACTTACTTATTCAAAAACGGGGAGTAATAGAACTGTTTATATACAGGGTGATTCAAAACTCCATATACAAACTTTTAGGGGAGGTAGAAAGCTCAAAAACAAAACAGAATCACATAGGAATGTATGACCGGAAACCTGACGCTGGAAGGCGCTGTTCATCAACTCGAAATATGCAAAGTTCAGATTGCATAATCCGATCATACTTCCTATGTGATTCTGTTCTGTTTTTCAGTTTTCTACCTCCCCTGAATGTACTCCATGTACTTAAAGTTTGTACATGGAATTTTGAATCACCCTGTATTGTGTATACAAGTTGCACGTGGTTTTAAGACCCAGTTCCTCCTTAAGGACGTGTAGTCAGAGTTATGTATACTTCTTGTCGATTAAAAAATTTTGAAATCGATTACTTATATGACATCAATCGATTGTGAGATGTTTTAAAGCGTAGAGCTCTGATTGGGCTGACACAAATGACAAAAACTTGGTTGCTCTTGCCTTGGGCTACATTGATGACTTCAAAATTCTCGTTGTAAACATCGCCATGTTTTGCCTTCAAATGTCCAGATAAATTCGTGGTATTGCCAGAAGTTTTAAGGGACTTAAGGCAAATATTGAAAAACCTCTGACAAAACGGTATTTTCAAACGGTACTTTTGAGAGGCATCTTACTAATAAAATTAACGTCAACTTATATAAAACCAGAACAAAGCAAAAACTTAAATGGCTGCTCTCGTGTATATACTATTTGTAAAATAAAACCCCATGGAATGTTCTGGAGTGTCACGAACATTCCAAGCGCTCTGATTGGTTCATTGGTTGTTGATTGCCATTTGTCTGTTTGCTAAGGAATCGTTCCTTCTTTTGTATTCGTCCTTTTCAGAATTCAGACTTACTTTTACTGAGTGGGAAAATTAAGCTACGTGGTAATTTTTTTTTTATTATGGTACATTTTCATTAAAAAAAAACATCGACACAACGTAAAACATCGGGCACAAAACACCGATGCTAAAAAAACATCGGCTTCAATAAATCGATGTTTAAAACATCGATGTTTTTATCAAAACATCGATGTTTTGAAAACATCGACATCGATGTCGCATCCCTACAACATCTCTTCCAGAAATTGTTAGCATTTAGAGAAAGTGAGTTTGGAAAGGTGATAATAATTCTTGTCAAAACAAAATGCCGATAATTCATCATTGCTTAGGTCGGAAATAGAATCATGTGTTTTTACCACTTTTCCTCATTACGATATTTTTGCCCTTAGCTAAAAGCATATTTGACCTTCAGCAATATCTGAAGGTTCACGAAAATGACTTCCTACGATAGAAATCTACCCCACAGATTTCCTTTAATTATAGAAAGAAAGGTCGTTTAATTGATTGCTTGTTATTCTTCATGCGTGGGTGACAGACGGATTTTGTAATTACAAAACTGCATTACTTTCTTTTGAGACAGAGAATATGGGGAAGTATTATTTTTTCCAAATGTCAATTAAAAATATAAAAGACTAGCTGAAAACCCACACTTCGCTACGGAGTACATTCAAATTAAATACAACGGTCAATGTATGCAATTAATGACAAATATATACATATATATATATATATATATATATATATATATATATATATGATAAATACGACGATCAATATATACAATTGATGTACAAAAAAATATATATATTTATAAAATAATCGTAAGGGATATTTTTATAGACAAAATATTGTCCGATCGTCTGCCGCATTAGCAAGAAATTTTTTTTTTGTCTATTTAGTTGTTATGCACGTGACGATAAATTTATTTAAAGTACCAGAAAAAGAAATCACGTGGTCGGCATTTAATAAATCAAATTATAAAAATTAATCTTTAAAAATTCATCAAAAATCAGAAAATGGAGGTAAAGATTCGAAAAAGATCTCATTTTAAAGCAAATTTTATGTACTTTCTCGTGATATGAATTTTATAACCCTCAATTTATTATTTTAAATGAACACTTAAAAACAGTTATTAAAACATCTTAAAAATTTAATTTAAAAATCTAAGAAGAATTTTTCAAAAATCTTTCTTAGTGCACCCCTACACTATTAGAAGAATCGCCATGCAAAATCGGTGAATGAGTCAGTTACGGAACTGTTTTATATATATACAGCTGAAAACCCGCGCTTCGCTACGGAGTACATTCAAATTAAATACAACGGTCAGTGTATGCAATTGATGCCAAAAATATATATATATATATATATATATATATATATATATATATATATATATATATATATTTATAGTAAATATGACGATCAATGTATGCAATTGATGTAGAAAAAATATATATTTATAAATAAATCGTAAGGGATATTTTTAAACACAAAATGATGTCCAATCGTCTGCCGCATTAGCAAGAAAATTTTTTTTTGTCTATTTAGTTGTTACGCACGTGACGATAATTTTATTTAAAGTAACAGAAAAAGAAATCACGTTATCGGCATTTAATAAATTAAATTCTAAAAATTAATCTTTAATTATTCACCAAAAATCAGAAAATCGAGGTAAAGATTCGAAAAAGATGTCATTTTAAAGGAATTTTTATGATCTTTCTCGTGATATAAATTTTATAACCCTCAATGTATTATTTTAAATGGAAACGTAAATAAAGTTTAAAAAACAGCTTAAAAATTTAATTTAAAAAAATCTAAGAAGAATTTTTCAAAAATTCTTTCTTAGTGCACCCCTACACTATTAGAAGAATCGCCATGCAAAATTTCAGCCCTTTAGGTCCAGCGGTTTGGTCTGTGCGTTGTATGTCAGTCAGTCAGTGAATGAATGAATGAATGAGTCAGTTACGGAACTGTTTTATATATATAGACAAGCTGAAAACCCGCGCTTCGCTACGGAGTACATTCAAATT
This sequence comes from Dolomedes plantarius, assembly GCA_907164885.2. NCBI lineage: Eukaryota > Metazoa > Arthropoda > Arachnida > Araneae > Dolomedidae > Dolomedes > Dolomedes plantarius. Next base: position 222,480,868 of record OU015492.1, on the reverse strand, counting down.
AAATACAACGGTCAACGTATGCAATTTATGCCAAAAAATAAATATATATATATTTATAATAAATGCGATGATCAATGTTTACAATTGATGTAAAATATATATCTATCTATATATATATATTTATAAAAAAATCGTAAGGGATATACATTTTTTTTTGGATAATGTCCAATCGTCTGCTGCATTAGAAAGAGAAAAAAATATTTTTTTTTGTCTATTTAGTTGTTACGCACGTGACGATAAATTTATTGAAAGTACCAGAAAAAGAAATCACGTGATCAGCATTTAATAAATTAAATTCTAAAAATGAATCTTTAAAAATTCACCAAAAATCAGAAAATGGAGGTAAAAATTCGAAAAAAATTTCATTTTGAAGGAATTTTTATGATCTTTCTCGTGATATAAATTTTATAACCCTCAATGTATTATTTTAAATGCAAACGTAAAAAAGGTTTAAAAAACAGCTTAAAAATTTAATTTAAAAAAATCTAAGAAGAATTTTTGAAAAATCTTTCTTCGTGCACCCCTGCACTATAAGAAGAATCGCCATGCAAAATTTCAGCCCTTTAGGTCCAGCGGTTTGGTCTGTGCGTTGTATGTCAGTCAGTCAGTCAGTCAGTGAATGAATGATTCAGTTACGGAACTGTTTTATATATAGATAGACTGGCTAGAGAAATTTCAGCATATTTAATACTGTTTTCACTTCATTCAACTGAATGCAAGTTACTCATTGGGGTGGAGAAAAAGACAATCTGGTCTTTTAGTAGTAATCCTGAATTTGCATTTTGATTATTGCATTGCTAGTTGTTTTTCTTTTGTTTTAATGTCTACTTCAGATAGTAAATTATTTCTTGGTTTAGAATCTGTTGCACTCAGAACCTATAGTCATATTATGAAATTCCCAGTCTTACAGTTAAAAAGTGTAATTGTATATTTTTACTCATAAGTTAAACAAAGTCTTCCTAGTTGCATCGTTTTAGTCACTAAAGCAATTAATATCATACGCCGAGTTATTTTGTGATACAGAAAATGCAAAATGTTTCTATCTTGTGAGGTATTGAATCAAAATTAACTCCCCCTGGTTTAAATAATTCGCCGTTTGAAGAAGAAGCGCCTTATGCAAATAAGCGGCGCTTTTCTACTAGACGGGAATTCCCATGAGTAGCATACACGTGCGACAGTGAGAGGGGAATACTACGAGGCGAGGTCGGCCGGGGACGAGCGGCGAACGAAAAGCAATTGGAATGAAGATCGCTTTTCCGTATAGCAGCCGGACATTATCAAGTTTACCGAAGGCATTTTGAAGTTAGCTATCGTTCCAGAGACCTGGTGATAAAAAAGTAAAGACAGAGAGGTTAGTGTGGCATATGTACAAACAGTGGCGCTGCTGAATTCTGGTAGTTTTTCCGTAATATAACTACCTGGATTAACATACGCGATAAATAATTCCCTGTTGCCTGCTAGCAATCGAGTACGGTATTTATGTAGTCTAATTGTGTTGTAATAAATAGTTTAGTGTAAGAAATCTCGTCGGATCTTGTTAAGTTGGTGAGTTCATTCTTTAGTATATCACTGTTTAGTATATTACCCTTAAGGTCACTTACATTACCTTAAGGGTAAAGGAAACAGTGAACTTCACAATCTTTACTCCTTCAAAGTATTTATTTCGTTTTGGTAAAATTTATTAATTCAATTTAAAAACATTTTTGACTTTTCTATTTTCCGCTAAGTTGCTCATACAACTTTCGCAAACTGAAGTAAATTGACATGTTTACTACATTACTCAAAGAAAGAAAGAAATATTGATATGTTCGTACACCATTTTTGTTGAAGCATTGTTTTATATTTTCACACTCCTTGAGACAGAATCAAAGTTTTCTATCTTATATACCGTTGACAGGTAATAAACATACATACTCTTTGCAGTAGAAACAAAACATAGCATAGGTGCCTTTGCGATTAAAAAAAATATTTCATTCTAGTTTATACACAATTTCTTGGTTAAAGGAAATATTTGAAATTATATAACTTTCACAAGTAAAGCAAAATATTGTACTGCCATATTTTCCCCAACGAAAATAAAGTTCTTTATTTTTATATATTTTTTTTCTGTTTGAGAAAAGTTTGTTGAAAATTCTGCACGCTAAATTCCTTATGAATGTTTTTTTCTTCAACAACTGCAGCGAAAATCTTTTGAAAGAAGCACAAATGCTTTGCAATTGAGCAATTTAACAAATGAATAAATTTTTATACTTTTCAAAGAAAAGTTCCCGAGAGTTATGATTTGATCGATGCTCCATATATATAAATAGTGGATTACCAACCAAATTTCTGACGACAAAGCGATAGATTTTAATAGAAACAGAAAAAGAGAACTTCAGTTTGCATAGATATTTCACGTTTAAGGATTCACTGTTTGTAAAACACATTTCTTTGGTAAAAACACAATTCATATGCATATTTGCATGAGAATATATTGCCGTGCATTTCAAAACGTGTCGAGTAAGAGCGAAAATATTTTCACAATTTGTTATGCCAGGATATGTTGAAGCCACTGAAAAAAGTATGAGCTATAAATTTACAAAACATGATTCCTCTCATTTCTGACGCATGTTTTGCTATCGTTCGTTCAAACATTCACAAAGCGTAAATATGTTAAACTCAAAGGTACCATTTGTATTTATGGCAGAGAAACAATGGGATCCTTCTATTATATTTTTGGACTTCTCTGATTCCCTTCTTGGGTATTTTGGAAATAAACATTTCACTAGGATGTTTATTTTATTCTGTAAAATATGTGTAACATTCTCCTTTTCATAAATTTTAGAAGCTTTCGTTTAGCGATCTCCTTTTTTTAGATATTTTACATCGGAACTTTTAACTTTTAGGTAAACTTGAAGATTGATTACAGCTGTTGACTATAAGCTCGGCTTGATGAAGAGATTCAATGAAGCGAAAAGTATATACAGGGTCGTCATAAATTAACTTTGCCGATATATGTATCTCTAGCGGCTATTCCGTTCAACCTATTGAGATGAGATTTCCGATATAGTTATTCAGAGGCATGATCTCGGGATTCTGTGAACGGCAACCAAATTACGCTCACGGTTACGGTTGCAGGTACAGAAACTTGAAATTTTCGTATAGCAACGCTCACTTTTTCCCATCGCAAAATGGTCAGCGTATGCTAAAACCCTAAAGAGCATTGGAACTGTACGTGTATCACAAAAAAAAACGAACGCGTTATGCGCTCACAAAAAACAGCTCTGCGAACGTCCTGTGATGGCTTTGTAGGGTTCGCGTGCTGCTCCGGTGCAAATTTATAGTAGATGCGCAGTGCAGGCCAGTCGAAGTGAGTTCGGAGCAGGTGGCTGGTCTATTTAAGTGACACAGTTGGCAAGAGCCCAAGAAGGGAGTGTAGATTCGTACGGTAGAGCGTTACGCTATTAGTAGACATACGAAAGAGTCGAGAAAGGTTAGATTGAAGGTGATGGCGGTATTTAACTGATAGAGCACGTATTAGTATTTAGCATAGGTGGCTGCACGATTTCCATAGTTAGTTCAGAGCCCGATGGTTACGGGTATTGCTAATGAACGTATATTCTGCCTGAAAGGGTTCGTTACGACTTTAAAGTTCAGTTTCTTGGTGCCGCAAGTTGCGGTACTGTTGTGTTATTATTTGAAGCCCCAAGTCGGTCTATGTTAGTCTACCTGTACGTAGAAAATAGAGGAATTATTTATATTTATGCCTATTACTTTATAGTGTGCCTGGACCGTTAGAGGATTCACAGGGTGCATAAGAAACAGAACCATATAGCTTCCATGTGGAAAATGTGTAATCCAAATAAAAGTTTTCTTTCCTCCGATCTGTCTTGTCATCAGTGATTGATGCCTTGCCTCTGTTATATGCAAATTTCCTCCGTGAGCTCCGTCGTGTTTTTGTTGGCCGTTCGCAGAACTGTTTTTTTTTGTGTGCGTGCATAACGCGTCCGTTTTTTTGCGATGCACGCACCGTTCCAACGCTCTTTAGGGTTTTCGCATGCGCTGAGCATTTTGCGACGGGAAAAAGTCGGCGTTGTCATCCGGAAATTTCGAGTTTCTGTTCCTATAACCGTAACCGTGAGCGCCACTTAGTGGCCGTTCACAGAATCCCGAGCTCATGCCTCTGAATAACTATATCTGAAATCTCATCTCGATCGGTTGAATGGAACGGCCGCTAGAGGTCCATATATCGGCAAAGTTTTTTTAGGACCACCCTGTACTTTACTATTAAAGTTTTACTATTAAATTTTCCATAGCAATTTTAATAGTAAAAATAATTGTAATTGTATAAAAATTACACTGCTGTTGTAGGATAGCTGCTACACTGCTGTTGTAGGATAGCTGCATCGAGTTTCAGACTATAGGTTGTGGGAATAACTTACTTAGCTCTGTTCCTTATATGTCTCCCGGCACTCTATAATTTTTTCAGCACTCTTTAAGGGAACGGTGGACCTTTATTTGAGCAAATCTCGTCATTGTAATACTGATTGTGTTATTGTAAAAAATATATATTCTGTGTAAAGATTATTAGTACCAAAATAAATTTTTTTTCAATTAAAAAATTATTTATGAAGCTTCTACAAAGTAATTTATAATGGGTAAGTGTAGTAATAAATTTTAAATGTTTTTCTCAAAACAGATTTTGTAAGGTTTTTAGATTTTTTAAATGCTCCATGCTACTTAATTTTTCTTCAAAATTCATGAAATTGATAAGGAAGAATCCCGATGCCGTTTACAAAAAAACTGGGTATGCATTTTACAATTCGACTTCATTAAGGTAATTAAATTTGATTCATAACTTTTCAAAAGGCAAAATTTTCATGAAAATAGGGATGGAATTCAGAAAAAATTTCTCATAAATTAACTATTCAATGGATTAAATAGTTAATACCCAGATTTGTTTGTTATACAGTTTAAAGAGATTAAAATGCAAAATCGAGGAAATATCCCCAAAATTAAGTAGCAAGGAGCATTTTAATTTTTTTTTATAAATTTCAAATTTTTTAAAAAATCTTAAAATTATAATGAGATTGGAAATCTTTTTTAAGGTATTCTATTTATTTATTGTGAAATGTGTATATGTACAAAATTTCGTATCTCTATGATGAAAAGTAAAAAAAAGTAAATTTTAATGTCCACCGTTCCCTTAAAAATGAAAATAGATGCACTATTTCGAGTTTTTTATATGGCTATTATCTAAATTCGATTCCACTGTTCAGTTACAAAGTGTTGTCTTTCTTGAAATGAAGATTAGCATTATCACCTGTACTTGCATGTTTGTTCTGCGCAGCCTCGAACAGTGTGAATTCTTACTAAAGCGGTGAACGCACGGCAACTGCCGTATGTATTTTCCAAATTCAGCCACCATGTGGTAATTTTGACTTAGTAACTACAACTCACGATAAATCTAACTCTACATTCGTTCGAGGACGAAGGTAAAGCTTTGTTGCTGCACCAGGTTCCTCGTAAAACCCCAGTACCTTTGCCTTGACCTTGACCTTGTTCTAAGTATGCTTTTTGTGGTTTGCCAGCTCGGAATGAGCACGCATTTTTGCCGTTAGGCACGCTTTTAGTAATAGCTAACCTTCGGTTTGTTACTCTGCATTTTAACTTGCAATATGAGACTGTCATGTATTAAAGCCTAGACGGGCGAAGCCCGGCTAGGCCGGTCGGTTTAGGGATCCGCTCCCTTCAGCAATCATTGTCAGAGAATGGAAACACTAAAAAACAACGAATAAAGGTATTTCAATTTTGTGGTACAAAAATAAATAGCGCCATGTATGTGTCACACTCGATACAGCTCATACTGTATCACTCTAGTGGCGCCACCTAGCGGACCTTAGCGCAAATAGAACCAAATATTGCATAAAAAATTGAATTAAATTTTTTCTAGAATAAAATTTAAAATTCGGGCTTCGAGATGCTCATACAAATGAAAGATAACATAATAAACGCAACAATTTACTTAAGAAATAATAACAAATGCGATTAATTCTTCGAAGAATAAACGGTAATTCTTCGAAATGTCTGTGATTCACGCTTTATTTACGGATATATATCGGATAGCGGGGGAGTCTGCTTTTAGAATTAAAATATCTGTAAAACTGTTAAAGTAACAGAATAACTGTAAGCAGAAAAAATTATCAGTTTTTAAAGCTGTTTCCAAATATGAAGGATTTATGTACTTTCATGAGAAAAAAAATACACAGATTTTCGACCAAAATGGCCGCCAAAAGCGCGCCATATCATGAGGGGTGATTTTCGGAAATGTAATAGCTTCCATTTACTGTTGTCACCCTTCAAAACTGTTGGTATTTTATTTATTAAAAATTACCGGTAATAAAATTTAAAATTCGGGCATCGATGTGCACATGTTCAGAATCTTCACTACCCGTGTGCCAAATTCTATAGTTGTAAGTTTTGTAGATTCGTCTCGACGCAGCACGCATATAACATGGACACCCGGAGGTGTGATCGACAGACAGAATCCAACCTTGCTTTATTAATATAGATAAAATGACTATGTTTCTGCGTTGTTTCGCATCTGCAGAATTTCGCACAGTCCACTGAATTAACCCATTTAAGACTGGCGTTGCGAAAACGCAACATTAATTTCTGTATTTTTTAAAGGCATGTTCTAATTTTGTACGTCTGAAGTAACATTTTTATTTTATTATCTATACTTTAATTGATCATAATAAATCTTTTGTTTACACATTTGCCCACTTTTAGCACTTACAAAAAATTATATTTTTCTGGTGTTTTGAAAGGGAAAAAATGACTAATTTCAAATAATAACCTTACATAGCAGCACATGTTAAATTTCCGATTTGATGCTTGTTCCGAGTTTACTAGAGACTAAAGAACAAAATGGCTTCAACAGGTAAATCATAATTTTTTTTTTATGTTTCTCAATTCATATTTTTAAAAATGTTGCGAAAACGCAACATCAGTCCAATGTGTATTACTTATTTCCAATGTGTTTTATTAGTGCTGCCTAGATTTTTATGCAGTAAATTGGTACTGTTTGCATTTCGGATAAGTTTGTCTCTAGAAAAAAGCGGTTTTTGACATTGGAAGAGACATTGGAGTATTTTCGTGGGCTAGATGATGATGATATTTCAGAATCGTCCTCAACTGAAGCTAATGATGAACCATAATTTGTCATTATCCCTCGAGATCCGGATGATTTGACGGATGAAGAAGCAATTGATGATAATACTTTATGTGAAAACTAGCTGAAAACCCGCGCTTCGCTACGGAGTACATTCAAATTAAATACAACGGTCAACGTATGCAATTTATGCCAAAAAATAAATATATATATTTATAATAAATGCGATGATCAATGTATACAATTGATGTAAAATATATATCTATCTATATATATATATTTATAAAAAAAAATCGTAAGGGATATGCATTTTTTTTGGATAATATCCAATCGTCTGCTGCATTAGAAAGAGAAACAAATATTTTTTTGTCTATTTAGTTGTTACGCGCGTGACGATAAATTTATTGAAAGTGCCAGAAAAAGAAATCACGTGATCAGCATTTAATAAATTAAATTCTAAAAATGAATCTTTAAAAATTCACCCAAAAATCAGGAACTGGAGGTAAAAATTCGAAAAAAATTTCATTTTGAAGGAATTTTTATGATCTTTCTCGTGATATAAATTTTATAACCCTCAATGTATTATTTTAAATGCAAACGTAAAAAAAGTTTAAAAAACAGCTTAAAAATTTAATTTAAAAAAATCTAAGAAGAATTTTTGAAAAATCTTTCTTAGTGCACCCCTACACTATTAGAAGAATCGCCATGCAAAATTTCAGCCCTTTAGGTCCAGCGGTTTGGCCTGTGCGTTGTATGTCAGTCAGTCAGTCAGTCAGTCAGTCAGTCAGGGAATGAATGAGTCAGTTACGGAACTGTTTTATATATATAGATGTCGAATCCCTTAAAGACATTGTATGTGAAATCGACATTTTTTTCTAATAAATGTAAAAGTAAGTAATATAGTAAGAAAAAGGAGCATATTGTATGGGAAAAATGGAGATTCATTACATGGATGTAATGATTTCAAAAATAAGTTTAATAGAGTTTCAGAGATCTATATCTTTGAGAGAGCCATATCTTTGATAAAAAGTCTTGAAGAAATGCCAATGAATTCTGTTTTACCTGAAACTTCACATATTGGAAGGCCATCTTCAATTCGAAATCTAATTCTCAACGAAACTCGGAAAGACCGCATGGTCCATCTTATTACTAAAAATGGTGAAAATAAACAAAAAAAATGTAAACACTGCAAAAGTCAAACAATTATTGTATGTAATAAGTGTAATGTACCTCTTCATGCGAAATGTTTCAAATAATTAAAAAAAAAATTTTTAATTTTATTATTTAAAATTTTTTTTTATCGATTTGGACTGATGTTGCGAAAACGCAACATTTTGTAACTCTCGTAAAAATAAATTTAATTTTATGGAAACAATTTATTTGTGTAATAAATGTTCTAAAAAGTGTTAAAAAACTGTTTGGTGCATTTCCAATAAAGAAAACATGGAGCGGTCCTAAATGGGTTAAGATCATCAGATCACACCCCACATAGATGGACTGAAGTATATTTTGTTGGAGGATTGCTCTGTGCATTAAAAACAAATTGAACTCGGGAATGATGTCACGAAAATTAGTAAGGAGGGCCAGGTGCAAATTCAGTATAGGGTACCACTTGGCGACATTTTAAAAGATTCTTCAAACTTACTCGGATAGATAACGCCAAAACATTTTCACGATGGCATTTTTGCACGTAGGTAATTGATACCTTTAAGCTGTCAATCCTTCATTCAAAACCAACTCAAGAGCCTCTTTCTTATCTTTACTTTCCAAAGTATCGTAAAATTTTAGATTTAGCTTACCGGTCGTGCTTTATCAAAACAGAAAACTATCATGAAGAAAGCTGCGAAAAACCAAACAGCTACAACTTCCAAAACGCAAATGAAGCAAAACTAATTTTTCAAATTAGGTGGTAAGGTTTGTAGAATGGAATGAAAGTTAAGGCGTTGTCTTGGCGACATTTTTAAAATGCCGCCAAGGTCTATCTTTTTCTGAATGAAAGCCGGAGGGCCGTATTATAAAGAGAATATATAGTTCTGCAAGAATTCTTTTGTACCTAAAATAGTGAATTTTCTTTCCTCCAATATCAAAAGCATGAAAAAAACTGAGAATTATTGAGAAGTGTACGGGAACCGCGTAAGTCAGAAGTTGGGCCCGATCGTTAGCGATTCTATTCCCTCGACTGCACCCTTAGCCAATAGCTAGCTAGACTCCCCGTAATTTTTTTTTTCTCGGGTTTAATGATCCGAAGTTTTCTTCCAGAGGGCGGTGGTCTGAAGCAAAGTTTGAACACGCCACTTCCCGAGGGGTTCTGCAGGGTGGGCCGCTACTTGCGACGTTGATTGATCATAGGCGTAGTACGTCGATTAATTTAACAGCTCAGGACGGGCCCAGGATTGCGACTGTTGCCTCTCAGAATTGACCAGATGCCGGTCAACCAGAATTGACCAGATATTGGTCAGAATTGACCAGATATTGGTCAGAATTAGGCTTTGTTGGTTCCTAGACAGTCGTTACAAGGATAACACAAAATTCTTCAACGGCTTTGTTTCCTGTCTCCCGGTGTCGCGTTTTCGTGCCACCTTCATTAATTGCGTGTCGTTGGGCTATTCTTTCTCTTTGTCTCTCGAACATCCATTTTAGGCACTTTATCTAAATTATTTTATTCCAAATTCCACTTCTTCAAGCCATCCTAAATGGCATAAACAGCCAGCTCTTTGTGCTTCTCTCGCTCACTCTCTGGCTTGCCCTGTGGACATGGGGTGGTCGTTCGGGGGGAATAGCTGCCAGCTGTGGTCTACTTCCACCGGTGGGGGTCAAAACCTAGAAGGCCTACGATGTCATGCCAGGCCCCCTTCCGGTACAATGGAAATTGAGAATTATCTGAAGCATAAAACATTTTTTTTATTGCAAGAGACTATGGGGGTCAGAAATTTGGATTAGCTCGACTTATAAAACACAGTGGAGAGTATGAAGATGTTGTACGGCAGCACTGGGTCAAGATGGTCATAGGAATCCTCAAAGTCTGGAAAAGATTGTGATTCAAAATAAATCGAAATATGTTTATCCATATATATAAAAGAGTTTCGTAACTGACTGACTGACTGACTCACTGACATACAACGCACAGACCAAACCGCTGGACCTAGAGGGCTAACATTTTGCATGGCGATTCTTCTTATAGTGTAGGGGTGCACTAAGAAAGATTTTTGAAAAATTGTTCTTAGATTTTTTTAAAATTAAATTTTTAAGCTGTTTTTGTAACTTTTTTTAAGTTTGCATTTAAAATAATAATTTTAGGGTTGTAAAATTTATATCACGAGAAAAATTCCTTTAAAATGAAATCTTTTTCGAACCTTTACCTCGATTTTCTGATTTTTGGTGAATTTTTAAAGATTAATTTTTAGAATTTAATTTATTAAATGCTGATCGCGTGATTTCTTTTTCTGGTACTTTAAATAAATTTATCGTCACGTGCATAACAACTAAATAGACAAAAAAAAATTTTTCTTTCTAATGTAGCAGACGATTGGATATTATCCAAAAAAATAAATTACGATTTTTATATAAATAAATAAATAAATAAATATATATATATATTTATATATATATATATATATTGCATCAATTGTATACATTTATCGTCGCATTTATTATAAATATATATATTTATTTTTTTGGTATTAATTGCATACATTGACCGTTGTATTTAATTTGAATGTACTCCGTAGCGAAGCGCGGGTTTTCAGCTAGTAATCAATAAAATTTTAAACAGTATTAAAATTAAATGTAAGTAATTTTAAAATGACGTAAACCAGGATAAATCTGTTCTTCAGGACAAGTTGTAAAGTTAAACAAATTTAACACATTAACTAAGGAGATACTCAGCGGATAATACCTTGTTAAAGGTAAGTATTTACCGAAACATTTATTTAATTTAACGCACTCTAAACTTTCAGAAAACGTTACATAAATTTGCAGTTCAGACAATGTAAGATTCTCAGAAGTATTCACGGAAGATTAATTTCCATTGTTATTTCAAAAACCTCGTTTAGACAGGGTTTGTTGTTCCAATAATCTCTGAAGGAATTGTAAAGCTCTGTTAAAAAGAAAGAGTCTGAAATTTGTCTCAGACACATATTCTCACTAAAGTGAGTTTACATAAATTTGCATTATAAAGATATGGGTTTAATCAATGTTTAAGAGCGAGTCGTGATTTTACTCTATTCCAGACACAATACGTCAAGGAAACTTGGTGAAGTCTTGTGAACCACGGATCATTCAAAATTAAATCAGCTATTGCGTGTTTCCTCGCCGTTTTTCACATTGTTCTCAAAATAAATGCGGCAATTTAATAAAACAGTCGTTAAATTCAAGAAACCTCTGGGCATTTTGAGCTGAATTTAATTTGAATCAGACATTAACTGTTGAATAAAAATTAACTATTTAATTAGTTAGAGATAAAATATTAAATACGTTGTGAAATAATTTAGGATTTCTGTAAGGGAGGTAAGGAAACTCTGAAGAATTTATAAATATTTTAAAGAGTTATGCTTTCATAGTATGTTAAAAAATTAATGGTTTAAGGGGCCTTCAACCTCGAAGTTTTTAATCTTCAATTTTTTACTCTATATACAAAATAAGAATAATTAATTTTCTTTTTTACTACAGTAGGATTCCTAGAATTCAAAATAAGGAATTTTTTTTGGCAGAATAATGCCTGTTTTTCAAAACTTTTTTCAAAAATGCTAACATTTTTCAAAATGCTTCATGCGCATTCCATATGAATTACATACTTAAAACTGTTTATTATAAGTATACAATATATTTATAAATATAATTGTGCATTTAATTTTTTTTTGTATGAACCTAAAGTTTTAAATATTTTTTTTTCTATTCTGCCTGTAATTTTTTTATATTTTTGCATGTTTCCACTTTATTTTATGATATTTAAATTTGAAAAATAATTGAGATTTTAAAGAATTATGCACGGTTTTGCGGCAAACACTTCAATAACCAATCTTGAGAAATTTGGAAGAAATCGGGAGGAAATAAATGCGCATGGATCATTTTGAAAAATTCTAGGATTTTTTAAGAACTTTTTGAAAAACAGGTTTTATTCTTACAAAATACTTATTTGTGAATTTTAAGTGTCCTCAATGTACTAGAAAAGAATATTTAATATTCTCCTTTTGTATGAATAGTAAAATATTGAATATTAAAAATACAGGGTTAAATACAGGGTTAAATAAAGGGTTTAAGTACAGTAATTTAAGTATTTAATCCTCTAAATTTTAACAGATTAAACATGCGGTTGTAAATTATCATATGATAAAAAATCAAACATATCTGAAAAAGGGGATTTCGCGAGGCATTGAGAACTCAAATAAAGGGTTTAAAAACTAAAATGTAATATAATACCTCACCTTATACACGAGTTTATGTCTACGTTCTGCATGAAATGTATGCATTTCAAATATCAATATTATTTTGTATAGTTCAACTAGTACCTTAATCGTAGGAGTGAATAAAACGAAACATTCTGCTTGCATATATGAATACCGTGCATTTGAAGTTTATATCTGTTGTGAAAGCACGGCCACAACCAATAAATCCTTTACAGTATCTTTACATTAAAGAGCATATTCAAAACAGTTTTCATGTGGAACAAATCAAAAACGACCATATGTGGCAACAGATTCTGTTAGCTCAAAGAATTGTATGATTTGCATTGCAAAGTATTCAATGCATTTTGTTTCTGCATGCACAGTTAAACCGTTTTACCCATGACATATGTGTATTATTTCATAGTAAATGTCAATATGATGAGAAATATATGGGATTTATCACAAAATTTGAATACCCTAAATTTGGTACCCTCATTTTATTTATTTTGTGGTATATTTTTGAGTTCATAGAAGAGTGTATGATAAGTAAACGTGCAGAAAAATGCAATAAAAGATTTAACTCATAATGAACTGTAGAACGAACGTTTATCAGGAACGCTAATGCGCGTTGTTTTTCTCTCGTAATAGTTTCTTTTTTTTAGAATTTTTGTAATATAAGATGGCTTTCTTCGTACCTTTTTACGAAGGTTTTATTTTGTCTCAACCATTTTTGTCAAACCATAAAAGGGCGGAAACGAGCATTCAAATACCCATTAAAAATAGTTTGATATGCAGAAACATAGTTCTAAGGATGTGGTATTTTATCCCTATAACTGCAGTCTGTATGATTATATCCCCTTTCTTTTTGGCACATAGTTATGAAGGCTATGAAATTAATTTTGAACCGACAAAGTCCCTACTTATTATGAAAAATTTTCACAGGTAAATTAATCTAAAACTGGTGTTGTTAATTAAAAAATTAGTATGTTGCAGTTTCTAGAATCTCATACGTCGAACCCCTATTATAAAGTATTCCCTTAACATAAGGGAATATTACAGAGAAGTTAAAAAAATCCTTGACCACAAATGTTCTTCAGTATTCAAAATTAAGTATAACTGTTTCAAAAATCCAAAATAATCAATCCTTAGTTATCATTCATTAACTTTAAATTAGTGTCACCAAATACCACCTTAGTTTTGAAACAAGAATTTTGTAATTTATTTCTTACCATTTGTCGAATATTTGGACGGGCCGCAAGCAAATTTTGGATTTAAAAACTAAGACGCTTTGTTTCTTTTTATCCCTGAAATTCTTTAAGAAATCAGATGCCATTAAAAATTATTTCGCTTTAGAGAAATAAATTACAGGCTTGTAGAAATACAGAAAAATCTATCCTAGTTTAAAAAACGCGGCTTCTAATCTACGATAGAAAATCATGTTGATTTAAGACGCTGTCTGTTTTGCGTCCTTTACGAAAAATCTTACGTAAGAAGAATTTTTCTCAGTTTTATCATTGTAAATATACGAATTTTACAAAGAGTTCTTCAATATCTTTATACACAATGTTTATTTTATATGTTGAGGAAAAACAATTTCAATTTTTAAAATTTAAAGTATGAGAAAAATTGTAGTTCCTAAGTATATTTAATGGACAAATCACTGTACCTGACACAAAGTATTCCGTATTTACGTTTTTAGGTACAACCCTATACTTCATTTCTAATAGTGTTATTTGAATCATTTCATTGTTCATTTCTAATTTAATTAATTGTTCATTTCATGTTCAATGTTCATTAATTGTTCATTTCTAATAGTGTTAATAGTGTGAGTTTTTCCCAGCAAATTCTTATTCTTAAGTATCATTGTTATATAGATGAGATTTATCCTTTCAGTAATTTATTAAAAGGAATTTTAAATTGACTTTATTTAAATATATAATAACTTGCCTTAAAATCATGAAAAGATATTTTGTGGTTCTTCTTTGCTGATTTTAGGCAACCCATTTTTAAGTTCCCTTTCAGATTCCTAGTCTTCAACATCATTTGTTCAAATTGCACAACCCATAAACGAGCGCATGTATAAAGAGTAAAAAACTATGATATGGTAATCAGGGATGTTGACATAAGCAGCTGGTGGAGCAAGACAAAATGCTGAAACAGCTGAGACGTTTCAAGACCACGCTAAGATCAAAGTACCACGCTAGAATCTGTTATGCAACCAAGTGTTGGTCGAAGCTACCTAATTTCGGAAAGAAATTTATATTCAACTAGCTGAAAATCCGCGCTTCGCTACGGAGTACATTCAAATTAAATACAACGGTCAACGTATGCAATTTATGCCAAAAAATAAATATATATATTTATAATAAATGCGATGATCAATGTATACAATTGATGTAAAATATATATCTATCTATATATATATATATATATTTATAAAAAAATCGTAAGGGATATGCATTTTTTTTTGGATAATATCCAATCGTCTGTTGCATTAGAAAGAGAAAAAAATATTTTTTATGTCTATTTAGTTGTTACGCACGTGACGATAAATTTATTGAAAGTACCAGAAAAAGAAATCACGTGATCAGCATTTAATAAATTAAATTCTAAAAATTAATCTTTAAAAATTCACCAAAAATCAGGAAATGGAGGTAAAAATTCGAAAAAAATTTCATTTTGAAGGAATTTTTATGATATTTCTCGTGATATAAATTTTATAACCCTCAATGTATTATTTTAAATGCAAACGTAAAAAAATTTAAAAAACAGCTTAAAAATTTAATTTAAAAAAATCTAAGAATTTTTGAAAGATCTTTCTTAGTGCACCCCTACACTATTAGAAGAATCGCCATGCATAATTTCAGCCCTTTAGGTCCAGCGGTTTGGTCTGTGCGTTGTATGTCAGTCAGTCAGTCAGTCAGTGAATGAATGAGTCAGTTATGGAACTGTTTTATATATATAGATAAGAAGAGTCACCAGCAGCCGATAAATTAGTTTGACCGAAATTTACTCCTTTGAAGTAGCAATTAATTTTGTAGCGTGATCTCCCATCAGGTAAACGTTAATCTACGAGAGTTAGTTTGGGTTTCGAGACGTAATTTGAAGCACGATTCATTAGTTGTACATTTATGTACCACCATAAGTATAACATCTGTTCACTTGTATATTCAATCTCTTGGAAATTAAGGTAATAGACACTTACTTTACAACAGGTCCATAAGACTGGCGCAAAGGTTTCTGCCAAGATAAAAGGGTTTGACGAAACATTATTATTCTCCTTTTTTTCCTCCTCATTTGAAAACTATTTTTTTTCTTCTCAAAAAAAAAAAATAGTTTTCAAATTAAAATATCCGGAATCTGTCAAAAAGTGTTGGTGAGTACTTAATGAAAGGTTCAAAGGTTTATATTCATTGTGTTAAGAAAATTTGAATGAAACAAGTGTTTCGCTTTACAAAAGTTGACAAGTCGCACAATTTTTCAACTTATGAGAATTATTCTCATATTATTTTAGGTGACTATGGTGTTTTTAAAAAAAATGTAGTATAAGAAAAATTTTATTCATAATTATTATATTCCTACAGAAAATTCCTGAATATAGAGAATCAGTAACAGTTTTGGATATGCATAAAAGTAATGGAAACTTTTTAAGTAAGAATAACTTAAAAAGTTTCCATTGCTTTTTAAACGATATATAAGTAGTATTCAGCTTATGTGCATCTTTATTGCAAACTGCAATAAATATGACCTATACTTAAAATCGGCTCGATTATATCTTAATTATTTAGACCCCGAATTATTTGCTTGTATATCTGATAAAAATTCTCAACTTGTTTATTTAAAAAGCTTTAAACGTAATATTTTATAAGTTTTCATATTAAATTTTTCTAAAATGAGTTGATGGATTGTTTCAGTGTCTTCAAAACAAATATAAGCCTTCAAATCTGACATACAAACAAGTCATTTGCACGTATGAACACAAGAAGACAAATATATTTCTGAAATACAAGCTAAACAGATTTTTTTTTGGGGGGGGGCGGCAAATTAAGTTTTCATTTTTTATCCTGGTTATATACGATCCTTACATTATTTCTTTGGGGATTCACAGATTGTTTTGGGGGTGTTGAAATATATAATACAAAGAAGGTAAGTTATTATGGAAGAGAATATGTTTTGATAAAATAACACTGAATTCTCAGAATTTCATTGAATATTTATCTTTCAGTCTTTCGCTGAATAAATATAAATATATTTGAAAAATTTTGTAGAGAGATTTAAATTTTAGATAGTTTTCTATACTCCATGAGATTTGCTTAGAACTTTTCATACATATTTATTTCACTGACAGCCAAACGTTTATCAAATGTTCATAGCATTTCCCAATTTATTTTATATTTTTAAATCATTAATAAGCTATTCTCTTATATTACTCAGATGTAAGTTCCAAATTTTCTGACACATACGCTAGAACAAATTTTATAAAATTGAGCAAAGAAAAAGTGCATTAAAATGTAGTTTAAAAATCTGTTTGGTTTAGGAGAGATGTTTTTTAATGATGTCAGCCGAACTTCAGTTTTAATTGAGTAAATGTTTGCTTTTGAATGGTAGTTGCCAAGGTCATTTCTCGGGGTTTTGTGCCAGAAGAGAGATATGGCTGATGTCCAAGGTCACCATGGTTACAACGATTCAGTTATGGAAATGTCCCAATGGATATTCATTTGCGTTTGTTTTTGAGAGGTTTCTAACGTTTTAATCTGTAGGATAAAAGTATTTTCCATATTAAATTCTAACTCGGGAATTAATTCGACAGTTATTGAGCGGGATCGAGTACAAAATATTCCGGAACTCAAACGAAAACACTTTTTAATATTTTGATTTAAAACGTACTATAACTTTATGTAAATCTATATATATAAAACAGTTCCGTAACTGACTCACTGACTGACATACAACGCACACACCAAACCGCTGGACCTAATGGGCTGAAATTTTGCATGGAGATTCTTCTTATGGTGTAGGGGTGCACTAAGAAAGAATTTTGAAAAATTCTTCTTAGATTTTTTTAAATTAAATTTTTAAGCTCTTTTAGTGACTTTTTTTAAGTTTTCATTTAAAATAATAATTTGAGGGTTATACAATTTATATCACGAGAAAGATCATAAAAATTCCTTTAAAATGAAATGTTTTTCGAATCTTTACCTTCATTTTCTGATTTTTGGTGAATTTTTAAAGATTAATTTTTAGAATTTAATTTATAAAATGCTGATCACGTGATTTCTTTTTCTGGTACTTTAAATAAATTTATCGTCACGTGCATAACAACTAAATAAACAAAAAATATTTTTTTTCCTTCCTAATGCGGCAGACGATTGGACATTATCCAAAAAAAATATTAAAATACAGTAAAAGAAATGTTCTACAAACTGTACTATAATAACTGTACTATATTCTTTAGTATTCTTTATATTAGATTTAATTTGAATATTTTCTTCTACATTATTTTGTCTATAAAATTATCCTTTACGACTTTCTTATAAATATATATATATATGTATATTTTTTACATCAATTGTATACATTGATCGTCGTATTTGTCATATAATATATACAGAGGCTGTTCACACATTTTTTAGACGATGTATATTGTATTCGCAAAACTAAATCACTTTCTTTGAACCATGTACTTAAATTTTTTTCTCCCCTTTTGTGATAATAAATGGCTTTTTTTTTGTTGCAATCATTTAAATACACCCATGATTCATCTATTGTGACAATTGTTTTCATTTTTCTTTAGATAAGTGTTTCTCATATAGAATTCTGCAGCGTGTCCTGCGTTCAGCGATATGATTTGGAAGAAGACGATGCACATTGCGTTTTTTCGCTTTCTTAAGATTTAAATCAACGTTTATCATTTTGTTTACAGTGGACACCGAGCATTTTAATGATTTTGCAACTGTCCTTTGACTAGGGGGATTTTCTTTTAACATTAAACAACGAACCTTTGCAATAGTCGAAGATGTCCGTTTTTTCCTTGGATACTTGTTTGGAATTTTTGCCCCACTTGAGGCTCCAATTTGACGTTTTTTTTCTTTCTTGTTGACGATATTACTTATCGACGCTTTAGATATCACAAAACCATGAATCTCACATCGTTTTTGGATAATGGAGTATGCATATTTCTCTTCGGAAAGAGCATAAATGTAGCCTTCGAACCACTGCTTTGTTAAAAACGCCATTTTGAATAAAAACAAAACTTTCAAGCCGTAGACGATAATTTTGACTTTTAAAAACATAATACAATTGCAATTATTTCTTTTGCAGGAAACGAGTTTTTATTACCGCTTACCAAAATCGTCTAAAAAATGTGTTAACAGCCTCTGTATACATATTTGGCATGAATTGCATACATTGACCGTTGTATTTAATTTGAATGTGCTCCGTAGCGTAGTACGGGTTTTCAGCTAGTACGTATATAGAGCTTTTGAAATCAAATAACGGAAACTGAAGGTGTCTGCAATAATTGCTTTGCTAAATAATTTGCAATGTTGTCCATTGCTCTCATTTTTCTAAAACAGACTACAGAATTTTTTTAAGAAGTGTAAAAACTCAGATCTTTTTCTCGGGATTTAATATGACTCGAAATTTGTTTTTGTGCTTTAAAATAAATAAATGTTTTATAAAGTTATTTTCGATACAAAAAAAAGTTAAATTGTTAAAATAAAGCTTTTGATGAACAGCAAATATACAAAAAAAAATCAAACATACATTTTTTCCTTTTTAAAGTTTTTCAAAATACGAGTATTTTTTACATTTATAATAAATGATATTCATATAAATCCAATTTAAGGGGATAAATCATTTACACCTGTAAAATTTGAAACTCTTTTTGTTTTATTTGCACCGTCTTTATTTTGAACATAGATTTTTTGGTATACAGGTTTAATTTTCATAAATTTTTAAACATGTAACTGATTATTCTTTGGTAGATGGGGATACAATAGAAATTAAATTTAAGTTCAAATAACTTTAAGTCATATAGAACAACACACCTCGTTTTAAAACATATTATATATAACTATGAATAAAATCATTAAATAAACATCGGTGATTTAGCTTTTTAAACAAAGTTTTGAAATTCGTTAATTAGGTACACGCCGAAAAGAATCTCGCGATGAAAAAAACTTCAGATATGGGTTTTAGAGCCCAATGAATTAATTTCCTCGTCTTGATATGGATTTTTTGCTCTTTGGGGTTTTATGCTCGCAACTCTAAGAGTTCTTCAGAAAAACCATTTTGTCATAATATCAGAAAAATTAAAGTTGCTTTAGCAATGACACCGGTTTTATAACAGGCATTAATGAAAAGAAACCAGGAATGCAATGCTTACTGAAGGTTAAGGGAAAAAAATCCATTTCGGTTAAGGGAAAAAAAAATCCATTGATTTTTAATAAATAACACGCATTTCTTTATAAAATATTAGAGAAAGTGATTACGTGTAGCGCGATAGGTAGCATTGATTACTCTTTAATATGTGGAATGACGGGCAGAGACTGTAAGTTTAGCATAAAAATTAAATGTGTAGAACTTTTTATTTATAGATTTAATAACTGTTTTTTTCTGAAATAAGAGGAAGGGAATAAACATTTAAAAATATTCTTTATGGATTTAATAGCTTTGTTATCAGATAAAAAGGAGAGGAATAAGCATGAAAAGAAAATTTTCTTATAGATTTAATAACTCTTTTGACGGAAATAAAAAGAAAGGAATAAAAATTTGAAACCTGTGACCTTATTTTAAAAAAGGAAAGCACAGGAGTTACATATGACAACATGCTTGTAATACGTGTTCATTTCTAACTAAGATTTATGTAGAAATCCCTTTCTTCATAATTAGAATTTATTGTATATATATAGAGAATAGCTCACTTCTACCCAGACTTGGGTGTATATAATTTGAAGTGGCACTCTAAATGAATTTGATAGAAACACAGTAACATGAAACAATGTTTATTGAATTCGTTGCACATATAGAATTTGCTTTTACAACAATAAGCGTACGTACTACTTGTACGGAATATATATTAGCATTCAATAAAAGTACATATTGCAATACTCACAAACTAGAGAGTCAAACCAGTAGTTCTGCCACGTAAACTTTGGGCCCCCTAAGTACTAGCGCCGGTTAACACCTGGAGCTGCTTACCTCGTAGCTCCCTCTCGCTTATCTATCAACCTTAACAACCTTTTTTTACTTAATCAAGCTGCTTGGTATTTATACCAAGCGCGTATGCCGAAATTAGCATATCTCAAGCAGCTTCTTTAATTCATTCACTCAAAAGTTCGATTCTTGTGAATCGAATCTTATGTATACCTTACATATATATTTACGCATTTCAATTTTTTTTCAATCTTTTTCATGGTATCGTAGTTCATTTACTTCATGGGAAACAAATAGAGTCTCACATATGCTGAAATGGTAATTTATTGATAATTCAAACCATTTTCTTAATTGTCCAAAAGTTAAATTACACAAAAACATGAATATACTAAACCTTAACAAAGTCCAAATTGAAAAGGGGACTCATGGAGAAAAGTTCACTAATAGATGTTTCCATGCCGACGAGGCGATGATCTGTAATTCCCTCTTCCCCCTTGCCAATGAGAATATCTATATACAGTCGAACCTCGTGATAGCGAACCCGGTATATAACGAACTCACGGATATAACGAACTCACGGATATAACGAACGAAAATTTTGGTCCCGCCGAAAATTTATTCTTTTATAGCGAACCTCCGAAATATTAATAATCGGCTATAACGAACTTTTATTCAGTCACCTACTGAACTTTTTAAAATTTTTTAAACTTTTTAAGAATGCTGAAGATACAACGAATGTTGAAGAAGCAAAGAGTGTTGAAGAGGAAGATGATGAAGATTCACCCATCGCGATGTGGATAGAAAAGCACAAAATTTCGTCATTCTCAGATGGTGACACGCAATTGTTCGAAACATGTGATGATGAAGTCATTGCATGTGAAAATCCGACTGATGAAGATATCGTGGAAGAAATTAAAAGGAATCATTCTGAAATCAAAGATTCTGCATATGATGCTGAGGAAGAGAAGCACATAAATGACCAAATCCCCTCCATCTCAGATGCTACAGCAGCGATGTGTGCCATTAATAAGTTTTTTTCTACACAAACTGTAGAAGAAAGAGTGTTGGAGTCATTGGATGCATTTGACAAAGAAACTCATAAAATGTTTTTGAAATCGGCATCACGTCGGCAGAAGATTTCCGATTTTTTCTGTATCAAAACAGTGAGCAACAATTGAAGCTAAAATGAATTTATTTCCATTCGTCTTCATATTTAGCTAATTTAATTAGTATTGCGTCAGTTTAATGTAATCTATTTTAGTCAATTTAATTCATTAATGATCATTTTAATAGATTTTATAATTTTTTAATACATCATTATTTGAATACACATAGCAACTAATGAGTTATACATCTTGTGAACTCTAACTTTTTTCTTAACGGTTCGGATACAGTGAACCCCCGGATATAGCGAACAAAACTTTTGGACCCTTGAAGTTCGCTATAACGGGGTTCGACTTTATTTAAGTTGCTAAGCCGATTTTTTGGGCGGTTCGTGAGAGAAAACTGCTGAATCAATGTGCTTCATTTTGGTCTTAAACGAAAGATTGTAATCTGTAGATTTGTCAAATTTGCTTTTTGTATCAGCAAATTCTATAAATAAGCGATAATCTACAATTAAGGCTGCTATGTACTAAGAAAAAAATCGTGTTTCCCTTTTCCTCTTCTTGCAGATTCTTGTGGTGGGAGGAGTCCGGTTCACAGTTCGAGAATTCCACCCCCCTTAGGATTGACATTTTGAGGGATTGTAATGGTTCTCTCTCTATAGGGGGGGGGGTTAAGCGTTGCCCCCAAATGTTTTATTTAAAATATATTTTTGTCACCTATTTACAGGTACATAAATGCCGATAATCCAATAAAATTGGTATTGTCAGATAGCCCGAACGTTTCTGCACTGCGCTACCGGATTCATTTTATAAATTTCGTCCACCGAAGGAATTTATGAGCGTTTAAAACAAACCAGATTTTTTCCCCGAATAATTTAAATTTTAAAATATTAATTGCATTAAAAAAAAAGAAAAAGGTACACAAATGTAAAATTTCTTTCTCTATGACGGAGTACAATTTTTTTTAAAAAAATCTTTGAATCCAAGTCGGCAATCCGTGGACAAATTTTCTCCATAGGTTAACATTGAGGTGAGCGAATCCAATAGGGTTAGTACATAGCAGCCTTAAAAAATTGCTTTCTGTGCATGCTCAGTGACATCTTTATTTCTGTCTTCCTATACTCACTTGGCACGAGGCCGCATAAACCACATTAATTTGTTTCTGCGCATGCACAGTGACATGTTTAAATATTCCTTTAGATACTTACAAAGCACGAGGCCACCTAAACACGTTAATTTGCTTAATCCGAAGAATCTCTCTAGCTCTCTATCGGCCATTTTTATTTTTAATTATGTTTGGGAGATACGGAATTAAACCTGACAGAAATTGTTTATATCGCGCGGTTGAGTAACCCTATTTCTTTTTGCTGGGTGCAGTAGTAACTTTTTAAAGTGTATTCCTCTATTCTTAGTACTATGATTTTCAACATTTGGATGTGTTCAGTAAAATTTGTGTATTAGGACATTTATTTACTATCCAGCACTTATGTTTTGACGGGTACGAACTAGTAATAAATAAAATCCCAAAAATATGTGTACTGTATAAGCAGCTATAAAGTCAGAAAGGTGTCTTCTTTTTCTACTATCTTATTTCATTATATGTATATATACTTAGAGGAATATTGGGGACTACCCATTATGAAAATTAAGACATATTTTCACTATCTTAAGGTGACTGCCTACGTTCGGAGCCATTTTTTTTTTTAAATTGTTTTTTTAAGGATTTTTTGGTCTCTTATGGTAAAACAGCATTTAAAAATAAAAATAATAAAACTTTCCTCTAAATACCATACTTTTTTATAAATTGGTCAATTTGAAGTAATTTTTAATGAAATTTAGCTAAAACGCCTATCACTCTGAACAAAATTCTAATGCTACTACTTTAATTTCCTTCTTACACATGATACATATAACAGTTATCTTCAAAATGATCTACAATCAAAGAGAAATTTTAAAATGCAAAAATAATACAGACAATTTTATGTTCCAATATGAACATTTTCCCCAATTCGTCATTCCCTTCCTTATAAAAACAGCCCCAAACCCTAAACAATTTATTATACATCAATTATTGTACGTCATTTCATTAACAATAGCATCTAAAACATTGCCTGAAAATTTTATCAAATTATATGCATTATTATGTGAAATATCATGATAACGGTAGAGATTTGTGCTAAAAAACATAATTCTGAGAAAAACGCCTTTAAAGTTGTTTGTCACATAAATTTTGTATTAGACGATGTTTATTAAAATAGCTATAACTCTGCTTCTAATTGATGTAGAATGGAAATCTAAGCGGTTATGAAAAGAGAAAAGATTGAATTACAAGATTCTTGCAAAAAAAAATAAAATTGACCAAAATAATTAAAAAATGGACGCATTTAAAGTTGTTTGTCATAAATTTTGTATTAGACGATGTTTATTAAAATAGCTATAACTCTACTTCTAATTGACGTAGAATAAAAATCAAAACGGTTTTGAAAAGAGAAAACATTGATTTACAAGATTCTTGCAAAATATGAAGTTGACCAAAATAGTCAAAAAATGACATTTTCAACGTAGGCAGTCACCTTAAAAGATGAAGTTGTTTGAAATAGAATTGAAATTGAATACATAAGTAATAAGACGCAAATGCAGTATTTTCTCATTGAGTTAAAAACATATCATTGAATAAAAATGTGAAATCCAAAAAACGAAACCAAATGGATCTTCATTAGACAAATAATAAACTTTATTAGATAAAATTTTGTATCTTTCGAACAACAAAACCAATATTATAAGTAAATAATAAACTGTTTCTGGAAGATGTGGTCGTTAATATAAAATGTAAAAATTTTTAGGGAAATAGAACTCTTTTCACAGAACAATTTTTTAATGGAAATATTCCCTTTTTTCCTTTATTTAGGTCGTTATTAGTTGATTTCTATTTTTAACATTCCTGAGTATTTGCAGTTGGAACTGTTTAGCTCCGATTCAGAGTTTAAATATTTGTAAATAATGATGCATTCATCTGCTATACTTTTAATAAGGAAGCATTGAACTACAAGATATGAAAAGTATTCAAACTGACCATTTAGGAAACAGACATTTTATAAGAAAGTTGTTAAAAATAATATTTCTCTGCTACCAAAATGTTAATTTTTTGTAATTTTATTTTAGAGAATATGAGAAGTAATTCATTTTAAAATTACCAAAGCGTGCCAGTAGCTCTTCTATGTCGAAATTAATGTTTTATGTTCTGAGGCAATGATACTAATATATTCCACATTTCATTCTGTTTTTCTAATTCTAAAATGTTTATTCGGTATAAGCACAAGAAGTGTTTTGATTGAATGAAATTTTTCTTGCAACTTATTTAATAAAATGTATAAGCCTCGGGAGCTGAAAATTTCCAGAAATATATTTTAAAAGGATTTATAAATATGAGATTTAGACGGCACGAAATTAAATCTGTCAGTTTTATGATTGCGAAAAATTCTTTTCAACTATAAATCACACTTTTTGCCTGCAGCTTAAAATTAGTTTATAGAGCAACTTATCCTTCTTCAGACAGACCTTTATTTCTGCCTGATATAAATTTTGAACCCTATATGATTACTTTAATCTTTTCCTTACGGGGTGGGATAGCATGTAT
>OU015492.1:222453749-222454931 GCA_907164885.2 Dolomedes plantarius | reverse complement strand
TTATATATTATATTATATATATATATATATATATATATATATTATTAATATATATATTACAAATACTTACTTGGCTTTATATACTCTGTATGGTAGATTATTATAACCTATTTTAACTTTTAACAGTTTACAATCTGTAATGCAAAATATGGTGCCTCAAACCCGAATTTCAAAGTGTAAAAAGCTATAGAGTTTTTTCCCGTTGTTATGCTATTTACGAAAAAATCAGTAAATAATTTTATCAGTAAACATTTTTTTCATAAAAAAATTTGCATTTACATGTAGACACTTTTCTGTCTTAATTGTTTACCCCTACTGTAATCTAACCTTTACTGTAATCGAACAAGTATGATTTACATTATGAATTTCCTCATTTGCAGTTTCGAATATTATATATAATATATATATATATATATATATTTTTTTCTCTGTGATTATTTTGAAAGCTTTTTGATAGCTCATGCGACTTCAAAACGATTTATTTTTGTAATAAAAGTTTTTTTTAATGTGTCCGGTACTTTGTCTTTCGAGAATCACCCAGTACACCGAGAAAGTTGCTAGTTTCTTCGAATGAAAGCCCCGCATAAACAAAGAAGCATCGCCCCTTGGTAGCACCTCAATTTTAACCGAGCATACCCCAACGGCAGCATCTGTGTGGGCTCGTATCATTCTCCCCCCCCCCCCCTGAAAACCTCACTGAAAGAATTCCAGCCTTCAGATTTTACATGCCCAAGCCCGGCGTAGACACGAGGACATTCAGGGGAGCTTGTCGGGTTTTCGAATTCCGACGAAATATTCCCAAACATGGCTCGGGCTGTTGAAATAAATACCGTATGCCACATTCCATATTTTTTGTTCCCATATTTTCAATATTCTTGATCTGTATACAAATATTTCTTTTCTTTATTGTTTAAATATGTTTAAAAGTTTACATGTTGTATTTTAGGCTATCATCAAACAGTTGCCTGAGACGAAAAAAAATTAACAAATTATGGATAAAAATTGTATTTTCATGTAACCGTTTACATACCTTTTAAGTGAATTTTGTGTGTAAATAATTTTGGTTTAAGGAAAAATCTCTGCACAAAAATTATTTCGATTTTATTTTAGAGTTGTTCAGGTATTCATAAAAATTTCAAAAATTGCGCTTCTTAGAAATCCAAACTTGATACCTTATAAATT
>OU015492.1:222428749-222451249 GCA_907164885.2 Dolomedes plantarius | reverse complement strand
TTTTTCAAGGAAAATTAACCAAAATATGAATGAAGGTTGTCTCGTGATTCCTATTTCAATCAAGTAACCCTTATAATGAGTCTGATTTATGGAGTATTAGCAAGCTACAACTAACAGGAAAAGTATTTCTGAAAAAAAAACAGAAGAATGTGTGAAATACTTGCCAATAAATTTGATTCCTTGAATATATATACACTCATGGACAAAAAAATTAGCGCACCAAGAAATAATTGGGGGATCGTAACGAAACTTGCAATGAAGGTACATGTCGGGGAGATATGCAAATGATTAGAAATGCAGCGTGATTGCGCATTACGTATAGCCGGTAGAGGGCGTTGAACATCGTACTCTGTGGAGTATAAAACAGGTAACCAAAGCTTGTTTGTGTGCTGAATCATTTACAAAGGAAGAGCTGAGATAGACATGCCATTACGCCGTGTTCGAAGACAATATAAGCAGTTGTCGCAGTTTGAGAGGGGGAGAATCGTCGGGATGATGGAAGCTGGGTGATCACCTAGGCGAGTAGCTCGTCAATTAGGCCTCTCTGATTGTGTTGTGAGGAGGTGTTGCCACATCGTACACGGCCACATCGTAGACGGCCACATCGTACACTGCCACATCGTAGACGGCCACATCAAGACCGCCACATCGTAAAAAGCACGCGTACAGCCAACTGCTTCATCGGCCGCCATCCAGGCACAGGTAGCACCTTCACTAGGGGCCTCTGTGTCTTCTCGAACCATACGAAGGCGCCAGGCTGAAGAACAGTTGATATCGCGGCGACCATTGCGTGTGCTGCCCTTGACGCCCACCCATCGACGCCTCCGTTTGGAGTTTTGCCGCGCACGAGGAAACTGGACTGCAGCGGAATGGAAAAGGTCGTCTTTAGCGACGAATCCATTCAATTTCGGCAGTGATGACAATCGTGTTCGTGTGTGGAGAGCCCGTGGTGAACGCTTCAATCCTGCCTTTGCTGTACAGCGACACATCGCTCCCACAGCTGGTGTGATGGTATGGCTGGCCATTGCCTACAATACACGGTCACCCCTAGTATTGTTCCGTGGCACCATGACAGCCCAGCGGTATGTTCATGAAATCCTGCAACCACATGTGTTGCCACTCATGCAACGGCTCCCAGGAGCCATTTTTCAATAAGACAATGTTCGGCCTCATACGGAAAGGGTGTCACAAGACTGTCTCCGCACTGTTACTACCCTTCCTTGGCCTGCCCGATCCCCAGATTTCTCCAATCGAGAATATCTGGGATCATTTGGGACGACGAGTTGGGCATCCCACGAGTTTGAACGAACTAGAGGCAAGGTTACAGCAAATATGGAACGAAATGTCTCAAGACATCATACAGAACTTGTATGACTCAATGCCCGATCGTATCGCATCGTGCATTCGCGCTAGAGGGGGTCCAACGGAATATTAACTCCTCCGTTCTTTTGCCTTTTTTCTCTGAAATAAATTATCCTTTTTCTTTGATTTTCTTATCATTTACTTATGTCAAAGTAGTCATTACGTATGTAAAATTTCGTTTCATTTTGACGACTCCTTCTTGGTGCGCTAATTTTTTTGTCCATGAGTGTATATAAAAAAATATCAGCTAGTCTCTTCTAACGAAACTACAGCGGGTTATTAACGTAGGATTACTTATCGTTGCTTACTTCTTTGTATGTATTATGTATGTGTATATGTTATGTATAGATGTCTATATAAATGTATGTATGTACATATATATATATATATATATACATATATGTATGTCAAAATTTTAACGCATTTTGGTACTTTTCTGTTTAACTGTTTACTTCTTGTAGAAGCGATACATACTGGGTTTGGCGCACTGCCAAAATTATAACTCGCGAGGACGGATAGGCGGATGATTTTACCGTCTGAAATATTGCTTTCGGAAGGACCGTTGGAGGAACGTAATCCTACGTTAAAGAGAATATTCCGTTTCCACTAAACACAATGAAAACTTTTTTTACAAACAACAGAGTAATTTGCATTGTTATCTGTTCTTATATGCGTAATTTGCAATTGTTTCTTTTTAAGTATCATACCTTTTTCACGAGTCGTCTCTTAAATATAATTATCTTTAATGAATACATGCTTTAACACATTCCTTTTTTAGGGAACATATAAAATTATACTGTAATTAACTTAGCTATGTAGGCTTAATGAGTCGTAATTTGCTGTATTTGAAATTAAGCTACGTTATCATTAAGGATTCACTTGAAAAAAATATTAAAAACCCTTTCCAAGGAATAGGCTATACACTAGAACATGGGACCTTGTAAATACATTTAAAAATATATTTACTTTCTATAACAATTTGTAAAGCAAAAAGGAATGTCTCCAATGCCTCGTACGGTGAAATTCTACTCATTAGGTTACTAAAAAAGAAAATGTTTTCAATAATTTATTGCAGATGTAAATTAAACTTAAAATAGACAGTATAAATGCACTGTTAACATTGTAAAAAGAAAAGCTTTGTATCACCGAATTTGAGAAAAAATATTTATAAATTTTGACGTCATAAGGGGACAGTGGACCGTCAAACCTAACTTTTTTTGTTTTGAATGGATTTGCTTGAAATTTGAATATGTTATTAGTACCACAGATATGTAAAAGTGGTTAAAATTTAATGATGAAATATTAATAATTTATGAATTATGAATTAATCAAAAATTGGCCTCATTAAAAATGTTGCATGCGCATTTCTTTTGCATATAATATGGTAATTTTATTTACAGGATACCTTATAGAACTGAAAATGAAACTTATAGCTTATTTTAAGCATTCATTAAAATAAAGAGAAAATATAATAGTAGTGAAAACACCCTTTTTATTACGCAAAATACCTATAAACCATCTTTTCAAGTACAAAATTTAGAAATTCTGAGCTACGAAGCATAATATTTTTCAATAAGATTTATTTGATATAAAGTTAAGTATATAAAACTTAAATTTCAAAGCAATACGATAGTTAGAAGTGCGCCTAGAGCAGTTTGAATATTCGTATGACACGAAAATTTTTATTTTGAAAAAAGGCATTTAAAGTTATGCTATTAGTAACCACATAATATCTTAATTAAATACAAATGCCTATAACTAGGAAAATAATCGCAGAAATTAAAAATTCTTTTTTCAACGCATTCCTACTCGTCCGTACTTTCACAATTCAATAAAATAAAAAAATTGAATTTTTGGACAAATTTCACAATTGTGAAAGTCCACTGTCCCCTTAAAAACGGATTTAAAAAAATAAATAAAATCCTTCCAGGATATTTCACTTGCAAATGCATCGACTTAGAGGGACTTGCACTCGATGTCTCGTCCTGTCACTTGGTTGTCACAATGACAACCGGCCGATCTAAAGAACAATCATAGATCAGTAGATGATCTGTCTGCTACGGTATTTATCACTTAGTTCACCAAGAAATGCACAAATAAGCAATCTAATCGCGATCGTAATTTTTGCTCTTGACAAATACTGCTGGGCTTTCTATGATGAGTTACTGTTAATGTCAGTTGTTGAAACATCCCGCGGACAAATCTTAACTATATTCAATACTGAAAATGATTTATTCCGTTTACCGCCTTCAGAACCTATTTAAATTCAGGGTTAGCTCAAACGAGTGATCGGATTTTAAAAATTTATATTTCGATACTATTACGTATTACAGTAAAATATAAACAATACAAATAAACAAAAATTAAAAATTCAAGCATAGACTGCTAAATAACTTTAACATAAAACATATCCTGCAAAGAAACATAAAACATTTTTAAACAACGCTGTAACAACGCTGGGGATTTTTTTTTTGGAGGCATGTAACATTTTCGAGGAAAACTTAAGTGAAAACAATTTCCCTAAAAATTTCGGCAATTTAAAAGTTTAAAAAAAATGGCATTTAGACTCAGGAATTTTTAAAGATGTTTAGAATAGTATTTATGTTTTCATTTGGTTAAGCTGTAATGGGGGGTGGCGCTGTAGTAATGTTACAATGAAGTAACTTTTAGGATAGAATTGGTTGCTGTTGTGCCATAACCGTCACTTACGGAATTGGGGTGTATGCATCTTTTACTTTGCATTAGGATTATTTGTGTGCTTGCATGTACGGTGCGTTGAGCCCATACTGTATGTTGTGTTTGTCTTTGTAAAGAGTCGGAATGTGAAAACACCTGAAACCTAAATTGTTAAGGGGCCACCCAGCTTGTGTGGACAAGCAAATTTACAGTCCCGACATTTTTATAACGCCAGATTTACGGTACCATAAAAAACGTAGAAATTAAGTTGTCAACGGCCGTATATCTGAGGTCGGAGGTCAAGCAGGTGGGGCCGTCTGATGGGAAGTTTTACCAGACACAATCGGCGCCAGAACTTATGTAATTGCGAAAGGCAAGGGGCAAGAATAACCTATGAGAGCTAATCTCACCCGCCCCACTAAAACGAGGGAGTGCGAGCGAATAGGGATCGAGGGCGCGAGAACCAATGAGACGAGGTTGGAGAAGAATATATACAACATGATGAGACATTTGAAGAAGAGCGCCATTGAAAAAAAAGATGATAAAACATTAAGCTGCCACCGGGCCGACGAGAGCCCTAATTTACGAAACTCAACAAAAAAATAAGCTGCCACAGGGCTGAGAAGAGACCCACTTTATACTATTAGAAGAAAGACACCGGTCCTACGCAACTACATAATACGTACGGATTGACCAGCGTTAGCTCCAGACGCGAAATAGAATAATCAGCGACGTGAAGTTACAGAAGCAGCGATTGCCCATAGATGTCTACGTAGTGCCGAGGGAGAGAGACGATACTACCGTTAAGCTTAAGCCGATACCAGAGAGATACGCACCGTCGCCTAGCGATTTGGACACCCAGACGACCGCCCACCAGTGCTGATCGACCCGCATAGTGTAAGAGAAGGTACCTGTGCTGAGCAACATCCGAGGAGTCTTCATAAGTGATCTTCGACATAAAAAGGCCCCGAACTCTTCAGTCCCAATAGAGTGAACTGGATTAATAGGACAGGTGATACACCGCGACGCTACATTGAACAAGCCGTATCCGCGAACTCTGTGAACACTGTGTGAACTTGTGTACTACTGTGGACCAGCGATATCGGTGAATTCGATGTAGACGGCTGCGACAAATGGGTGAGCATTTTGTATAATATATTCACATACCGCCTCTTTACATAATCGCCTCTAACCCGCCAGGGCCGGCGACATCGTACGATTTAAAATAGAGTGATCGGATAATACTGTATATATATGTGTGTGTAAATTCCTAGCATTACTAATGTTTCAGCGTTATGCTCAGTGTTACAAGTTTGAATGTATATAGATATGTATAAATAAAGTGTATATATGTATAATCAGTATCATTCTTGAGAGTTGTGCCCATCTATTTAATTAATTAATTACCGCCCTATTGGCGAACTTGCAACCAGTGTACGAGATACGATTTCAGCCGTAGTTAATAACACCAGGTCACGACCCTGTGTTATTACAGTCATTTCATTTTCTTTTTGACCTTATTGCTTCCTTGGGGGGACTCGGGCCTTGGATTGGTTTTGGGGCTTACCTGCATCCCATTCAGAAGTTCCCCTTGAGGTAACTGATATGGTTAGGCTCCCCGATGACGAGACCTGTCGGTTACCTCTATGTTGTTTTATGGTTCAGTTCCGGCACTTATACAGAATCTTGCCGTTGGTGCGTGGATGCCCAGAGTGCTTGATTTGTATTTGTTTTTTGTCTATATTCGAATTATTTTTATCTATCTCTGTTGGATTATTTATACGTATTACAGTAAGTGATACACAAAATTAAAGAAAAATATATATCAAGTTTTTTTCCACCGTCCATGAATAGATGGCAATTATCTGGACATGTTGCAAATTTGGTTATTTCCACAACTGTGTGAGGACAGCACAAATTTTGTGTTTCAACAGGATGGAGCTCCAGCCCGTTAGTCTTTACATGTGCGGACTTACTTAAAAGAGGAGCTTCCACACCGTGCGGGTGACAGTGATTTACCCTTAATCACATGGCCACCAAGATCCCCAGACCTTAGGCCATGTGATCTCATTCTATGAGGTTACGTCAAAAACATTGTTTATGCACCACCGATTACTAAAACACTGGAAGAACTTAAAGAACATCAGTCAGAACCATTGACAGTGTGATACTACAAAATGTGTCGAAACGAACTTGGTTTCAGATTAGATGTTTGTCGTGTTGGCAAAAGGGGTGACAGATCAACATTGTGACTGAAAATAAAAACTTGGAATATTTTTCTTTAATTTCGTGTAGCACTTATTGTAATATGTGTGTAGTTTAAATATATATATTTAAAATATAAATATTTAAATATAAATATTTAAATATAAATATTTAAAATATAAATATTTAAAATATAAATATTTAAAATATAAATATTTAAAATCCGGTCATTCATTTGTGCTAACCCTGTATTTTTCGAACAAAAAATGGCAATCACCCGTGTTGTAATTAGCCTGTACATCTATGTAACTAATTAAAGTCAGGTGCTGAGAATAATAATGATTTGAGTTATTAGGTACTTGATTTTAATACGCGGCTTATAACTGAAATAAATCGATGTCACAGAAAATGTCTCTCCCTTTCAAGACATAATTAAGGAAACTCGATTTACTTGTAATATTCTTTAAAAATATAGATTCATTTTTTTAATAATATCAGTTAATTTTAATCAGAAAAAAAAGACTTCACTTATTAGAATTTTTCCTCTTGTCGGACAGAATAAGAATCTACAAGGTAAAATGTGGAAAAAATATTCTTGCTTTATATAATTTTCTCATCAAAGACGTCAATCTTTTTTTCAGACAGATAATTTTCTTGGAAGATAACTCTGGCAGCTTGCTGAGGAGAGTAAAAAATTTCAAAACCATCTATGATGAAAATATTAAGAAATAACAAAGTTAAAAATAAATATTATAATCTTAAACCTTCAACTTTCATCTCAACAAAAAGGAAAAATTAATCTTCTCTTTTCCGGAAGACATCATTAGAATACCTTTCATTCAGCAATAGTTTGACAGAAGTTTAAAAGAAAATTATCCTGTTGAAGGTTTATTAAAAATAAACTTTTTCGTAGATTTTGGACTGTATTGATGCGGTTGAGTTTTTGTTCAACATGTCGCAAATTCTAAAGAATCCTTCTAATCTAAATGCCATACATATATAAAAAAACATTAAAAAATTATATATTCTTTTCTGAATACTTGACTCTCTTTTCTTTTAATCAATTTATCTAATTCTGAACAAAAGCAAACATTATAACCTACAGGAAACCAAAAATGCAACACAGCATTTTTAATCCAAAAGCACTTTATTTTTTACTATACATTTTAAGAATATGTGCATTTCTGTGTAACGCAAACACATTTCACTTTACAAAACAAGAGTAATATTATGTTATATGAAAGTCATTATCTTATTCCAAACAAAACTAACTCAAACATTTTATTTTACCACCAAGAAACATTACAAAAATGCAACACACTTAATTCAAAAGCACTTTATTTTTTACTGGGGATTTTAAGAAGCTGTGTGTTCCTGTGTAACACAAACACTGCTCGCTCTATAAATGCATATAACATTCTGTTGCACGAAATTCATTCTTGTTAAGATTGCGGTCGATTCTAACAGATATTTCGGTGCATAAATATTTAAGGCTCTGTTTGCTTCTGGAGTCCACGGGAGGCGCTTCCTAACATTATGTCACGTTCGATATTAATGAGGATGGACGTGTTCCAGAAGACGTAAAACCTGACTTAACATCATGCGCTCTTAGCCCATAATCTCTTTCCTTTTATCAGAGTCGCAAAATGTTTCAACATAGATCGCAGGAATACTCCGAGAAAAAAATTTGTTACTTCAGAAATTACTAGTACTACTTCGAAAATACTTATACATTCCTACCCTCTAGAGGGCTGAAATTGTGCATGGCGATTCTTCTTATAGTGTAGGGGTGCGCTAAGAGAGATTTTTGAAAAATTCTTCTTAGATTTTTTAAAATTAAATTTTTAAGCTGTTTTTTTTACTTTTTTTAAGTTTGCATTTAAAATAATAATTTGAGGGTTATAAAATTTATATCACGAGAAAGATCATAAAAATTCCTTCAAAATAAAATTTTTTTCGAATTTTTACCTCCATTTCCTGATTTGTGGTGAATTTTTAAAGATTAATTTTTAGAATTTAATTTATTAAATGCTGATCACGTGATTTCTTTTTCTGGTACTTTCAATAAATTTATCGTCACGTGCGTAACAACTAAATAGACAAAAAAAAATTTTTCTTTCTAATGCAGCAGACGATTGGATATTATCCAAAAATAAATATTCCTTATGATTTTTTTTATAAATATATATATAAATATTTTTTTACATCAATTGTATATATTGATAGTCTCATTTATTATAAATATATATTATTTTTTGGCATAAATTGCATACGTTGACTGTTGTATTTAATTTGAATGTACTCCGTAGTGAAGCGCGGGTTTTCAGCTAGTCTATATATATAAAACAGTTCCGTAACTGACTCACTGACTGACATACAACGCACAGACCAAACCGCTGGACCTAAAGGGCTGAAATTGTGCATGGCGATTCTTCTTATGGTGTAGGGGTGCATTAAGAAAAATTTTTGAAAAATTCTTCTTATATTTTTTTAAATTAAATTTTTTAGATGTTTTAGTGACTTGTTTTAAGTTTGCATTTAAAATAATACTTTAAGGGTTATAAAATTTATATCACGAGAAAGATCATAAAAATTCCTTTAAAATGAAATCTTTTTCGAATCTTTACCTTCATTTTCTGATGTTTGGTGAATTTTTAAAGATTCATTTTTAGAATTTAATTTATTAAATGCCGATCACGTGATTTCTTTTTTCTGGTACTTTAAATAAATTTATCGTCACGTGCATAACAACTAAATAAACAAAAAATAGTTTTTTTCCTTGCTAATGTGGCAGACGATTGGACATTATCCCAAAAAATATTAAAACAAAATATATTAAACAAAAAATATTAAACAAAAATATTAAAAATTCTTTTATACAGTAAAAGAAATGTTCTACAAACTGTACTATATTAACTGTACTATATTCTTTAGTATTCTTTATATTAGATTTAATTTGAATATTTTTTCTACATTATTTTGTCTATAAAATTATCCTTTACGATTGTTCTTATAAAGATATATATATATATATATATATATTTATATTTTACATCAATTGTATACATTGATCGTCGTATTTATCATATAATATATATATATTTGGCATGAATTGCATACGTTGACCGTTGTATTTAATTTGAATGTACTCCGTAGCGAAGTACGGGTTTTCAGCTAGTAGGTAATAAAAGTGTTAAATAGCTTTCTTGTTTGGCGGAAATTTAAAAAAAAATGCTCCATGCA
The DNA here is from genome assembly GCA_907164885.2 of Dolomedes plantarius. Taxonomy (NCBI): domain Eukaryota; kingdom Metazoa; phylum Arthropoda; class Arachnida; order Araneae; family Dolomedidae; genus Dolomedes; species Dolomedes plantarius. The sequence goes on along the minus strand of OU015492.1, from coordinate 222,441,763 downwards.
TGCCCTTAACACTAATTAGCATTATTTTGTTTGATTTACTCTTATGCACTTAAATAATGCCTTTATATCTTCTCACGGTCGAAAAGGAAATTTTATTCGTCAATTACAGTGATTTCCGCTTATAAGAATCACGTTTGTTATGACGTTTGTTATGTTGATTCTTATAAGCTGTTGATTCTTATAACCGGAAGTTAGGTTTTTGGACACGCTCGCACATACACACACACGTGCACATATACATATACTAGCTGAAAACCCGCGCTTCGCTACGGAGTACGTTCAAATTAAATACAACGGTCAACGTATGCAATTAATGCAAAAAAAAATAAATATATATATTATAATAAATGCGACGATCAATGTATACAATTGATGTAGAAAAAAATATATATTATAAAAAATCGTAAGGGATATTTTATAGACAAAATAATGTCCAATCGTCTGCAGCATTAGCAATAAAAAAATATTTTTTTGTCTATTTAGTTGTTATGCACGTGACGATAAATTTATTTAATGTACCAGAAAAAGAAATCACGTGATCGGCATTTAATAAATTGAATTCTAAAAGTTAGTCTTTAAAAATTCACCAAAATCAGAAAAGGGAGAGTAAAGATTCGAAAAATATCTCATTTTATAGGAAATTTTAGGATCTTTCTCGTGATATAAATTTTAAAACCCTCAAATTATTATTTTAAATGGAAACTTAAAAAAAGTTACTAAAACAGCTTAAAAATGTAATTTAAAAAAATCTGAGAAGAATTTTTCAAAAATCTCTCTTAGTGCACCCCTACGCTATAAGAAGAATTGCATGCAAAATTTCAGCCCTTTAGGTCCAGCGGTTTGGTCTGTGCGTTGTATATCAGTGAGTCAGTTACGGAACTGTTTTATATATATAGATTAGATAATTTACCATTAAATACACTTTAATTAACGTTAATCATCTGAAGGGGCAGAGATGCCCCTGGGACAAGATAATAGGACAGGTGTTAGCTAAAGTGTTTACGGGAAAAACTAATATGATGTCTAAGAAAGAAAGGGATGCACTTTACGACTGTACTACATCCCAACGTCTTATCATTCTTCTTTTCAAAAAGAAAGAAAGAACTTCGTGCCTTTTCAGGGTTTAGGGTGGCTTTTTTTGGAAAAAAAATTAAAGGTTTGGTTTGGTTTGGAGCGCTACGGTCAACTTCTACCACGCGGGGGTTAATTAGACCGGGACCTACTGCTTAAAGCCGATTCCGAACCGCTACAGACGTCCATGCCAATAGTGGGACTGGAACCCACATACTCTGGTACCGATGCCAGCGTACTGGCGGAAAAGTGGAAGGAAAGCGAAGATTGTAAGCTGATTCTTAAAACCGGTGGACTGATTCTTTAAAGCGAAAATTTTAACATGGAAATAATACATTTGCATTTGTTCTTCCGATATTGATTCTTATAAACGGTTGATTCTTATAGCCACTGATCACTATAAGCTGTGGTTACTGTATTTGGTATAGTAAAAACTTACACTACGTCTATTTGTCGGTCGACGAACGGCAAATTGTTTAGATGAACATGGTATTCGGAGACCCCCAAGTGTGCCCTTCTTCTACCTGCGTGATGATCAGTCACTGGTTCAGTGTATCTTTGGATGAGCCATGGCAGGATCATAAGTGTACGCTATCGCAGAATGAGGATTAAAAAATCCTAAACTGTTTATGGCCATGAAATTATCAGACACTATTTTGTTCAAATGTCCCCTAAGTAATGTCGTTTATTATTAATAGCCTTTAGACCAGTATAAATTTTAAGATGCATTGGTCATAACTATAAGAATTTTATCTTTGTTTATAATTATCGCAAAAGTTTATTGCGTTTTTAAGATCTTGTTTAGATAGTCGTTTTTTTTAATGATGTAGGAAGAAGCATGCATTCACAAAAAAGTAAACCAGATGTTTTCAATAAAGTAAACCAGGTGTTTTCAATAAAGTGAAACAGATGTTTTAAAAGCAACTGGACTAGAATGGGTTACACAGCCGGCTTGTCCATCCAGCACCAGCCAGATCGTCTCTCTATGAAGCATGATACCCATTTGCAGTGGGTACCCACTCATGTGGGCCTATTTGACAATTAGATAGCTCATATCCTAACAAAGGAGGGTACGGCTGAACGTTCATCAACTTCATCGGCTCTTATTTATCTGGAGGTATATTTCGTAAGGCAATCTTTTATCCAGGGTACTTGAAGATCTCCCCCGGTCCATGACTGGTACACTGTTGTCTGCCCTGGTAGGGCTCTTGCCTTCAAGGTCGATAGAGCTGAGTAGACTGCTATCTCTAGGTTTGCAAATGGCCACTTGAGATGACTGAAATTTGATCACCAAAACAAAACCTTTCCCACTTGAAAAAGTATAATAATGAGCAGCCACTTCCTGGTCAATTCCTAACTCGTCTAAACTTATCTAGGCAGGATTATATTACCGATCCTTGCCATTTGATGGACCTACTAACTATATGTGGATTCATGGACCTGATCTAGCGCTGATAGATCGGGGGGGGGGGATTATAAACAACAACAACAGATGTTTTCAACTTTGGCTCACAATATAAAGTTAATCGCCAAACGTGACAAAAATACTCACCGTTTAGGGAATTATACTTAAATGCTTATGATTAAATGCCCTCCGTTTCTATATCAGTGCTACTAAGTGACACCTGTTTTGACTCTTTGGAAAATCTGCTTAAGCACCGGCTTTCCACTGAGCGTTCAAAGTTACACATACGTCTGCCTCGTTTGATCTGTTGGTTTCTATGTTTAAACGTAGGCCGCATACTTGGTGTAGCGATTAGCGTTCTGGGCTGCGACGCAGTGGGATTAAGTTCAAATCCCGAATAAGGCTCGGCCGTTTTTTTTTGTCGTCCGCCTCATGGGGAGCAATGCTGGCTCACTTGTTTGGTGCTCCCATAATAAAGTAGCCAGTAAATCGTGGTGAATATCAAAATGCGAATGTCTCACGATAAAGAACCTCAGCATTAGACAAAAAAAAATGTTTAGACGTAGTGTTTGTCCTTAAGTCTTTCTCTTGCTAGTGTATAAATCCCAATGCTTTGAGATAACGAGAAACCTGTGGGTTTCATCAATGAGAACTTTTACTAAATGCTTATGTATTTACTAGATGAAAACCCGGACTTCGCTACGGGGTACATTCAAATTAATACAACGGTCATGTATGCAATTAATGCCAATATATATATATATTATATATATATATATATATATATATATATATATATATATATATATATATATATATATATTATATATATATATATATATAATAAATACGACGATCAATATGCAATTGATGTAGAAAAAATATATATATTTATAAAAAAAATCGTAAGGGATATTTTATAGACAAAATAATGTCCAATCGTCTGCCGCATTACCAAGAAAAAAAATATTTTTTGCCTATTTAGTTGTTACGACCGTGACGATAAATTTATTTAAAGTACCAGAAAAGAAATCACGTGATCGGCATTTAATAAATTAAATTCTACAAATGAATCTTTAAAATTCACCAAATATCAGAAATTAGAGGTAAAGATTTGAAAAAGATTTCATGTTAAAGGAATTTTTAGGATCTTTCTCGTGATATAAATTTTATGACCCTCAAATTATTATTTTAAATGCAGACTTTAAAAAAGTTACTAAAACAGATTAAAAATGTAATTTTAAAAAATCTGAGAGGAATTCTTCAAAAATCTCTCTTACTGCACCCCTACACTATAAGAAGAATCGCCATGCAAAATGTCAGCCCTTTAGGTCCAGCGGTTTAGTCTATGCGTTGTATGTCAGTCAGTGAGTCAGTTACGGAACTGTTTTATATATATAGATGTACTTTTTATCATGTTTTTATTAACGCTTTCTAGTTTGTGTGTGTGTGTTTGTCCAGTACAAATTTTGCAATCGATTTTTAACTAACTTTCCGACTAGCTAGACATTCGAAACCTTTAGAATAGCTCACAACACGATGACAATGCATTTTTTAGTACATTTAGCCATCTTTAACCAGAATTAAATTAATTTTCCGTTTTTTCAGTTCATTTTGTTTTGTAGACTGGTGCAGCCATTTATTGGCCTGGAACGGGAACGAAAAGTTAAATGCAAGTTAACTGCCAATAAACTTCATTTTCTTTCAAGTTGATGGGATAATTTATCAAAATATTTTTTTAAAAGTATTTATTAATATATAGAATTGCCAAGTTTATATGATTCAACAGAAAATTTTAAAAAATGGTTTATAAAAATGGTATTTTTATCTTGCAATTATTTTTTTTTTTAAACGTGAAAAATATTATACATAAACTAAAACGAAGAAATTTTCAGGCTTTAAATTTCCATGCTTTATATTTGTATTGCATTTCCCGAACATTATCATGTTCTCTGATGAATCGTATCCAGTTATTGACCACTAATAGGAGTATGGAACAGAATAATGTATTCCCAATATTAAGCATACATTCCCACCATGGAGTGTTGCGGATCTCATTTTCTGATCCCAAGAAAAGTTGTTTTATGTGTTATTGACTTGTTCGTCTTCGTTCTTTTATTTTAACACATTGTCATAAAATATTTCAGGAAATAATTCAGAACAACGAATAACAAAATGGAAAAATATGTATTTGTAACCGTGCATTATCATGTAATCACGTTATCAAGAATCACGTTACTATGTAATCAAGAAATTATTTTCTATATACACTCATGGACAAAAAAATTAGCGCACCAAGAAATAATTGCGGGATCGTAACGAAACTTGCAATGAAGGTACATGTTGGGGAGATATGCAAATGATTAGAAATGCAGCGTGATTGCGCATTACGTATAGCCGGTAGAGGGCGTTGAACATCGTACTCTGTGGAGTATAAAACAGGTAACCAAAGCTTGTTTGAGTGTGCTGAATCATTTACAAAGGAAGAGCTGAGATAGACATGCCATTACGCCCTGTTCGAAGACAATATAAGCAGTTGTCGCAGTTTGAGAGGGGGAGAATCGTCGGGATGATGGAAGCTGGGTGGTCAGCTAGGAGAGTAGCTCGTCAATTAGGCCGCTCTGATTGTGTTCTGAGGAGGTGTTGGGACCACTGGACCCGAGAGATGTCATGTACACGAAGACCAGGCTCAGGACGCCCTCGACAGACCAGTCGTCGAGAAGACCGCCACATCGTAAGAAATGCACGGGTACAGCCAACTGCTTCATCGGCCGCCATCCAGGCACAGGTAGCACCTTCACTAGGGGCCTCTGTGTCTTCTCGAACCATACGAAGGCGCCTGACCAGTTGGTATCGCGGCGCCCATTACGTGTGCTGCCCTTGACGCCCACCCATCGACGCCTCCGTTTGGAGTTTTGCCGCGCAGGAGGAAACTGGTCTGCAGCGGAATGGAACCAGGTCGTCTTTAGCGACGAATCCAGATTCAATCTCGGCAGTGATGACAATCGTGTTCGTGTGTGGAGAGCCGTGGTGAACGCTTCAATCCTGCCTTTTCTGTACAGCGACACATCGCTCCCACAGCTGGTGTGATGGTATGGGGTGCCATTGCCTACAATACACGGTCACCCCTAGTATTGTTCCGTGACACCATGACAGCCCAGCGGTATGTTCATGAAATCCTGCAACCACATGTGTTGCCACTCATGCAACGGCTCCCAGGAGCCATTTTTCAACAAGACAATGTTCGGCCTCATACGGAAAGGGTGTCACAAGACTGTCTCCGCACTGTTTACTACCCTTCCTTGGCCTGCCCGATCCCCAGATTTGTCTCCAATCGAGCATATCTGGGATCATTTGGGACGACGAGTTGGGCATCCCACGAGTTTGAACGAACTAGAGGCAAGGTTACAGCAAATATGGAACGAAATGTCTCAAGACATCATACAGAACTTGTATGACTCAATGCCCGATCGTATCGCATCGTGCATTCGCGCTAGAGGGGGTCCAACGGAGTATTAACTCCTCCGTTCTTTTGCCTTTTTCTCTGAAATAAATTATCCTTTTTCTTTGATTTTCTTATCATTTACTTATATCAAGTTGTCATTACGTATGTAAAATTTCGTTTCATTTTGGCGACTCCTTCTTGGTGCGCTAATTTTTTTGTCCATGAGTGTATATAAAACAGTTCCGTTACTGACTGACTGACTGACAGACAGATAACGCACAGATCAAACCGCTGGACCTAAAGGGCTGAAATTATGCATGGCGATTCTTCTTATAGTGTAGGGGTGCACTAAGAAAGATTTTTGAAAAATTCTGCTTAGATTTTTTTAAATTCAATTTTTAATCTGCTTTTGTAACTTTTTAAAAATCTGCATGTAAAATAATAGTCTGAGGGCTATAAAATTTGTATCACGAGAAAGATCCTAAAAATTCCTTTAAAATAAAATCGTTTTCCAATCTTTACCTCCATTTTCTGATTTTTGGTAAATTTTTAAAGATTCATTTTTAGAATTTAATTTATTAAATGCCAATCACGTGGTTTCTTTACTTTTTGTGATACTTTAAATTAATTTTGCGTCACGTGCATAACAACGAAATAAATTGACAAAAAAAAATTAATATACGGTAAAAGACAAAATTTAACCCCTAGAATAATTGAGATGGAAGTTTTTGAAGAATTCAATTCAAATCAGTATGTTTTATGGAAATTAAATATACAAAATAATTGTATACATTGACCGTTGTATTTATTATATATATATGTGGGTGTGTGTGGGTGTATAATGTCCTTAATGGACATCTCATGAAATAGGAGCTTACATCGTGGCCGGAAAAAAAGAACGTCATCTTCAGGAACAAAGTCATTTATTTATGAATAAAGTTGCACATCTTATTCAACTCGAGTCAGTCCATCGTCTCTACCGTAAAAGCGCGAAAATAGAATTAGGCCAGAGAGGTTGCTAGAATTGGTGGAGGAAGTTCGTATGTAGAAAGGCGAAGTATCTCGCCAAGGCGTCGGAAAAGATGTCACCAGATGAGAGAGAAAGTTCAGAAAAGGTGATTAAAGGTTATTAATAATATTATCACGCACACGCACACACACACACACACACACACATATATATATATATATATATATATATTTATTTGACATTAACCATTGTATTTAATTTGAATGTACTCCGTAGAGAAGCACGGGTATTCATCTAGTACTAGCATATGTTTTATTTGCATTCAAAAATATTTATCATTACATGTGCATTCAATTTTGTTTTGAAAATAGTGAGAAAAGACTGACTTCTAAAGAAAAAGACCGACGTTTTTTCTCAGATATATAAATTTATTTCTCTTTTCCAGATATGTGAGATTGCGTATGCAAGGCATACACAGTGTAAGATACATATTTATCATCATTATTTACAAGATAATTTCTTTAACCTGAAATGAAGGAAATGAAGAACAATAATACACAATAAGCCTTTTGGTACAAATTTGAATATTAATTTCAAAACTAAGCAATTAATTTCATTATTTAAATGGAGAAATAACAAATAAACTTGAACTTTTAATTTAAAGAAGTCTAACTATGCTTCTAACCAATTTCTTTTTTAATATAAAAAATGAGTAAATATATTGACATTTTCTAGCTCGAGTTTCTATTTGAATTTGACAAAAAGACCCGTAAAATTGTTATATATTTTTATTGCCAGATTTTTAATTTAAATTCAAGAATGTATGGCTTATATTGAAAGTTTTCTCAAATTTCTTCAGCAGGGTTTAAAAGATTACAATAAATTTTTCATCTTCTTTCTTCCACGCTGGATACATTTTCGCATAGTCCTTAGAGGTTATGTAAAATGCCAAATTTTAGTGTCAGGGAATTTGAACCACTTAAGAAGATTTTACAGTTAGTTTCCTTTTAAGACGCATCACAATCATCATTAATGTACATAAGTATGAAGAAAATGCCTTATAGTAAACAACTCCATCTTTTGTTCTGCTCCATTTTTTCTTATTGAATTGTTTCTTTAAGCTTAAATCTTTTGTAAAATATTCAGATATTAATTGCTTGGCTTGATAGGAAAAATATTAATTTTTTAAAAGATTTTTGACGTTTTTAACTTATTTTAATATGTTGTACAGTAGGAAATTAATCCTCATTTAATTTTGTCACTGTAGCAAATACCTGGAACTATTATTTCTTATGTGGATATTTGCACCAGTTTAAGATATTTCCGTTAAATCCAAATAATTTCGTTTGTATAGAAATAATTATTAAAACCTTAAATCACATTGATTTCATTAAAAACCGTTCAGAAGGGATTCGTCGTGTATTATTTCCGTATAATAATCAAAGTGTACTAAAGTAGGCTTAGTATACAACTTTAAAATCATTGTAATCATTACTGCATAATATAATAAGCTCAGTAAATTCTTTTCATTAAAATTTTTATTTCGTTACTTCACTGAACAATATAACATTAGGGATAATTTCCATATTCAAAATGTAAAAATAATTTTTAATATACCATTTTTATACGTTTATTGTAGAAATAATAATTGCTAAAAAACTGCATGGCTGAGTAGCTCTATATATAATGAAAATTTCATAATTTCTTTCATAATTTCTTTTTGCTTGGTAACATTTTTTACACCTCATGCGAAGTTAAGGGCAAAATAATGTTTCACTAATATGGGTAAGCAACCCTTTGATGTAATAAAAATTATCTTTTGAATTATCCATATCTCTTACACTGATTTAAATACAAGTTTTCCCAAGTTTCACTAAATTTAAGTAAAATTTCTAATTGAAATAGTTCTCCTACCTTGAAGACACCAGTCGCATTATTAGGAGCAAAGGTAAGTTTACAGACGTATGATGTTCGATTATGTGTAACAAACCTTCTCCCATTTTTTTTTACTTTTTAGTTAGATTCCCCAATTTTAGCTTAAAATGCGACGTTTATATTAATCTTACGTTGGTAGAGAACTAGGTATTTGATGAAATCTTTTGCTCTCTCAATTGAAAATTTACTTTACTTCGATTAAGTCTGTATTGCTCTATTTTTAATTTTTTACTACATATTCAGATACCCATATATTCATCTAAATAAAACATTTAATTTTAAATAATTTTCAGGCATTGTTTTTTTTTATTTGCTAAATGCCATTTTAAAATTCAATTAAACTAAAGAAATTATGGAAAACATTAAATGTCATTTCTTAAAAATTAATAAAGCAGAATATGATTAAATACATGAAAATTAAAACTTTACTGCAAACTTACTTTATAAAGAAACACATATTGTATTTTCTTAAAGCATAGATACACTCCAAAGTAGGGAAAAAAACTTACCTTCATTACATATTTTGATATTGTCACACATTTACGACAGCTCTGAAATTTTTGAAACTTTTTTTTTTTCAAAAACCCCAGTTTATCATTTACCGATTTCTTTGGTACAAGTTATTAGAGAACAATGTAAAAAACTAATTAAATCAATTTTTGTGTTAGCAAAAATAATTAAGTATATCAATAATTGCATTTATTTAATGGAAATGGCATAATATACCACTAGTAAAAGAATATCAGTACTCAGTACTTTGAGATAACATCACAACAGAAATATCCATTCATACAATAGAACTATTTGTATATATATATATATTTAGGAATATAGATATTTGCCCCTCATATATCTTTATGCACATACAGCTGTACATTTATAATATATTGAACTATCATCTAATCACAGTTAATCGCACTATGTCAAAATTTTATGTTTTGTTAATTTAAGAATCACTAAATTTTATATCTTGCAACTGAAAGGCAGCTAATAACAGCATTTTCTACTTCAATCGTTTAATTGAAAAATTTCTGTACAAATGACGTTGAAAAATTTAACCGCTGAAATAATAGCACCATTTATAAAATAACATAGTTCCTTATGCAGAAATCTAAATTACCTTTCCTAATTCAAAATAAAAATTGTTTCCTAGAAAAATACACTATCTTTTTCTGAATTCTGAGAATAAAAAATGCTGTACTATTCTGAGATGAACTTTTGAAATATGTTCCTAAAAAACGCAAACAAAAAAAAATATGTTGTATATGCAAAACTTTTTGACGGATTATAAGTTTTAAAGTTTGATTTCTAAAGGACATATTTACGTTAAACACGAAATTATTTCGATTTATGAGTATGTGTTTAAAATCGTATTTAATAATATTTCTTGAATTTTCTGGCGTCTCAAACTAAAATAGTTATCAATAGAATGATTATCGAAATTAAAGAATTTGCTTAAACTGATTCCAAACATTTAGAAAGTAATTCTGCAGCCTACACATTTACTGTTTATTAATTTCGTTAGAGGATTTTGTTTTCATAAAAGCTCAAACTATAGGAGTTAATGTAATAAAATTGCCAAGAAAATATCCCAAAAATACTTAATATAAGAGATATTTATGAGAATTTAAAGCCTGTAAGTAGTGAGAAATAAACACACAAGTATTTATTAATAAATTAAACAATTTCAGATTTTTCCGATTACATATTTTTGTAGTAAAATAGAACTTAAAAAAACTGAATAGTCCAATTAATTACATAGCCATTGCCTACGTTGGGAAAAAGTGTCAATAATTTAGATGTTTCTTGATTTTAATGATATGTATGATTTTAAATAAAAAATGTATATAATTGACAATAATATTTTGATACTTTTCAACTTACGGTGATTGTCTACGTTCGGAGCCAATTTTTTTAAAAAATTGTTTTTTTAAGGATTTTTTGGTCTCTTATGGTAAAACAGCATTTAAAAATAATAAAAAAAAACTTTCCTGCAAATACCATACTTTTTTATAAATTGGTCAATTTGAAGTAATTTTTAATGAAATTTAGCTAAAACGCCTATCACTCTGAACAAAATTTTAATGCTACTATTTTAATTTCCTTCTTACACATGATACATATAACAGTTATCTTCAAAATGACCTACAATCTAAGAGAAAATTTAAAATTCAAAAATAATACAGACAATTTTATGTTCCAATATGAAAATTTTCCCCAATTCGTCATTCCTTTCCTTATAAAAACAGCCCCATACCAAAAACTATTTATTATACATCAATTATTGTACGTCATTTCATTAACAATAGCATCTAAAACATTTCCTGAAAATTTTAACAAATTATATGCATTATTATGTGAAATATCATGATAACGGTAGAGACTTGTGCTAAAAAACCCAATTCGGAGAAAAACGCCTTTAAAGTTGTTTGTCACTTCAATTTTGTATTAGACGATGTTTATTAAAATAGCTATAACTCTGCTTCTAATTGATGTAGAATGAAAATCTAAGCGGTTTTGAAAAGAGAAAAGATTGAATTACAAGATTCTTGCAAAAAATAAAATTGACCAAAATAGTCAAAAAATGGACACATTTAAAGTTGTTTGTCACTTCAATTTTGTATTAGACGATGTTTGTTAAAATAGCTATAACTCTGCTTCTAATTGACGTAGAATAAAAATCAAAACGGTTTTGAAAAGAAAAAACATCGATTTACAAGATTCTTGCAAAATATGAAGTTGACCAAAATAGTCAAAAAATGGCATTTTCAACGTAGGCAGTCACCTTACTGTCAATAAAAAAAGAGCATTATTCAGAAGGAATCAAAATTACAAGCGTCTTAAAACAGTCTGGAGTCAAACATTTTCCAGTTTCTTAAAAATGAAGTACAGATTGTTATTCTCAGAATATGATATACTTTGATGTTCTGTTCCCTGGTCCTTATTGAAGGATAGATGTGTGGCAGACAGGTGTAAGGGCTTATGAGGTCAAGCCTTAAATTCTCACGTACGTAGTAGTTTAGTTTCATGGAAGGAAAGAGGAAAATGGTTAAAACTTATCATTTCTTGCCATGGTAATCAAGAATGATAAGTTTTGGTTAAAGAACCAGGAAAATTTATTTTGCCGATTATATTGTTTTTAATTATTTTATTTACTCGTTCTGGACTCGATTCAATACAGTGTGTTGAAATTAACAATAAGCAAATTTGTGTGTAATTTATTCACACATGCTATGTGGATTAAAAAAATAGAAAATCTGATCTTTTGTTTAATAATATTTACAACCAAGTTCATCCAAGTTTAAGTTTAGTTAATTTGATTGCTTTCTTTAATAGGTCGTATTATTATTAATGCTTTTTGGAAGAGTTTTAAACGGTAAAAAGAACTGTAAAAGATTTTAACAGAATACATCTTATAGATTCATAGTTCCTGAGAAGAAAGTATAGAATGCTAGTGACCAAATCTTTTCTTCCTCAACATAATCAAAAAAGAAAAAAGTACAGAAAACTTTCTCAACTCTTTCTATTGTTTTTAACTTTCTCTTCTATTGTTTTTAACTATTGGTTTTAAACTTTCTCAACTCTTTCTATTGTTTAAGTATAGTTAATTTGATTGCTTTCGTTAATAGGTCGTATTATTATTAATGCTTTTAGAAAAGAGTTTTAAACAGTACAAAGAACTGTAAAAGATTTTAACAGAATATACCTTATAGACTCATAGTTCTCGAGAAGAAAGTATAGAATGCTAGTGACCAAATCTTTTCTTCCTCAACATAATCAAAAAAGAAAAAAAGTACAGAAAACTTTCCCAATAGAAAAAAAATGTCTCGGTATGGAAAAGTAGTAGCTTCTATTAATCGAAATTTAAATTTAATCGATAAAATGATCAATATCTTTCAGAAATGTTTATCTTTGTTCAGTTTTGTTAGTGTAATTTTAATGAGCACTGAAAAATTACTTAATTTCTACCTTTCCTTAACTAAAGTCCTTGCTTAAAAAGGTTAGCTATATTACCCTCTTCCTATAATGGACTTTAAGATTTCATATCATTCGTTAATCAAATTAATACATTTGTCGGTTTAGGGTAGATACAGCAGCGAAATTTCAATCTAGTTTAATAGCAATTTGTGAGACGAAAAAGCATCCAAATTAAGAATTTTCTTACATCTGTTTCTACTAATTTCGGAA
>OU015492.1:222388749-222421249 GCA_907164885.2 Dolomedes plantarius | reverse complement strand
CAGTTACGGAACTGTTTTATATATATAGATAAAACAGACTGACTGACTCACTGACTAACTGACTCACTGACATACGACGCACAGACCAAATCGCTGGACCTAAAGGGCTGAAATTTTGCATGGAGATTCTTCCTATAGTATAGGGGTGCACTAAGTAAGATTTTTGAAAAATTCTTCTTAGATTTTTTAAAATTAAATTTTTAAACTGTTTTAGTAACTTTTTTTAAGTTTGCATTTAAAATAATAATTTGAGGGTTATAAAATTTATATCGCGAGAAAGATCGTAAAAATTACTTTAAAATTAGATCTTTTTCGAATCTTTACCTCCATTTTCTGATTTTTGGTGAATTTTTAAAGATTAATTTTTAGAATTTAATTTATTAAATGATGATCACGTGATTTCTTTTTCTGGTACTTTAATTAAATTTATCGTCACGTGCATAACAACTAAATCAATAAAAAAAAATTTCTTGCTAATGCGGCAGAGGATTGGTCATTATCCAAAAAATATTAAAATACAGTAAAAGATATTATGTTCCTCAAACTGTACTATATTAACTGTACTATATTCTTTAATATTCCCTATTACATTTAATTTTAATATTTTCTTCTACATTATTTTATCTAAAAATATCTCTTACGATTTTTTTATAAATATATATATATATTTTTTCTACATCAATTGTATAAATTGATCGTCGTATTTATTATCAATATATATATGTATATATATATGTATATATATTTTGGCATTAATTTCATAAATTGACCGTTAAATTTAATTTGAATGTACTCCGTAGCGAAGTGCGAGTTTTCAACTAGTTTTAATATTAAATTATAAATTACTTGTGCATGCGCAAGAACATTAACAATTAGTAGGGAATAATGTAAAAAGGAAAATACACTATAAACAAAGTAAGTCAAAAGATTAATTAAACTTTCTAATTTTTCAAAAAGAAACGTGGTTTTCTTTCAATTAACCTGCTTTGGAAAAGAAAAGAAAATAACTTGTCTCTGATAATCCAATTAAAATTCAAAAACCTTGTTCTGAAGAAGTTTTGAGTGAAATAATCTAAAATCAGAAAACAAGCCACAGTCAAAGCTAGTAGACATTAAGAAACTAAAAAAATTGTACTCTAGACATACTAACATAAATGCAATAAATATTTTCTAACGAGTAAAATATGTACACAGACTTCACATAGGGTCGCATATTAAGATCCAAATAGTGCCGACTTAATTACTGAATATGTTATATGGTTCTACTTCTTTTGTACCCTGTGAATCCTCTAACGGATCTAGGCACACTATAAAGTAATAGGCATAAATATAAATAATTCTTTTATTTTCTACGTAGAGGTGGACTAGCATAGACCGACTTGGGGCTTCAAATAATAACACAACAGTACCGCAACCTGCGGTACTAAGAAACTGAACTTTAAAGTCGTAACGAACCCTTTCAGGCAGAGTATACGTTCACTAGCAATACCCGTAACAATCGGACTCTGAACTAACTATGGAAATCATGCAGCCACCTAGGCTAAATACTAATACGTGCTCTATCAGTTAATACCGCTATCACCTTCAATCTAACTTTTCTCGACTCTTTCGTATCTCTACTAATAGCGTAACGCACTACCGTACAAATCTCCACTCCCTTCTTGGGCTCTTGCCAACTCAGCGTGTGTCACTTAAATAGACCAGACACCTGCTCCGAACTCACTTCGACTGGCCTGCACTGCGCAGCTACCAGAAATTTGCGTCTGAGCAACACGCGAACCCTACAATGTAACGTAACCACCGCCTACTGACGACATCTTCAAGACTATAAGGATTCAACTGAGGTTTTTTTTTTCAGTGCAACAACTGTATTCATGTATTCAACGACAGAAATACTTAGAAAGTCGGGAATAATTGAAAAGATGGTACATATCCATAGAGATCATTATAAGTATGCTTTATAAGTTTGAGGTACCTTGATCTTATTGATGAATTTCTATTTCTGAATACCGTACCTTTACAGGCAACAATTTACAAGTTCTGGAGTTTCTCTGCTTGTTGAAACAAAATGAATGTCAATAGTCGTGTGAAAAATGACACAGGCTCTAATTTCTGCCATTTTAGTTCTTGAAAAATTTAAATTTGCTGATAAAAGAATCATTTTGACTGAATCTTGACTTCATAAATCTGCTTTTAAAATTCCAGTAACGATGTTACCTTCTCAAGGTCAAGTAAAATCTCTCAAGATATGTGGCTTGGAGAAAGCTAATCATGGACCTTTTGGCGAAAAAAGACTTGATATTTTATTCTAAAATACATTATAAGCCTTAATGCAGTAGTCTCAGTGGTAACAGAGCCACAGACACAATTCCATTTGCAGAACAAGTACCACATTACAAACAATAAAATGACTTCACGATTATTACAATACTCACATGATACTCAATAATTACCATATTTTTTATTAAATCGCTTTCCTGTTTGTCTGTGTGTGTTTCCAGTACAAATCTTGCAATCGATTTTTAACTAACTTCCCGACTAGCTAGACATTTGAAACTTTTAGAATAGCTCAGAACACGATGACAATGCATTCTTTTAATATTTTTAGCCATCTTTAATCAGGTTTGAATTCTATTTCTGTTAATTTTGTTTTGTAGACTGGTGCAGCCATCTGTCGACCGGGACGGGAACGAAAAGTTAAACGCAAGTTAACTTCCAATTAACTTCATTTTCTTGCAAGTTGATGGGATAATTCATCAAAAAAATTTTTTTTTAATTATTTATTAATACATAGAATTGTCAGGTTTATATGATTCAACTGAAAATTTAAAAACATGGTATATAAAAAGTTCTTTTTATCTTGTAATTATTTTACTATTACACCATCTCCAAATTTTGCACATTATGCTAAGGATATATTATTATTTCCAGTTTAGAGCTAGGGATGCGACATCGTTGTCGATGTTTTCAAAACATCGATGTTTTGATAAAAACATCGATGCTATAAACATCGATTTATTGAAGCCGGTGTTTCTTTAACATCGATGTTTTGTGTTCGATGTTTTACGTTGTTTCGATGTTTTTTTTTAATGAAAAGTACCATAATAAAAAAAATTACCACGTAGCATAATTTTCACACTCACTAAATGTAAGTCTGAATTCTGAAAAGGACGAATGCAAAAGGGGGAACGATTCCTTAGCAAACAGACAAATGGCAATCAACAACCAATGAACAAATCAGAGCGCTTGGAATGTTCCTGACACTCCAGAACCTTCCATGGGGTTTTATTTTATAAATAGTATATACACGAGAGCAACCATTTCAGTGTCTGTTTTTTTCTGGTTTTATATAAGTTAATGTTAATATTATTAGTAAGATGCCTCCCAAAAGTACTGTTTGGAAATATTTTTTGCAAAACCTCTGACAAATTGGCGAAATGCAATATTTGCCTGAAGTCCATCAAAACTTCTGGCAATACCACGAATTTATCTGGACATTTGAAGGCAAAACATGGCGATATTTACAACGATAATTTTGAGTCATCGATGTAGCCCAAGACAAAAGCAACCAAGTTTTTGCCATTTGTGTCAGCCCAATCACAGAGTAAAATTAAATCATCCCCCCCCCCCACGACTAACCGAAGTAAAATTAATGCTAGAGGTTACTACACTAGTTTTAAAAATATATGTTCTAAAACATCGATGGTTTTTGGGCGATGTTTTATTAGCATCGATGTTTTAATATTGAATATCGATGTTCTAAAACATCGATGTTTTGTTATCGATGTCGCATCCCTAAGATGTTGATCGCTAGGTTCAGGGATGCTCAAAATGGATGCTCAAAAACATCGATGTTTAAAAACATTGATGGTTTTTGGGCGATGTTTTATTAGCATCGATGTTTTAATATTGAATATCGATGTTCTAAAACATCGATGTCGCATCCCTAAGATGTTGATCGCTAGGTTCAGGGATGCTAAAAATGGATGCTCAAAAACATCGATGTTTAAAAACATCGATGGTTTTTGGGCGATGTTTTATTAGCATCGATGTTTTAATATTGAATATCGATGTTCTAAAACATCGATGTCGCATCCCTAAGATGTTGATCGCTAGGTTCAGGGATGCTAAAAATGGATGCTCAAAAACATCGATGTTTAAAAACATCGATGGTTTTTGGGCGATGTTTTATTAGCATCGATGTTTTAATATTGAATATCGATGTTCTAAAACATCGATGTCGCATCCCTAAGATGTTGATCGCTAGGTTCAGGGATGCTCAAAATGGATGCTCAAAAACATCGATGTTTAAAAACATCGATGGTTTTTGGGCGATGTTTTATTAGCATCGATGTTTTAATATTGAATATCGATGTTCTAAAACATCGATGTCGCATCCCTAAGATGTTGATCGCTAGGTTCAGGGATGCTCAAAATGGATGCTCAAAAAACATCGATGTTTAAAAACATCGATGGTTTTTGGGCGATGTTTTATTAGCATCGATGTTTTAATATTGAATATCGATGTTTCAAAACATCGATGTTTTGTTATCGATGTCGCATCCCTATTTAGAGCTGTCAGTGAGTTCTTACCGTAGGGATGTGGGATAAGATTCTGTGGTTATAACGTCTACAGCATTCCATCCGGATATAGAGATAAAATTGAAGAGGGCCTCGAAAGCAATTATGGTTGGCCGGGTGTCGAGAAACCAAATAAAAAAAGCACTTATGCTTGTCAGGAATAGAGAAGTTGCTAGAAAAGAAACTTCTTTTAGTATAAAGCATTTAAAACATACACCAATGAAAATAATATTTCCGGAACTGTGTGTGATTATAATGTAACTAGAAGGTAACCCGTCATTTTGACGTCATAATTCTAATAATGACGTCATAATGGAAAAAGTATATGAAAGTTAATATCCCGAATTATCTAACAATATTGCATTTAATCAACACCTTGTAAAAGCAAACCCTTTCATTATTTTATATTTATTTAGTTTTTCATGCGATTGGAGTAGTAGACTGCCATCCAGTTTTTTACAGCTCACTACGCGATATGAATACTTGAGCTACTTGATTCATTCGCATTCAAGTTTGTTTACTTTCAGAATTCATCGCAAAAGTAAACAGATTTTTAAAAACTGTTAAATATACAGCTAAAAACATCCAATTTTTTTTGTTCTGAATGTTTTATAGAAAAATAGGCTGAACAAACGTGATTTGATGGAGAAGATATTAGTTTTTAGGTAAGAAAAAATTCTGATCCACATCTGAAATTGAAATTAAGCCTAACCGGTGGTTTGTTTACTGAGGGCTTCAATTGAAAGATGAGTACAGCCCGGAAGTGTCATACAGAGACAACGGCTATTATATATAGGATTTCTTTCGGGTTTAAACAAGTTAATATAATATTACATGATTAAATTCCATTACAATGTGTCAAATTATATTTATTTTCATCTTTTCCGATCTGTTCCATAAAATGTATCTCAAGATGAAAAGTTATTATTGTCTTTAAACATCCGAAAAATTCAATACCTGGTTTCAGATTGCAAATTGTCAGCAGTGCGTGAGTTAGAATTTCAGCATTATTAAACGTGGTGTTGTTATTTTTTTGGTTCTTTGTTTTTCACTTTTTGTTAATATAATTAATTAATATGAAGAGTAAATCTGAATAACATTTTACCACAATCTGTTTTTTTTTTGTATGAATTTTCCAATATGAAAGTAATGTAAATATAGATTAGGTTGATGAATACACTACAGGCTCTCAATTTATTTTAAGTATTTTAATTTTTTATGCATGCTGAGGCGAAAACTCAGTTCTATCTGAATGATATTTCAGCAAAGCTTAGGCCCTATATCGTTGAAAAAATATATTTAAACCGTGTTTGAAAAGACTACGTTTGAAGTTTAGTTATAATTTGAGAAATTTCCCAGGGTAAGCCGGTGGAGATGTATTTATGATAAAAGAAGATAAGACTGTAAGACTGTAAGGGCCTGTTCACATAGGAGTCCGTTGCGTAGCGTTAAGGGAAGGATGACGTTGAGACGAAAATAAACCAATCATAGGCGTTAAAAATTTCATTGCTAATCGTTTGGAGGCCTATGATTGGTTTATGTCTAAGACTGTAAGATTGCGAGTTTGAAAGTCCTTAAATGAATTTAGATTGATTCAAACAAAACAGTCTTTAACATCAATATTTTGGCTTTTACAGCACAATAATATGAAGTAATTTTTTTCTTTTATAATTAAACTTATTGGATAAAACCCAACATACTTTGCACAGTGCTCCCCAGTAGAATATGTTTAATGAATTTTTAATTACATTTGTATAGTATTTTTGTCCCGTGTATCTAAGCACATGCATCTAAGAATGTGTAAAACAAACTTTCCAAGGGACGTCTAAAAGTTCAATAGAGTCTCAACCCGTCTTTACTTAAAGACAAAACTTATTCCTACTGTTCCATTTACACCCAAAAAAAATGTTGATGTACACTGAGGGTACAAATAGGAATAGCTTACATTTATTTTTGAAACTTGATGATGACTAAAAAATTCAGAAATTTCAGGCCAATTCGGTATTAGAATCATGGTTTTGCCATTAGATTCAAGTTCCGTAATTCAGAAGACGAACTTTCATGTTTTATTTCAAGAATATGTACTTACATACAATTTTAGATTCGCCTGTCGGATTTCTGCGAATCTTTAAAATGTAATTTATATTTAGAATTATTAGAATTTAAGATAGGCAAATACGTTGAAATGGTCAGTTTCTATGAACCATGCAAAACATTTATTTATTTTAAATTACAGTTTTAGTTTCTCAGAAGAGTTCTTTTACGCCCATCGAAGCGCAAGAATCTCGTATTTAAAACACTTTTAAAACTGACTTTAAAAGCTAATCTTTATCTAAATATTTAAACTAGTTTCCTCGCATTAAAAAAGTTTTTATTTTACTGCGAGGCGTTTGGCAACAGTGATATTTTACTAAGTTTATATTCCTATTGTGATATTTTTCAAGCCATAGAGGATTTGTTTCTGTTTGGGACTTTCTGTGACAGCTGGAATTTTTAATCCCACAAAGTGCGAAAACATGCATCATAAAGAAGATTATGAGATGCGACTTCTTAAAAAACCTTTTCATATAATGTGCTGTAAATGTTATGATCTAAGTATAAATATGTATAAGTTAAAAATTGATTATGCAAATCAAGTGGGAAAAATCTCACGGAATTCAAGAGAATTTTAACATTATGATACAGCTTTTAGTTTGTTTTACGGCCTCTGTTTAAGTAAAAGAGGTGAAGAAAAGATTTAAATAAGATACAGAAATTTTTTTAGAGAGAAATTTTCCCGAATTCTGGAAATTTTTCAGACGTCTTTATATACCAAATGTTGGAATAAGAGAAAGTTGTAGTTTTGATAATACATTTATTAATTATTTGTGTCAACGTTAGCAGTTACTATATTAAAAACACTAGTGAGGATTTTCAAAAATTTGTTTTTGTAGAAAGATATCTTAAAATGGCATTAAATTTCAATATCTCATTATCTATATTTCATCTTCCTTTTTTAACAGCTTCACAGAAAACTTCTGTAATGATTTTAAACTAATTAGGTAATGACTCCTGAGAGATATTCATCGATGGGGAAATGGAAAGAATGATGAATATAAGTAATTAAACTGTAAAAGTTCTCTTTTTTAAGGCGAACATTTTCTGTTGAACGAACTGTCATCTCAGACGAATGAATTTAGATTCCATTTCACCACACGCTGAAACAGTGTTTCGTTTTTATTTTGTTTGTTTGTTCAGAATGCTGATTTTACTGTTATAATTTTCAAAATGAAATAGAACGGAGTTTCGCTCCATTGAATTGTGTCGCTCCATTTTGTGAAGTGCCTTAACAATATTCTCTTTATGCTTATAACCCTTATCTGCTGTGAATCTTAGCAAAAAAGGTTAATGAATTCATGTGACTAGATATTTAAAAGATTTTTGAAGAAGGGGACAGAATTTGAGAGAGACAATTTTCTTTCTTTAATATCTCTTATTGAAATTTAATGTCGCATGAACGGGCGAAAACAATTCAGAGAAAATTTTACATTCTGACACATACCTGAGTTATTAATTTTTTTTCAGTTGTTATGTTAAAAAAGGCCTTTAAATATGCTGTTAGTGATACGATTGAATATATTTTTTTATTATCTAAACTGCTGCGGACAGTTTTAACTAATTTTTAGAATTAGTTAAAGCTGTTTCAAATTAGTTAAAGCACGTCAAATTTTAAAAAAATTGTCCAAAGATTGTCGTTAGATGTAATTAAAGTTTTTATTTATAGATATATCTTAATTATATTTTATTTTTATTATATTTGAATTTTATTACTAAAATTTTAGAATAATTATTTTCTTTTTCAGAATTATATTTTGTATGTGTTCTTATATGTGATTTGGGAAAATATGCAATTACATTAAATAAAAAATTTTGAATTAGTGTATTTACGTGTGACTCTTTATAAAATATAAAAAACCGGACTTTGGCCGCATATGTGCCCACCGCTGTTCTAGTACCTTCCATTTTATAAAAAGTCAACTTTTTGACAGGGACAGTGTCTCCCTTTCTATAAGCATGGTCAATCCATCTGATGCTATAAGATTTAATTACACTTATTATACTTGGTTGCCTATATTTAAGGTATAATTCGTGGTCATAATGAATTCTCCAGGTGTTATTTTCTCGCACTGCGCCGTAAATTCTACGTGTAGTCTTTCGCTCAAAAACTATGAGTTTATTCTCATCAGATTTATTTAGAGGCCAGCATTCACAGCCATAAATAATAATCGGTCGTGTAAAAGTTTTATATAGATTAATTTTTGAGTTTATAGAAATTTCTGAAAAATAATTTAGACATGAAATTAACCCTGAATGTTTTTAATTATATTAAATATGTAATAAGTGAACAATGTTTCAAAATAAGGGCGTTAGAAAACACGTCTTCTATTAAGAAACTGAAGTTATTTTCTGCGGCATATAAATAAGAGAATATACATTGATAGCGTCGTTGAAAAAGAAAATTATGACAGTCAAATCTGACAAGCAAAATATTTTAAACTCTAAAGTAAAAGTTCATATTTCCATTATCTCCATCAATTTCTGAGCTATGGAATTCGAAATGGACCAGACGTCGTAATCGCCTAGAAGATGAATACCACTACTAATGGCGTCCCAAATAGAATAAAAAAAATTTCAAAGGCGTAAAAATATGCCCGGGGGACAGTAAGATATTTATAGGAATACTAAACGAATCAAATAAGGAGGGAAAAGGATGAGATAAATTTTACACGATCAGAATTTCAATGCTATTTGGGCTATTTTTAAGGTGACTGCCTACGTTGAAAATGCCATTTTTTGACTATTTTGGTCAATTTTATTTTTTGCAAGAATCGTGTAATTCAATCTTTTCTCTTTTCAAAACCGTTTTGATTTTCATTCTACATTAATTAGAAGCAGCGTTATAGCTATTTTTAAAAACATCGTCTGATACAAAATTGAAGTGACGAACAACTTTAAATGCGTTTTTCTCAGAATTATGTTTTTTAGCACAAATCTCTACCGTTATCATGATATCTCACATAATAATGCATATAATTTGATAAAATTTTCAGGAAATGTTTTAGATGCTATTGTTAATGAAATGACGCACAATAATTGATGTATAATAAATAGTTTTTTGTTTGGAGCTGTTTTTATAACAGCTCCAAACGAATGACGAATTGGGGAAAATTTCATATTGGAACATAAAATTGTCTGTATTATTTTTGCATTTTAAAATTTCTCTTAGATTGTGGGTCATTTTGAAGATAACTGTCATATGTATCATGTGTGAGAAGGAAATTAAAATAGTAGCATTAGAATTTTGTGCAGAGTGATAGGCGTTTTAGCTAAATTTCATTAAAAGTTACTTCAAATTGACCAATTTACAAAAAAGTATGGTATTTACAGGCAAGTTTTTTATTTTTTTATTTTTAAATGCTATTTTACCATAAAAGACCAAAAAATCCTTAGAAAAACAATTTTTTAAAAAAAATGGCTCCGAATGTAGGCAGTCACCTTAAATGAAGTAAAAATAATTCACGAAAAGTTGTGTGAAAAGTGGACGAAAAGACTTTCATAAAAACAACGGGATAGCTGAATTGCTAGATCATCCGATAGGAAAATCAGAAATCTGGGTTCGATGTTCTGGTAATTAATACATTGTTGAACAACGGTATTGCATGTAAAAAGTAGCTCAAACCAACCGCTGTGACTGAAGTTTTAGAGTACAGTAAACTTAGAAATTCTTTACTTTGTGTAGTCTGTTATTTAAGGACCTTGCAGCTTGACGAAATGACTATAAATATGGTTTCATTCTAACCCCAAAAACTCAAGCAATATTAGAAAAAGAAATGTTCTTTCTTTATACATATAAAGTACATATTATTTTAAATATGTAATATTTAAAAATGGAAATTATAAATCTATAAATAATTTTCAAATTAGCGGTTTAGAGTTTTGAATGATTAACTGGTGATTAAAAATCATAAAGTGCGGCGCGCATCATAAAATTGAAATATATGATTACAGAAAATAATTAATGGTCAGAATACACTTGTAATATATTTACCTGTAATGTAAAATCAAATAAATTGTAATGAATATTGTTTAAATTTAAAAATGAGCATAAAATTGGAAAACTATTTGCATAATTTTCCCACATAAAAATATCTTTTCAGAATTACACATTTTTCTGCTTTTAAAATATAGAGCATCATGAAATATACGTATGAGTATAGTCTTTTCAGTATCCTATTGATAGTTTAAAAGTAATGCTGTACGCATACTCAAATTAGCAGTTAATCATATAACATTCTAAACTGCCAATTTGAAACTTATTTATAGATTTATAATTTCCATTTTTATATATGACATATTTAAAGATATGTACTTTATATGTATAAAGAAAGAAAAATTCTTTTTCTAATATTGTTTGAGTTTTTGTGGTTAGAATTAGAGCCTATTTAGAGTCTTTTCGTACAGCTTAAGAGCGGTCGAACAAATATGGACAAAATGATGAAATTTGATAATTTGTTCAAACCTTATCCTGTTTACAGTAAATGCAGATTTCATCTACTATCATTTCGCCTGCTAAGTTACAACTGTAACGATCATCACCTGGAACTTAATGCACAGAAATTTTAAACTATCTTATATCTGTGTTTGCAGTGAAAATTGAGTCAAGTCCAAAATAGTAGCTTTGAGAAAAACGGGATTGAAAAAAACCGGCTTTTGTAAAGTCAGTTCTTTTTAGTTTAATTTTTAATTATTTTTTTTTAAAGTAAATTTTTCCAATTTTATTTTCGTTGAGTAAAGAGTGATAAGTCCTTGTGTGCTATGACTTCACATATTCCAACTTTCCCCCGATGAATAAAAAAAATTAGGATTGGAATTGGACTTAGCTTTCTGTACCCTGCAGTAGCCCATGATTTTTCAACGGGTTTGATATCTCATTTTAGCCCATTTTGGACTTATGGGGGACAGCGGACTTTCAAAATTGCAAAATTCGTCCAAAAATTCGATTTATTTTATTTTATTGAATTGTGAAACTACGGACAAGTAGGAATGTGTCGCAAAAATAATTTTTAATTTCTGTGATTACTTTCCTAGTTATAGGCATTTGTATTTAAGTTAGATATTATGTGGTTACTAATAGCAATAACTTTAAATGTGTTTTTCTCAAAATAAATATTTTCGTGTCATACGAATATTCAAACTGCTCCAGACGCATTTCTAATTATGGTATTGCTTTGAAATTTAAGTTTTATGTACTTAACTGTAAATCAAATAAATCTTATTGAAAAAAATTATGCTTCGTAGCTCAGAATTTCTAAATTTTGTTCTTGAAAAGATGATTTATAGGTATTTTGCGTAATAAAAAGGGTGTTTTCACAACTATTATTTTTTTCTCCTTATATTTTTAATGAATGCTTAAAATAAGCAATAATTTTCAGTGTTAGTTCTATAAGGTATCCTATAAATAAAAATTACCATATTGTATGCAAAAGAAATGCGCATGGAACATTTTTAATGAGGCGAATTTTTGATATAATTAATAATTCATAATTCATACATTATTAATATTTCATCTTTAAATTTAACCACTTTTACATATCTATGGTACTAATCACATATTCGAATTTTAAGCAAATCAATTTAAAAGAAAAAAAGTTAGGTTTGAAGGTCCACTGTCCCCTTAACACCCTTTGCACAGCAAACACAGATATGTTTTTTTGCGCAATTATTTATTATTGTTTACTGAGCTTACTTTATTTCGTCAGTTATTTTTTTTTACTGATAAACGCCACCAATTTTTCCTCTAACAACCGTTCGGAATACAAGTGAAAATTTTCTCTTTTCAAAATATGTAAACGATTCCATTGAAAGCCGACTGAAACGCAAAAATAAAAAAGTTCTGAGCCTACATTTGCTTTAGCTTGAATTTAGGCTAGGTAAAAATTTACAGTTAACAACATTGTAGTTTTTCTGTATTCTTTATTTCATTTTTTTTAAATTATTGCTTCTAAAAATTTCTCAAGTGTTTTTATGGAAATGAAAACTTTTATATATATATATTATAAGTAAATTTTCCTCAAGAAATTAGATTGTGTATTTAAACCTTTAAATTGCCTACTGTTTCTTAAAGCTCCTGGAAAACATTCTAGATTAATGATTTCGGAATTGTTTAAGGCAGTATGACATGTTTATCTTAATGTGAATCACAAAAATAAGTCAATTAATAGTATATCCTATATACTTATTTATTTTCTTACTTATTCATTTATAGATATAAAATTAACTATAAATTATTTTCATGTTTATATAACATTACATAGGGAAATTGTTTTGGTGGAAATGTTCTTACTGTACTTCATGAAAACACTACTTCGTTGACTGGGTATGTATAACTTTAGTACTGTCATTATTATTTTAAGTAAATGGAAGATCATATTTAAATTTATCATGCCGATTCTTTCTATCCCAAAAAAAGTTTAGGTGGGGTTAAGTCACAGATGTAGCGTTGGCTCACATTTTAGACTGTTAAATGATGATGTCTAATCATAGATATTATTAAATTTTAGATTACAGCTCGCTAGAAATCTGCCCGCGGTTGGCCGTGGACGCTGCATTTGCATATGCTTTTGTGAAATCGACTGACCCATTGTCTTGACTCGTCCGAATCTGTCGAGAATGAAGGACGACACGACGTTGCCGGGAATGATGGCGAACTGGGCAATCATGTTTTCCGTGAACATGTCCGTCAGGTTGTAGTTGATGTCGAAGTCCAGGCCGCAACCTTCGAAGGTGTTTCGAAAGGTGGAGTTCTTGAGAATGCAGTCGATGAATCGGTAATCGTAGAGATCGGTGTGCTGGAAAAATGTATGTTTATATATAGTACTGAGTTTTGTGGTTTGCATATTTATGTTATAAACGAAATTACAGGCATTTTAGCTTTTAAAGATTCGGTTCTCCTCGTAAAATATACACTTATAAACACATCATTTTTCAGAATCCTTAAATTTAACTTCCAGGTGCCCCAGACCATCACTAGAGTGAGAAATTCTGTAATTTGTACTTGGAGCCACCACTCTAATTTGTGTTTTGCCCAAACTCCAAGAAGTCCTTATAATAATCTATCTATATATATAAAACAGTTCCGTAACTGACTCACTGACTGACATACAACGCACAGACCAAACCCCTGGACCGACAGGGCTGAAATTTTGTATGGCAATTCTTCTTATGGTGTAGGGGTGCACTAAGAAATATTTTTGAAAAATTCTTCTTAGATTTTTTTAAATTAAATTTTTAAGCTGTTTTTGTAACTTTTTTTAAGTTTGCATTTAAAATAATAATTTAAGGGTTATAAAATTTATATCACGAGAAAGATCCTAAAAATTCCTTTAAAATGAAATCTTTTCGAACCTTTACCTCGATTTTCTGATTTTTGGGGAATTTTTAAAGATTAATTTTTAGAATTTAATTTATTAAATGCCGATCACGTGATTTCTTTATCTGGTACTTTAAATAAATTTATCGTCACGTGCATAACAACTAAATAGACAAAAAATTTTTTTTTCTTTCTAATGCAGCAGACGATTGGATATTATCCAAAAAAACATCCCTTGCGATTTTTTTATAAATATATATATATATATATATATATATATATATATATATAAAACAGTTCCGTAACTGACTCACTGACTGACATACGACGCACAGACCAAACCCCTGGACCGACAGGGCTGACATTTTGCATGTCAATTCTTCTTATGGTGTAGGGGTGCACTAAGAAATATTTTTGAAAAATTCTTCTTAGATTTTTTTAAAATTAAATTTTTAAGCTGTTTTTGTAACTCTGTTTAATTTTCCATTTAAAATAACAATTTAAGGGTTATAATATTTATATCACGAGAAAGATCCTAAAATTCCTTTAAAATGAAATCTTTTTCGAATCTTTACCTCCATTTTCTGATTTTTTGTGAATTTTTAAAGATTTGTTTTTAGAATTTAATTTATTAAATGACGATCACGTGATTTCTTTTTCTGGTTCTTTAAATAAATGTATCGTCACGTGCATAACAACTAAATAGACAAAAAAAATATTTTTTTTCTAATGCAGCAGACGATTGGATATTATCAAAAAAAATAAATATCCCTTACGAATTTTTTATAAACACAGTCGAACCTCCATATATCGAAGTAGCAAAATGCCAGAAAAAAATTCGAGATATAGAAATTTCGATACATAGAATTGATCTTAGTTTTATCATAATTCTCCTAAAACATTAAAATTAAAGCTAATTTTCGTATACGAAACTCCATTTCCAATTAATTTGCGAATCACATTAAATGAAAGTTAATAACTAAAAAAGGAATTAATACGAAAAATTTATTGAGTACTATATACCCTTAAAAAAATAATAATCCAGACAGTGGTTACAGTGATCACAGTTACATTCTTTAAAAAAAAAAAAACTACGAATATCTTGTTGAACAGCCAATTTTACGGAAAGTTCAACAAAGAAATGCTCGCATTTATTCAGTCCATTAAAAACTTCATCAGGGACATTTTCCACGAATTGAAGTCCACGAAGTATTGTTTCGAACGCCAAATATTGGGAGATTCTATTCTAAAGTGGAATAAAATCTCCCAATATGTCATGAAAAAAATTTCGATATATAGAGATTTTTTCGATATATAGAAACAGTTTTTCTGTGTAATGAACATGGAGATTTGCTGAGAGTTCGATATATAGAAAATTTCGATATGGGGAAGTTCGATATATGGAGGTTCGACTGTAATTGCTTTGTTATCACTCCTCGCTACTGAAGCAGTTCTAGGACTGAATAATAAAAAAGATTTTTTTACGAATACAGTTGAACCTCCATATATCGAACTTCCCTATATCGAAATTTTCTATATATCGAACTCTCAGCAAATCTCCATGTTCATTACACAGAAAAACTGTTTCTATATATCGAAAAAATCTCTATATATCGAAATTTTTTTCACGACATATTGGGAGATTTCATTCCACTTTAGAATAAAATCTCCCAGTTTTTGGCGTTTGAAACAATACTTCGTGGACTTCAATTCGTGGAAAATGTCCTTGATGAAGTTTTTAAATGGACTGAATAAATGCGAGCATTTCTTTGATGAACTTTCCGCAAAACTGGCTGTTCAGCAAGATATTCGTAGTTTTTTTAAAAGAATGTAACTGTGATCACTGTAACCACTGTCTGGATAATTTATTTTAAAGGCATATAGTACTCAATAAATCTTTCACATTAATTCATTTTTTAGTTATTAACTTTCATTTAATGTGATTCGCAAATAAATTGGAAATGGAGTTTCGTATACGAAAATTAGCTTTAATTTTAGCGTTTTAGGAGAATTATGATAAAACTAAAATCAATTCTATATATCGAAATTTCTATAAATCGAATTTTTTTCCGGCGTTTTGCTACTTCGATATATGGAGGTTCGACTGTATTTCATTTTCTATCATTAAACTATCTTTAAAATAAGTTTCTGTACTCTGTAAACGAACAATTGTGAACAGCGGATTTCTCCGATGTTTATCTTTCTTATAGTCCATGTGATGTAACTGCGCTATGCTCTCCTCAAATGCATCCAGTAGCAAGTCCATGAAAAGAATTAACATGAAGTTTGAGAGAGAAGCCCTATAAGAACTCTAAATAGCAGAGTGTACTGAACCTTTTGATACATCTATCTAAACGCTGGAAACATAAAAACACCTACTCCAATCCGTTTGTATATTTTTAGAATTTTTATAAAAGATTGTATGTGAGGGTGGAAGTCAAAAGATATAGGTAGAACTAAGCAGAGTGACAGAATAGACTTCTTTCTTTTATCTTATGTCGTACTATTTTACCAAACTACAAGAAAAGTGATATTTATAAAAGTTTTTGGAATATTTCAATATATATTATTGCAATACTTTTTGAAGAAATAGTGTGGTTAGAAAACTAAAAATGGATCATGGGATGATTAAATATTCATAAATATAATTTAGGAAACAAATTTTAATTTTAAAAATGTTTTAAAACTTTCAAGTAAGTCTCCTGGTAGAATCAGAACAGGCTACCAGTTTTGAAACATTTTATTAACAATTGGCAATTTTTTATTCATATATATTTATTTTTATATTATTTTGTTTTTGCACATTTCGGTTGAAAAGTGTCATATAAACTTTTAGCATTATCATATAACGACAGTACAAAACAGGGGGTTACGTTCTGGAAACTTATCAAAAATAAACATTTTTTTAAAAAAATTCCATGTAAACAGCTTAATTTTTATTAAAAATATAAATGTATGTATAACACAAAACGAAAAGAAACAAAAAATATATTATTTTCATTTAATGCGACCTTAATTTAATAAATTTCTTCCTCGTCACTGCTCAGTACAATCAAACGACAAACGTTTTTTCGATTGAACGATATCACCTTCACTTTCAGAACCTTTTTCTTCATTCAGTTTTTGCACCTTCTATCCTCTTTAAAAAATCTGTAATTTTCGTTTATTTTCTGGTTCTTAGAAGGTCATTGCATATTCACGGTATGGAGATAGACAATTTTGCTGCTCCCTTTTGAATTTTTGGCCTTTTTTTCAGCGGAAGGGTTTGCATTCAAGATTTTCAACTAAGCTTAGGCCTTCTTGTAATTTTATAGAGTTATAAATGAATGAATTATAATTTGTTTATACATTTTCATGTAAAGCCACTATAGATCCTTATTCCTCCCCGTCATTATTTTAAGATAATTTAATTTTTAAATGTGTTAAACAAAAATCAAGTTATCTAGTGCTATATAAGTACAGTGTTGTACAAAGGTTTTCCAAATTTATTTATCGTGTTAGAGCGAAACCGTTTTACAGGTTGCAGTGTTATACGAGGGTTCCCGCAATTCATCCTATCGTACTAGAGCTAAACCGTGCTGTAAGATGGCTTACTGTAGGAGGGCTACCTGTACTTCAATACTCTAACAGCCTTTGAGTACTTGATCACTTTTTTGGCCAGGGTTTTAGTCGTTAAAAAAGATCAACTTCCCAAGTAGCATATGGAAAACGCTGAAGTCCGCATCTTTCAGACTTCCAAAGATTTGCGGGGTTGCTCACTTAAGACTTTTGTGTGGTCAGGTCTATCTTTATGATTTTAGTTTTATTGTCTCACCTACGTGTGTTTTAAGACATTCTGAACAAAATTTTGGACACAGATCATTTAGAAACATGCAGTGCACTTAGAGACTATTAGAAGTTTGCACAGAAGTACTGGTTCGAGAGATAGTAGCGTAACAGTCAAAACACAACATTTTGACTGATTACTAGAGAGCTCGAGAGATGATAGCATAATAGTCAAAACATGACATTTTGACTGATTACTGGAGAGTTTGAGAGATAATAAGGTAATAGTCAAAACATGACATTTTTATTGATTACAGGAGAGCTCGAGAGATAATAGGGTAATAGTCAAAACACGACATTTTGACTGATTACTAGAGAGCTCGAGAGATGATAGCGTAATAGTCAAAACACAACATTTTGATTGATTACTGGAGAGCTCGAGGGATAATAGTGTAATAGTCAAAATACGACATTTTGACTGATTACTGGAGAAATCGATAGATAATAAGGTAATAGTCAAAATATGACATTTTGATTGATTACAGGAGAGCTCGAGAGATAATAGGGTAATAGTCAAAACACGGCATTTTGATTGATTACAGGAGAGCTCGAGAGATAATAGCGTTATAGTGAAAACACGACATTTTGATTGATTACTGGAGAGCTCGAGAGATAATAGGGTAATAGTCAAAACACGACGTTTGCTAGGAACATACGTTAAAAGCGTCTCACCTACGTGTGTTTTAAGAGATTCTGAACAAATTTTGAACACAGATCATTTAGAAACATGCAGTGCACTTAGAGACTCTTGGAAGTTTGCACAGAAGTACTGGCTCGAGAGATAATAACGTAACAGTCAAAACACGACATTTTGTCTGATTACTAGAGAGCTCGAGAGATGATAGCGTAATAGTCAAAACACGACATTTTGACTGATTACTGGAGAGCTAGAGGGATAATAGCGTAATAGTCAAACTAAGACATTTTGACTGATTACTGGAGAGCTCGAGAGATAATAGGGTAAT
Organism: Dolomedes plantarius; assembly: GCA_907164885.2. Taxonomy (NCBI): domain Eukaryota; kingdom Metazoa; phylum Arthropoda; class Arachnida; order Araneae; family Dolomedidae; genus Dolomedes; species Dolomedes plantarius. The sequence goes on along the minus strand of OU015492.1, from coordinate 222,402,469 downwards.
AGTCAAAACATGACATTTTGATTGATTACAGGGGAGCTCGAGAGATAATAGGGTAATAGTCAAAACATGACATTTTGATTGATTACAGGAGAGCTCCAGAGATAATAGCGTTATAGTCAAAACATGACATTTTGATTGATTACTGGAGAGCTCGAGAGATAATAGGGTAATAGTCAAAACACGACATTTGTAGGAACATACGTTAAAAACGTCTGACCTACGTGTGTTTTAAGAGATTCTGAAAAAATTTTGAACACAGATCATTTAGAAACATGCAGTGCAGTTAGAGACTATTGGAAGTTTGCACAGAAGTACTGGCTCGAGAGATAATAGCGTAACAGTCAAAATACGACATTTTTTCTGATTACTAGAGAGCTCGAGAGATGATAGCGTAATAGTCAAAACACGACATTTTGACTGATTACTGGAGAGCTCGAGAGATAATAGGGTAATAGTCAAAACATGACATTTTGATTGATTACAGGAGAGCTCGAGAGATAATAGGGTAATAGTCAAGCCACGACATTTGCTAGGAACATACGTTAAAAACGTCTCACCTACGTGTGTTTTAAGAGATTCTGAACAAATTTTGAACACAGATCATTTAGAAACATGCAGTGCACTTAGAGACTATTGGAAGTTTGCACAGAAGTACTAGCTCGAGAGGTAATAGCGTAACAGTCAAAACACGACATTTTGACTGATTACTAGAGAGCTCGAGAGATGATAGCGTAACAGTCAAAACTCCACATTTTGACTGATTACTGGAGAGCTCGAGGGATAATAGCGTAATAGTCAAAATACGACATTTTGACTGATTACTGGAGAGCTCGAGAGATAATAGGGTAATAGTCAAAACACGACATTTTGACTGATTACTAGAGAGCTCGAGAGATGATAGCGTAATAGTCAAAACACGACATTTTGACTGATTACTGGAGAGCTCGAGTGATAATAGTGTAATAGTCAAAATACGACATTTTGACTGATTACTGGAGAACTCGATAGATAATAAGGTAATAGTCAAAATATGACATTTTGATTGATTACAGGAGAGCTCGAGAGATAATAGGGTAATAGTCAAAACACGTCATTTTGATTGATTACAGGAGAGCTCGAGAGATAATAGCGTTATAGTGAAAACACGACATTTTGATTGATTACTGGAGAGCTCGAGAGATAATAGGGTAATAGTCAAAACACATCGTTTGCTAGGAACATACGTTAAAAGCGTCTCACCTACGTGTGTTTTAAGAGATTCTGAACAAATTTTGAACACAGATCATTTAGAAACATGCAGTGCACTTAGAGACTGTTGGAAGTTTGCACAGAAGTACTGGCTCGAGAGATAATAACGTAACAGTCAAAACACGACATTTTGTCTGATTACTAGAGAGCTCGAGAGATGATAGCGTAATAGTCAAAACACGACATTTTGACTGATTACTGGAGAGCTAGAGGGATAATAGCGTAATAGTCAAACTAAGACATTTTGACTGATTACTGGAGAGCTCGAGAGATAATAGGGTAATAGTCAAAACATGACATTTTGATTGATTACAGGGGAGCTCGAGAGATAATAGGGTAATAGTCAAAACATGACATTTTGATTGATTACAGGAGAGCTCCAGAGATAATAGCGTTATAGTCAAAACATGACATTTTGATTGATTACTGGAGAGCTCGAGAGATAATAGGGTAATAGTCAAAACATGACATTTGCTAGGAACATACGTTAAAAACGTCTGACCTACGTGTGTTTTAAGAGATTCTGAAAAAATTTTGAACACAGATCATTTAGAAACATGCAGTGCAGTTAGAGACTATTGGAAGTTTGCACAGAAGTACTGGCTCGAGAGATAATAGCGTAACAGTCAAAACACGACATTTTTTCTGATTACTAGAGAGCTCGAGAGATGATAGCGTAATAGTCAAAACACGACATTTTGACTGATTACTGGAGAGCTAGAGGGATAATAGCGTAATAGTCAAACTAAGACATTTTGACTGATTACTGGAGAGCTCGAGAGATAATAGGGTAATAGTCAAAACATGACATTTTGATTGATTACAGGGGAGCTCGAGAGATAATAGCGTTATAGTGAAAACACGACATTTTGATTGATTACTGGAGAGCTCGAGAGATAATAGGGTAATAGTCAAAACACATCGTTTGCTAGGAACATACGTTAAAAGCGTCTCACCTACGTGTGTTTTAAGAGATTCTGAACAAATTTTGAACACAGATCATTTAGAAACATGCAGTGCACTTAGAGACTGTTGGAAGTTTGCACAGAAGTACTGGCTCGAGAGATAATAACGTAACAGTCAAAACACGACATTTTGTCTGATTACTAGAGAGCTCGAGAGATGATAGCGTAATAGTCAAAACACGACATTTTGACTGATTACTGGAGAGCTAGAGGGATAATAGCGTAATAGTCAAACTAAGACATTTTGACTGATTACTGGAGAGCTCGAGAGATAATAGGGTAATAGTCAAAACACGACATTTTGACTGATTACTAGAGAGCTCGAGAGATGATAGCGTAATAGTCAAAACACGACATTTTGACTGATTACTGGAGAGCTCGAGTGATAATAGTGTAATAGTCAAAATACGACATTTTGACTGATTACTGGAGAACTCGATAGATAATAAGGTAATAGTCAAAATATGACATTTTGATTGATTACAGGAGAGCTCGAGAGATAATAGGGTAATAGTCAAAACACGTCATTTTGATTGATTACAGGAGAGCTCGAGAGATAATAGCGTTATAGTGAAAACACGACATTTTGATTGATTACTGGAGAGCTCGAGAGATAATAGGGTAATAGTCAAAACACATCGTTTGCTAGGAACATACGTTAAAAGCGTCTCACCTACGTGTGTTTTAAGAGATTCTGAATAAATTTTGAACACAGATCATTTAGAAACATGCAGTGCACTTAGAGACTGTTGGAAGTTTGCACAGAAGTACTGGCTCGAGAGATAATAACGTAACAGTCAAAACACGACATTTTGTCTGATTACTAGAGAGCTCGAGAGATGATAGCGTAATAGTCAAAACACGACATTTTGACTGATTACTGGAGAGCTAGAGGGATAATAGCGTAATAGTCAAACTAAGACATTTTGACTGATTACTGGAGAGCTCGAGAGATAATAGGGTAATAGTCAAAACATGACATTTTGATTGATTACAGGGGAGCTCGAGAGATAATAGGGTAATAGTCAAAACATGACATTTTGATTGATTACAGGAGAGCTCCAGAGATAATAGCGTTATAGTCAAAACATGACATTTTGATTGATTACTGGAGAGCTCGAGAGATAATAGGGTAATAGTCAAAACATGACATTTGCTAGGAACATACGTTAAAAACGTCTGACCTACGTGTGTTTTAAGAGATTCTGAAAAAATTTTGAACACAGATCATTTAGAAACATGCAGTGCAGTTAGAGACTATTGGAAGTTTGCACAGAAGTACTGGCTCGAGAGATAATAGCGTAACAGTCAAAACACGACATTTTTTCTGATTACTAGAGAGCTCGAGAGATGATAGCGTAATAGTCAAAACACGACATTTTGACTGATTACTGGAGAGCTAGAGGGATAATAGCGTAATAGTCAAACTAAGACATTTTGACTGATTACTGGAGAGCTCGAGAGATAATAGGGTAATAGTCAAAACATGACATTTTGATTGATTACAGGGGAGCTCGAGAGATAATAGCGTTATAGTGAAAACACGACATTTTGATTGATTACTCGAGAGCTCGAGAGATAATAGGGTAATAGTCAAAACACATCGTTTGCTAGGAACATACGTTAAAAGCGTCTCACCTACGTGTGTTTTAAGAGATTCTGAATAAATTTTGAACACAGATCATTTAGAAACATGCAGTGCACTTAGAGACTGTTGGAAGTTTGCACAGAAGTACTGGCTCGAGAGATAATAACGTAACAGTCAAAACACGACATTTTGTCTGATTACTAGAGAGCTCGAGAGATGATAGCGTAATAGTCAAAACACGACATTTTGACTGATTACTGGAGAGCTAGAGGGATAATAGCGTAATAGTCAAACTAAGACATTTTGACTGATTACTGGAGAGCTCGAGAGATAATAGGGTAATAGTCAAAACATGACATTTTGATTGATTACAGGAGAGCTCCAGAGATAATAGCGTTATAGTCAAAACATGACATTTTGATTGATTACTGGAGAGCTCGAGAGATAATAGGGTAATAGTCAAAACATGACATTTGCTAGGAACATACGTTAAAAACGTCTGACCTACGTGTGTTTTAAGAGATTCTGAAAAAATTTTGAACACAGATCATTTAGAAACATGCAGTGCAGTTAGAGACTATTGGAAGTTTGCACAGAAGTACTGGCTCGAGAGATAATAGCGTAACAGTCAAAACACGACATTTTTTCTGATTACTAGAGAGCTCGAGAGATGATAGCGTAATAGTCAAAACACGACATTTTGACTGATTACTGGAGAGCTCGAGAGATAATAGGGTAATAGTCAAAACATGACATTTTGATTGATTACAGGAGAGCTCGAGAGATAATAGGGTAATAGTCAAGCCACGACATTTGCTAGGAACATACGTTAAAAACGTCTCACCTACGTGTGTTTTAAGAGATTCTGAACAAATTTTGAACACAGATAATTTAGAAACATGCAGTGCACTTAGAGACTATTGGAAGTTTGCACAGAAGTACTGGCTCGAGAGGTAATAGCGTAATAGTCAAAACACGACATTTTGACTGATTACTAGAGAGCTCGAGAGATGATAGCGTAACAGTCAAAACTCCACATTTTGACTGATTACTAGAGAGCTCGAGAGACGATAGCGTAACAGTCTAAAGACCACATTTTGACTGATTAATGGATAGCTCGAGAGATAATAGCGTAATAGTGAAAACATGACATTTGCTAGGAACATACGTTAAAAACGTTTCATATAGGCCTTGAAATTAAAAATTATACTCTAGGTTATATGTTTAGTGAATATCATATTAACGTACTTACGTCAAATGTCACTCTGACAAATTTAGAATGATAGAAGAAACTTCTGGACGAATGTATTTGGTCGAATGTCGTATTTTCGAAAGTGCAGTCGCTGAAAACACAGTGATTCAGCACCAGGTCTTCAAACCTGTCATTCAAGAACTGGATGTTTTCAAATCTGTGATTAACCAGCACACCAGAGAAGGTTTTGTGTGTCACCGTCCGGTTTGCGTACGTAACGGTTTTCGCATCGAACTTCTCCTCTTGCAGCTTCCTAACATACTCTGGAAACCATATTGACATACCGTAGAATCTGAAATAAATAAAACGATTTGCAATGGCCTCTTAAAAAATAACTAGTTGGTACCCGTCAAAATATGACGGCCAGATAGTAAATAAATGTACTAATACAGAAATTATACTCAACACATCATTGCCAAATGTTGAAAATCATAATAATGCGCAGAAACAAATTAATGTGTTTCAGCGGCCTTGTGCTTAGTGAGTATCTAAAGCCGGAATTTTAAAATGTCACTGAGCATGCGCAGAAAGCAATTTTTTTTCTAATTGTAAATTATCGCTGATTAAACAGTGCGAAATAAACAATTTTCATGAGGTTTAATCTTATGTTTCACAAACATAATTATCATAAAAAATAAAAATGGCAGAGAGAGATCTAGAAACATTCCTCGGAATAAACGTGTTTATCATTAAAACATGTCACTGAGCATGCGCAGAAACAGTGAGTTTCTAAAGACAGATTTAAACATACCACTGAGCATGCGCAGAAATCAATTTTTAATGGTAAATTATCGCTAATTAATAGAAACTGACGTTACAAAAACGAAATTTGACAAATCTACAGATTACAATCTTTCGTTTAAGATCAAAATGAAGTAAATGGATGCAATTTTTTTCTCTCACGGACTGCCCAAAAAGTCGGCTTAGCAACTTAAATATATAGATGTCATTAAACGCTTTTCAAGCTTTAAGGGTACCCATAAAGAAATCATCACTGAATGAATAGTTTCCGTTACATATATTTACAAACGAAAAAGTTCTTATATTAGTCAAAGTACGTAAAATTAAATTCGCATTTGAATAATGTTATGGTTTATTTTATGTAAACATAGATTATTCCTTATATGTTTGCTTTATAATCAAAACCAATTTCTTTTCAACAAATAGTTCACTGACTTACATTTGTGTGTTTTGGGTTTCGAAGAGTAGATTACACTAGAAAAAAACCATATTTTTTCTCATTTGCTATTCAATAAAACTATTCAGCTCTGCATTGGAACTCTCTTAAGAAAGTTTTCTTCAGTTATACAGTTAGGAAATAATTTACATTTTATAACTCATCCTAAAACTATCAAATAAATGTAATCTTTGTCAATCTACTTTACATGCAATTACATTTTCTGCAACAATCAACCTTTTACTATATGAAAGAGACCGGCACATTCATCAGTATTTACCGTCTCATAAACAGATTTATTTTGCACTGTTATTCGACTTTCAGGAAACTCACCTTATAAAATGACTTCAAGTAAGCTAACTCTAAATTTCTACTCGGTTGCGTATTAATATTTATTATTTTATATAAATTCTGAAATTAATCGCTAAGAGGACAATTTATAAAAGAATGTAGGACAGAATTAAATAAAAATGAGAACAACAGAAACATTGTTTTTTTTCCCCGACGTACATGAAAATACTAACATAAATCAAATCGCAGTTATAGATTTGCGACAATCTTTTTACTTGATACTATTTATAGTTCCTTGAGTTACGTTTTCCTTGAAATCGTGGAAATTCCCTCGAAATCCAATTTCTGATGAAAAAGCCAGCGTAGAAATTGAATTAGTGATAACCTACTGCCCTTTGTAGGTGAGCAATATTGCAGTGTCAGATTGCGTATTTCACCGTAATAGAAGGAAATCAGTGATAAAAGATAAATTCTGGAATGGTGGCCAGAAAAGCAAAGTGTAGAAGGGAAATTTGGTGCTGCAGCGGTAAAAACGGTCATTGGATAGACATGAATTATTGTTGCGGTGAAAATCTATTGAGGAAGGAAGCAATGACTCGAATTTTCTGAACTTAACCTCTTAAAGATAGCATAATTTTCAAGAAAACAGTAAAAAAAGAGCCTATTTTACCGGAGGATTCCGTTTCATTTTTATATGTCTCATCAAGTTTTAAAAAAATCCCCAATTACATTATAAATAGTCTGGTGCTGCTATCTGTATGTGTGTGTGGGTGTGTGACTTATTCCACCCGCTCTAGCCGTAGGCTAGACCAGGTCCAAGAGGCCAAAAGTTACTATGAAATCGTTAACAAGCAAAGGGTCGCTATAAATATCTTCCTTGGCAAGCCCCAGGAAGTTTAGAATATGGCCAGGATAGGCTTCAGCAATATTGCATTTAGAGCAAAAAGTTAACGATTTTTGCCCCTGATTGTAAACAAGACACTTTAGGTGTCCACTAGCAAATCTGCTAATGGCGGTCTGCATCCCTCTGTTGCCCTTGACATTAAGGGCACCACCAGGAGATTTTCGGTCGTACCAGTGGTGTGTCGGAGGGGGTCTTCCATGAATGCTGATTAATAAGTTTTCTTCTTGAGTAAATTTCAAGGTAAGTTAAAGTATCTCGCGAAGAAATAGGAAGTGAGGTTCCTTCCTTAGCAAGAATATCAGCAGTCTCGTTTCCAAAAACCATCTGTATGTAAGATAAGAAAGACTTTTTTTTTCAGGGAAAATGAAATGGATTGTTTTAATCTTTTTGGTAAGTTACTTTTGAACACTCCAGCCCGGAAATATCACGGGTACGAGAAATAAAGGGCGTAGCCTCACCCCGTAATTTTGAAGGGAGAAAAAAAAGAAAGGGGCTAAATCCTTTTATAACGAACTTGCGTTATTATTTACATTGTGTAACTGACGGGTGTGTGTCTGTGTGTTTAAAGTTTGCTTACCCAACGCATTTTCTGCCCGCGTTACGAGAAAACTTAGCACTACAAGTGGTCTTTTCACGTCGTTTAAAAGAGTTCCTTGATCAAAAGAGTGGATTCTTATGTCTCAAAAGAGAGATTCTTGTGATGAAAAAGGGTAAAGTATTGGCATCCATAGTAAACATTACTGTGCTGCCATTCCGATAATTTACTTTGAAATTGCTTAATAGAATCGGACTGGATCCCAACCTAAGCTTAAGGTTGGCCTTTGATAAACGCAGAGTCTATGTGTGTGAACCTCCCTTGTTTGCAGCCTTTTGAGATCATCTTTAAACTTTATGTTCCGGTCTGTTAAGCTACCTTGTAGTGAGTTGGCATTTCAGTGTGAAATTTGCCAACCCACCGCGGTGGAGAAAATTCAAAATATTTCTTTTCTTGAATTTTAAGGCCTTACCAAACCTTCTATAGCCTTACCGAACATTCATTTAAATGCTTTATATTAAATTCTTTATATTGAACGATATCAAACCTCTTTATCCTTTAGATTATTAAGATAGAAATTTACAGAATTTGCGTTTGCAAGTAAAATGACGGTTTCAATATATTTAACTTAAATTCTAAGAACTCTCAAGATATAGATTTCATTTTATGAATTACATATACCTGAAATGTATAAGAAATATGGATAATTTGATATAATATGTATACTACTTTTATCAATTCTCCTTAGATATCTTATTTTTTAGATATATTGTAGTTAATGAGAAAATGAATAATAATACCTATGTTAGAGGAAACATGATAAGATTCTATAATAGGAAATGTTTTGATTAAAAGAAGATATATCTAATTTAGTAGCATCTATCTCTCCAGGAAAAAATTCAAATCATTCAAGGTCGTGATATATTATCACTGAATAAGGTGAAACAATCGGGACAAGTGATTGGATAGAGAATTAATCTATACTTATATATAAAGAGAGCGATTTTGTACGTGGAGGGTAATCTCCAGAATCACTGCCCCTATTTGAAAAATTCTTTCACTGTTTGAAAGGTACATTATTCCAGATGGACATAGGCTATATATTATGTATATCTGATCACTAGAAATAAAGTTAGGGGCTTAATCCTAACAATCTCCATTGTTACCGCTATTGTCCTCTACCGCTTTTTGTGCCGAAGTCTTCATCGATCCTTAACGTGGTGCTATCGCGGTGGGCTTCTGTTCTGACTTTAGCGGTTCGAAAATAGCCGTTCTCCGGCACGCCCTTTTTCTTTTAGAAAATTAACTTTAATTATTAACTAACGTAATATTAATTTAAGGTATTATTAAGGTTATTTTTAAGGTAAAAAAAGATTTACAATTTATTGGCTATCAACTGGAAATTTATTGGTATAATATTTTGTTCAACCCGGACAGAGTCGGAACGGGCCGCTAGTATATTAATAAAATGGATTTAAAAGTAAAACATTTTTAAATAGATAATTGCAAAAAGAAACAAAGATACTCAAAATCGGAAATCATCAATCAAATTTCATAGAATGTCATAGTCAATTTTAATATCTGTTTAGAGCATGCATATAATAATTTTCAAAGAAATGCCATTAACACTAATTAATTTCAGACCAAATCATTTAGCTCTGTATATTAAAAAAATACTTAAATGTACATATTAACTGGGTTTAAAATCATGCAACTTTTAAAAACTGCTTTAGATAATCTATAAAATTTAACAGTTGTATCGAAGAAAGATATGCTTGATAGACGTACAAGTATATTATTTTTCTGTGGATTGTTTTGGAGTTTCAAATAATTTAAAGGAACTTACCCAAATGCTGTAGTAACCCAAACAACGAGTAATATACCAGTGATTTTCGTATAAGGTGGCCATAATATCTGCATAAAGGAGCTCCAAAACTACGTAAAAAGAGAATAAATGAAATTTCAGATGAAAGGATATAAACTTTTATTCTTTTAGACTTTTATGCCATGCAAGAATAAATACTAGCTAGTTGAAAATATTTTTAAATTTGATAAAAGAAAATTGAACATTTCTTTGTTTTTGAGTTTCAACGTAGGATTACGTTCCTCCATCACGGTCCTCCGGAAAGCAAAATTTCTGATGTCCTGCGTCACGAGTTATAATTTTGGCAGTGCGCCAAACTCAGTCTGTATCGCTTGGGCAAACAGTAAACAGTTAAACAGAAAAGTACCAAAATGCGTCAAAATTTTGATATACGTATGTCTATATATATGCATACGTGCATATATATATATATAGATACATATATACATAACACATACAGTCGAACCTCCATATATCGAAGTAGCAAATTGTCGGAAAAAAATTCGATATATAGAAATTTCGATATATAGAATTGATCTTAGTTTTATCATAATTCTCCTAAAACATTAAAATTAAAGTTAATTTTCGTATACGAAACTCCATTTCTAATTTACATGCGAATCACATTAAATGAAAGTTAATAATTAAAAAATGAATTAATATAAAAGATTTATTGAGTACCTTTTAAAAAACAATAATCCAGACAGCGGTTACGATGCTCACAGTTACATTCTTTTAAAAAAACTACGAATACCTTGCAGAACTGCCAGCTTTGCGGAAAATTCATCAAAGAAATATTCGCATTTATTCAGTCCACTAAAAGGATCAGGGACATTTTCCGCGAATTGAAAATCATGATGTATTGTTTCAAACGCCTCTCGCATTTCTTTTTTCGATGGCTTGGAAATGTTTTCCGATTCATTTACTTCGAGAGAAAAAGCAAAAGTTCAAAACGAATTTATAAAACACCATTTTGATTTGAACAATTTTCATTGAAACTAAGCAGATGTAGGAGTGAGGAACAACCATCAGACAAAAGGGATAGCTAGAAACTGATTTTACTACAGGACAGGTCTCAATCGAAATTGAAAACGATTTCGGGGAATTTAGGAATTCCAGAACGGAACGAAAACCTGTTTGTCCATCCTCGAACCCCAGCTGACTTGTGGGGTTCGTAGTGACCATCACTAAACTTTCTTTTTCCCCTGACCTTCATTTTTCGTGCTATCAACATAATAATTTCCTCTATATTTCTCTTTGCGTGACCTGGGGATAAATTATGTCACAAAAGAAATGTTTGTCATTTTATTATAAAAAGCTTTATATTCCGTTTTTTTCTACTTCTGACTTTTACAATTAGCGATTTTCTAACAATTAGCGATATTATCTTTAAGGGGGCTCACAACCTTTGAAACTTCAAAAAAATCGATTTTTGGTTTTTGCTATATTCTGATTTTGGGGACATTTCTGAACAATATGCAAAAAACCGCATAAAAAAATTTGCATTATTTCTCGAGTTATGAGAGTTTATGTAAAGCTCACTCTGTTGCCATAGCCATGTTATTAAAACTTTAACTTCAGTTTTCTCAAATATGTGAATTTTTTGATTGCGCGCACTGTTACTCCCAAACTATGTGTGCTAGACACACAAAATTTTTATCAGATTTTTATTATAAAATTCTTTACACACTAAAACCAGAAAAGTAAAAAAAAAATGTGTAAAAAAATTTTTTACACTTGAAAAGTTTTAAAAAATTGCTAAATTTAAAATTTTTTTTAATTTTATGTAAATTTTTCAATTTCAACTATATTTTTTGTATATTTTTTGGTTTTACATTAAACGAGTGTATTATTAATTTAATTTGACCAAAAAATAGTTTCTGTATGCATATTTCTTAATTTTATGATGCGCGAAACATCCAGTGATTTTTTTTCCCTTTTTAGTAATGTGTACATTTAAAAATAAAATCTAAAAATTATTTATGGCTTTAGAAGTTCTATTTTTGTATAAAATATAGCTGAAGACTTGTAATTTTCATATAAAACAAAAAAAATTATATATATATATTAATATTATTGGAGTTTCAGTAGCCCGATTTTGATCATGTTTAGGGTCATTTCCCCGTGGTCAAAGGTTGTGAGCCCCCTTAAGGTAGCTGTTGCATATATAGGATTCTTATATGTACTCTAATATTGCGTTTTGAACATATTATTGGCGATTTTTAATTCTCTATATTAATATAAATTTTATAATTAGATCTTTAAAACTAATTATAAAAAAATTGTACTATCAAAGTGGGGCCAGTATATCTTTGAGGATTTTGAGCTAATTAGTAAAAAGCAACAATAATTTAAGAGCGTGAAATCTTTTTTACATTTTTTTTCAAATGCCATTAACTCTCTTTCGAAATTAACTAATATCCTTCGTTAACACATTAATAATTATTAGAGATTAAAGTACGTCTAACTAGTAATAAAAAGAGAAAATGATTTTTAATTAACGGAAAAGATTCTTGGCTGAATTTACAAAATCGGAATCTTAACAAATTATTATTACAGGTATGTGTCTGAAGATGGTTTCACGGAGTATTTAAATTTTAAGTTTTGGTTTAGGGAAAAAATAAATATTTACAAATGTTTGACATCAAAGTCACGTAAAAATGTGTAGCAGCATGTACTGTGAACACCTGACTCAGTGGTTTTGTTGGTTTCTGAAATATTTTTTATCCGAATAAAATTGGCAACATCGTTTTTTTAATGAAAACGATTTTTTATTTCCATTTTTAAAATGAGACGGTGAGAGATGGAATAAAATACGTTCCTATGTAATAGTCATGTTTTGTGCAGTGACTTGAGTCTTTTTATTGTGTAAACTTCGACGCCGTTTTGGTACAGATGCGTTATACGCACCTCCCTGCAAAGTTTGGCGATTTTGTGTTTGGCGTGGTAACCATGCGATTATGGCGAGATATTATTTTGTGGCAACCCAGTTTGAATGGCTAGTCGTGTGCGTTTGTTTACGTGATATAATATGGCGGCCACGTTGTTGCGAAATATTAATGACGTATTTTGGATAGTATTAGTTATTTTTGTTCTTTTATTCATTATGCTTGCAGTATTTAGTGTAATTGAGAAATATCAGGGGGATGGTTAATCGGAAGAAGTTGGGGCTGCCGCCAACTTGGCGATTTTTTTACTTCCTGTTATGATGTACCCCCTTTTCTGGCTACAAATTATGAAATTTTTTATATTTTAGAAGGGCGTAGGATTCAAAAAATTCTTTAGATTGTAAATTTCTGTTTCTAAATCTACTTTTATGTTTTTCTGTACTATAATCAGAATTTCAATGCAAATGTAAATTTTAATTGCTTTTTCTGAAGAACTTACAATTTATTCAAAATGTAATCATTAAAATGTATTTTTCATTACAAATTTCCGATAGTTCGAACCAAAACTTCAAATTTAAATGTAATTATTAAACTATTTTTCATGAAACGTAGTCGGATACCGTACACTTTTCATGTTGCGATTTTTTTGAAAGGTCGCCAGAATTTCTGAGTTCTCCTTTTTTTTCTCCTTCATATTTCGTTGTTCTGGTGTTTTAAACTTTTAAAAACAGCAAAACAACAGAATATTAAGGGTTGAAATAAAATGGTGGACTCAGAAACGCAAATTTCTCGAAAAAAATCGCCAAAAAGTCGCCAACCGCCCCATCTTCTTCCGATTTACCGTTTATTTAAATGAGTTATTATTAGTTGCATTATACTGACTTTTTTTAGCCACTTAACAAATTTCTAATTATTTTTAAGCTTTTATTTTTTGTATTTATGTGTTTTTAAGATCCCGTGTGCGCCTACGTGTTTATTAAAGCCAGCAGTAATTATGTTTTCCAATTT
>OU015492.1:222351249-222386249 GCA_907164885.2 Dolomedes plantarius | reverse complement strand
TATAAATAACATAGATTTAATAACAGTATAAATATCATAAAATATATACATTTATAATAAATCACTAAAAGCTTAAAAGTAAAAATGTCTAATTGTCCATAAATGCAGGATTCTGTAGCCAAAAAAATATATAAATAAAGTATTAAAGTATTTGTTAAAGGCACTGACTGATGAAAAAATTAACAGAAATCTGCAGTTTGGGCTACACGCACCATAAATGCAAGATTCTGTAGCAATAATAGAAACATCCTGTCCTTATTAAACTCCATATAAATTTCTGTTCAATTAAACTGATCCAAATATTATCTGAAGTACCTTCATAAACTATGTTTCTCGTTTCTTGATTCGGGGTTCAATATGAATGTTTGTTAACCAAAGTCAACTTAAAAACTAAACACAGTATAAATAACATAGGGAAAAAAACGTGAAATGTTATACACATCTCAGAATTTAGATAGATTCAGCTTTTCATCACTAAAAGCTGAAAAGTAAAATTGTCAAATTGTCTTTTGCCTTGTGAACTCTGCATGAAAAATTAAACACAGTATAAATAACATAGTATAAAAAAGGGATGGGAAATGTCATACACATCAATACTAAAAAACAACGAATAAATTTTGGTTCGAATTTGACTCTTAGTTTTCTTCACTCTTGAAAATAGTTGTTCTCAGATGTACGTGCTTCCAAACGTTGATGACCAGAATAACGCTTGACTATGCAGTGAAGGATATTTATATCTGGGCAGGTATGATTTATGAGTACAACAAAGAGACTCGATTGAATTTCTCTTAAAGTTAAATGTCAGAATGCAACTCTATGCATTCCATTTGAGAATTTGCTAGCATTATATCTATATCGACTGTAAATAGAATAGAAAACATGCAAAAACAAAAATTTTTTATTTTCCCCGAAGTCCTGAAATCAATTTTAAATTCTTGTACTAAATCGGAAAGTAGGGCTGAGTATTTTATAACATTTTTAGAATTGTGCTTGGGAAATTAAAATAGTAGCATTAAGATTTTTATGCAGTTATAGGCATTTTAGCTAAATTTCAATACAAATTACTTCAAATTGACCAATTTATAGAAAAAGTATGCTATTTACAGTTAAGTTTTTGTTTCTTTTTTTTAATTTTTAAGTGCTATTTTACCATAAAGAACCAAAAAAAAACCTTTAAAAAATCATTTTTTAAAACAAACAAATGGAATAGCTAAACACAAACATAGTTAACCGTAAATAAATCGCAAAACTGTGCTTAAGTTTAGACTGATTCTTTTTAGTTAAGATATACTAATTTTTGTGCTTTTAAAAGTACATCGTGAATTATAAAATTAAGAACAATATAAAATACAGTAACGGATTATTGCTTCTTTTAGGAAACAACAAAACAATGTTTCAAATTCAAACTTGTGTAACTACTGCCACTCGCTGCTACTGTCGTCTGATGAGCAAAAAAAAAAAAAAAATTAAATAATTCAATATTATTCTGATTTTTCACGCTAGTGGAAAAAATGCCACGCCCACTTTAGAGTCACTTGAAATAATTAAACACACACAAATATATAAATTACACAAAAGGTTTTTTTTTAAAATTCTGTAATGTGTCTAAATCTCCACTATGGAAATATATCGGAGAATTCCATCATTTTAATAAGAAATTTCTAAAATGAAAATAGCAACAAATAACGTCTGTTTATAATCTGAAGACGATGTTAATTTCACTGAAATGTTTTAAAATATAAATTTTAGATAAGAAATATTTAATGCATTTACTACGCATTACATCGTTTCAATAAGAAATGTCTAAAATGAAAATGGCAACAGAGAACGTTTGTTTACAAAATAACACGGCGAAAATAAACGACGATCGTTAATCGAAATGTCTTAAAGTATAAAATCTGACTTGAAAGATTATTATTTTCATTTATTATTCTGGTTTAATATATAACTTGAAACTTTTTGATTTTATTTATTTTTATCTTTTCGCTCGCTGTCAGCTAACCCTAACATGGACGCCATATTCAGAGGGATGATGCCACAAAGTGTAACAGCTTGCATTTAGTTTCAAAATTGTGGTTTTTTTATTAATTAAAAATCAACGGTAATTAATTTCGATTTTTGAAGTTCTTCAGACCCTCGGCTGTTTTTAAAGACGCCTGTATTTAAAATTTCACGATCGTTGCTCCTAAACTGTGGATTTCTATACAATTACAGAGATACAAACATTCATTTTTATATATTAGATGGCGCTTTCAACAAAGCAGTGGTTTGAAGGCTATATTTATGCTCTTTCCGAAGAGAAATATGCATACTCCGTTATCCTAAAACGATGTGAGAGTCATGGTTTTGTGATATCTAAAGCGTCGATAGGTAATATCGTCAACAAGAAAGGAAAAAAACGTCAAATTGGAGCCTCAAGGGGGACAAAAATTCCAAACAAATATCCAAGGAAAAAACGAACATCTTCGACTATTGCAAAGGTACGTTGTTTAATGTTAAAAGAAAATCCCCCTAGTCAAAGGACAGTTGCAAAATCATTAAAATGCTCGGTGTCCACTGTAAACAAAATGATAAACGTTGATTTAAATCTTAAGAAAGCGAAAAGAACGCAATGTGCATCGTCTTCTTCCAAATTATATCGCTGAACGCAGGACACGCTGTAGAATTCTATATGAGAAACACTTATCCAAAGAAAAATGGAAAACAATTGTCACAATAGAGGAATCATGGGTGTATTTAAATGATTGCAACAAAAAAAGAGCCATTTATTATCATAAAAGGGGAGAAAAAAATTTAAGTACATGGTTCAAAGAATCGAAAGAAAGTTTTTCTAAGGGATTCATGATTGTTGCTGGTTTTTCTTATAATGGCAAGTTAAAAATAAAGATAGTGGAAAAAAATGTCAAGATTAACTCCAAATACTATCAGAAACATATTTTATCGCCAATTTTTCTGAATGAAGTACCATCGCTTTACCCACAGTGCCATCAATCTGTGAGACTCCATCAGGATAAAGCTAGCAGTCACACATCAAAATCCACTGTAAATTTCCCAAAAGAAATGGAACAAAAAACTGGTATCAAGGCCATACCCTTCACTGATATCCCTACTAAATCTCCCGGTGTATCACCTATGGATTTTTGGGCTTTCGGACTTTTAAAATCTGCATTATACAAACGTCGTCCCAAAACCCTTACAGGACTCTGGAAAGCTGTTCAGGAGTAATGGGATAGAATACCTCTTCTGACAGTTCAAAAGGCATTATTATCCTGGAAATTGCGGTGTCGAAAGATAGTTCAGAATAAGGGATGTCAAATAGAACATTTAAAACACAAGAATTTTATGTAATTTAGTTTTGTGAATACAATATACATCGTCTAAAAAATGTGTGAACAGCCTCTGTATATATATATATATATATATATATATATATATATATATATATATATATATATATATATATATATATATTCATTCTTGAACCCGTATTCTTGGGATACATGCTATCCCACCCCGTAAGGAGAAGGTTAATATTTTTGGTGACATTGTTTAAAGAAAGTAAATTATATCGAGTTACAAAGGAAATGCGTTGGTGTACTAAGGAAGTACTTTGATTTTGTTCCATGAATTACATAGTAATTAAGTTTTTAAGATTCTTGTTTACATATATCCGTGACTTTTTTTCTGCATTTGTACTTTCCGTAAATTTTAATCTTCTTGCGTTAAACAATCATAACAAAAAATAATTTTAATTTCCTCAAAAATGTAACTTTGGGCAGATTAAAAAAATCAAAGCATTCTAAAAGATGCATCCCGTTAAAATTGTAATGCAGAAGGTCTTCAGTTAAAAACATTCGTACTTTTCCGTTAGCCGGGCGCATTTGGCGTTCGTCCTATTAAGTATCGCTATTGGCGAGTATGAAAAGTCGCCAACATTCACAACCCTAGGAAATCAGCTTAATAGGTAATAGATGGACTAAATTTTGAAGAAGCATTGTTACACAGTAAACGTCGGAAGAAAATGATAGATCAACGGGTATGAATCATGCGAGAGAGCACGATTAAGTTCAGAGACCCAGCTATATAACCACGAAATTCACATGAATAAAAATTAGAAACAAATTAACCACAAACTTTATTAGCTTTCTTCACAATCGCCCAAAAGATTTAGCAGTTGCGATGAAGCACCGTATGACGACATGAAAAAACACTGAGGAACGGTACGCCACCATTTGCAATCGTACTGGCTGAATTTCTTAAGCGACGACAAAAAGAAGGTCCTTTTGAAGACATCTTGAAGGACATTAAAGATTTTTGGCATCCTAACTAATTATTTACGTAAAGAACAAGATGAATGCTTTCTTATATATTTCGCTCTTTCACATACACGTATCACGGGAATTTCAATTAATTAAACAAAATGTGACTTAAGAGCCATATTTGGCGATATATAACTTGCGCCCGTTTAACGGAACAGTACCAAAACGTTTTACGTTTCTAAATGAATGATCATCTAAGAATCTTCATAAGCTTGCATTAATATAATTGGTATAGTGCCAATTTAATCGTGAATCTGATACAAGTCACGCTATGTAAAATCCCGAATCTGATATCAGTCACGCTATCAGAAGTAATAAGTGTAATACTCACTTTATTAATAAGACATTAAAACTAAATTTTCAAGTACTATTGGATACTCTTTTAAATGAATTTATTTTCCACTTTCCATAATGCGCTTTTGAAGTTTCTCGTGAAAAATCAATTATGCTCCACTCTAGCAAAGTAGATAGTATCACACTTCTTCGTCTTGAACTTAGAACAAAAAAGTTTCTTATTTAACATGAAACGGCTGAAGACTGTTTGAGATAACTTTTGCGTGCTCCCTTAAGAATTCACCGATAAACAAATAAAGAAATAGAACATCTGTCAAAAGCAAATTTTCTGTGTTGAAATGTCTATTTTGGGCGCAGTACGATCTTAACAGATTTCCACCCAAAAAAATCTAACTAGACAACACGCGTGGGAATGCATTTTAATAATTCATCTGAATTTCTTACTTTTATCCTGCATGCGGGGAACAGTGGGAAAACAGTGTTCATTTCCTCTGCTCATTTGTGCTTTACGTTTTATTCAAACTCTCAAAGTGAAAAGATATCGTATTTAAATTGGATCATAGCGAATATATATTCAACTAGCTGAAAACCCGCACTTCGCTACGGAGTACACTCAAATTAAATACAACGGTTAATGTATGCAATTAATGCCAAAACAAAGAAATATATATATGTATATATCTATATTTATAATAAATACGAGGATCAATATATACAATTGATGTAGAAAAAATATATATATGTATTTAAAAATATCGTAAGGGATATTTTTATAGACAAAATAATGTCCAATCGTCTGCCGCAATAGCAAGAAAAAAATATTCTTTTTTCTATTTAGTTGTTATGCACGTGGCGATAAATTCATTTTAAGTACCAGAAAAAGAAATCACGTGTTAAGCATTTAATAAATCAAATTCTAAAAATGAATCTTTAAAAATTTTCCAAAAATCAGAAAATAGACGTAAAGATTTGTAAAAGATTTCATTTTAAAGGAATTTTTATGATCTTTCTCGTGATATAAATTTTATTTTAAATGCAAACATAAAAAAAGTTACTAAAACAGCTTAAAAATCTAATTTTAAAAAATCTAAGAAGAATTTTTCAAAAATCTCTCTTAGTGCACCCCTACACTATAAGAAGAATCGCCATGCAAAATTTCAGCCCTTTAGGTGTAGGAGTTTGGTCTGTGCGTTGTATGTCAGTCAGTGAGTCAGTTACGGAACTGTTTTATATATATAGATTATATCTAAAGCATGCATTTTTTATTTCTTCCTCTCTTTTACAAATGTTTAAATGACTATATATTTTAACTTTAAGACTTCGTAAATTCTTTTGGAAGCAAAAATTATATTTTAGTTTACAAACCAAGTTTCAAAGTCGTATTAAAAATTTGACATTTTTTTAAATATAAAAAGATAGCTAAGATTATTTTATTGACGGTAAATTACTTTGAAGAATTTGAAATACATTAAAACCCCCATTTAAAATTCCTCTCTTGAGCTGGTGATTTAGACAAAAAATATTGACTTGACCGGTAAATTTTCCAATATTATCAATAACACTGAGGTATCTATAAAATGAATAAATATTAAAAAGGCAGTTCAATTTACGAATATGTTTTGTCCAGAATGAATCGCAGTTTTAATTATTTGGTAGATTTACATGATTTCTTAGTAATTTTTTTTCCGTGCCATTTATTCATTCTCAAGTTAACGCAACAATTATGTACATTTGATCTGATCAAAGGGATTACATGCTTTTGAAAATTTAAATGCATTAAATGTTATACTATTTTTATATATACTTCATCAAGACCATTTATTTTGCAATATTTATTCCTAAAGCGCACACATAAGTACCTTAGAGGTGTAATATAATTCAGAATGTAACAATTTACCAAAATATGAAAAAAGGGCTTTTCCAGCGTCAAAGACTTCTTACGTTTCCATATGCAAAGCTTTTAGAGAGAAGTTTACTGGGTTAAGTGTTAATATACGACGCGTGTAATGGATGCTGCTCCGTTTAGTTAATAAGTAATGAATCGTATTCCCCACATTAATATATATATATATATATATATATATATATATATATATATATATATATATATACACTAGCTGTTTACCCGGCGTTGCCCAGGTATTTATTAATCTCAATTTTTTACTACACAGGAAAAGGAATAAATTCTACCTATAGTGTAAAATCTAAGTAATTTTATTTACGGGTATTTAAAATTGTATGTACAGTATGCAAATGATAAAATTAAATTAGAAATTCACTCACTTATTTAACTCATAACTTAATTATAAACAACACTTTTAGTTTCCTATATTCATCTCTGTGACTCCGAAAACAATGAATTTGACACTACTCTCGGACATTTTGGACATTTCATTTTCCCCCTTTCCCCCATAATCCCCCAATGCTGATGGAAGGGGGCTGAACTTGCACTTAAACGGCATCAGTTGTGTCACTATTCGTCTCAGTGACCCCGAAAACTATGGATTCGACACTATTCTTGGTCATTTTGGACATTTTATCTTCACCCCCCGCCTTCCCTTCAACGTTGATGGAGGGGGGGGGGGGTGGAACTCTCACTTAAACGGCACTGGGTTTGCCACTGTTCAACTCAGCGACCCCGAAAACTATGGATTAGACACTACTCTCGGTCATTTTGGAGATTTTATATTCCCCCTTCTTCCCTCCTCACTCCCTATGGTAATGGCGGAGGGGGCTGAACTTGCACTTGAACGACATTGAGAGTGTCACTATTAATCTCAGCGACTCCGAAAACTATGGATTCAACACTACTGTTGGTCATTTTGGAGATTTTATATTCCCCCTTCTTCTCCACCTCGCCCCCCACTATGCTAATGGGGGGGGCTGAACTTGGACTTAAACGACATCGGGAGTGTCACTATTAATTTCAACGACCCCAAAAACTATGGATTTGACACTACTCTCGGTCACTTTGGAAATTTTATATTTCCCCTTTCTTCCCCCCTCGCCCCACCCTATGCTAATGGGGGGGGGGGCTGAACTTGCACATAAACGACATCGGAAATGTCACTATTAATCTCAGCGACCCCGAAAACTATGGATTCGACAGTGATATTATTCGACAGTGATCGTTTTCGATTATTTTTACATGTGCCCCCTGCCCCCTGCCCCCCCTAGGGTGCTAGGGGTGTCTTATTGTGAATCTAAACCATTCTCGAATCAAGTTAATCACACAAACAAAATTTCATAAAAATCAGTCCAGCAGTTTAGGAGGAGTTCAGTGACATACACACGGACAGAAGAAATATATATATAAAGATATATATATATATATATATAACAGTTCCGTAACTGACTCACTCACTGACTGACTGACTGACATACAACGAACAGATCAAACCGCTGGACCTAAAGGGCTGAAATTTTGCATGGAGATTCTTCTTATGGTGTAGTGGTGCACTAAAAAAGATTTTTGAAAAATCCTTCTTAGATGTTTCAAAATTAAATTTTTAAGCTGTTTTAGTAACTTTTTTTAAGTTTGCATTTAAAATAATAATTTGAGGGTTATAAAATTTATATGACGAGAAAGATCATAAAAATGCCTTTAAAATGAAATCTTTTTGAATCTTTACCGCCATTTTCTGATTTTTGGGGAATTTTTAAAGATTAATTTTTAGAATTGAATTTATTAAATACTGATCACGTGATTTCTTTTTCCGGTACTTTAAATAAATTTATTGTCACGTGATAACAACGAAATAGACAAAAATATATTTTTTTTTCTTGTTAATGCAGCAGACGATTGGACATTATCCAAAAAAAATATTAAAATACAGTAAAATATATGTTCCTCAAACTGTACTGTATTAACTGTACTATATTCTTTAATATGTCCTATTAGATTAAATTTGAATATTTTCTTCTACATTATTTTGTCTTTAAAAATATCCCTTACGATTTTTTATGAATATATATATATATATATATATATATATTTGCATCAATTGTATACATTGATCGTCGTATTTATTATAAATATATATATTTATTTTTTTGCATTAATTGCATGCATTGACCATTGTATTTAATTTGAATGTACTCCGTAGAGAAGTGCGCGTTTTCAGCTAGTATATATATATGAGTTAAAAATTAGAGATAAAGGATAATGATATGCTTAAAGCAATATTTTTATTTCGCAAAACTTACTGAAATGCAGAGAAGACTTATAAATGTGTGATATAATTACCTGATATTCATCTGCTTGTTTATGATTTATTCTAAATACTTTTTGGTAAACATAAATAGCTTCTACGTCTCTTCCACACTATTAGGAAAACAGAAAGAAAAACATTATTTTTATTGACATACTTTAAAGAAATTGAATAATCAATTGTTTATGTATTCATAATTTTATATCTGTCAATGTAACATTTTAATAGCATATAGACAATGAAATTATTATTGAGTATTTCCCGTATTTTCATTTCTCAAAGCTTATAAGGCAATTTCTTTTCCTTATCTTAAAGTAGGGAATAAATCAAAGAGTTCGAGACGGAGAGAAATCTAAATATCTATTCTCAAAATTGACAGCTTCTCAGCAAAACTCCTTGAAAGCTATCGATTATCTTTTACTGTATTATTATAAACAACACGCTTTGTTATCATTAAAGATTATTGTCGTAGGTTGAATTTAGCTGTCACTTTCAAATGGTAATAAAACTCCCCGTCTGCTCAGAAGTAATTTAATAAATGCATCTGTGCTATTTTATATAACAATCGAACCATTTTTCCGGAGCGTCCTTGCTTTAAGCAGCATATTGAATTCTTTTTGGTCATATTTAGGGCAGCGGTAGAATGCATCCCAGTCCTGTAACATATTTTATGCTAGATGAATTCATAAGAAGTGCTTATTAATTTCTAACAGCAAGAATAAATAGCGTTTTGTCGTGCATTACAGAATGAAGAAAATTGCAATGCAGTGGGTATTTAATTAAAGAGCATTTTATGTTTCTAAATGAATTATCATCTATAAATCTTTAGAAGTATACATTAATAAAATTGGTATACAGTCAATTTAATTGTAAATCTCATAAAAGTCACGCTATGGATAATCCTGAATAGGATATAAGTCCCGCTGTATTAAGTAAGAGGTTAATATTCGCTTTATATATAAAAGAAACTAAAATTACCTTTTCAAAAACTATTCATTACTCTTTTAAATGCACAGTCGAATCTGACTAATTGGACAACCGGTTAATCGGACCAGCCGCTTATTCGGACCGAATCCTAAAGAACCGAAACAAATCCTATTGCATAAACCTAAAAGGACATATTCGTGTAATTGGACCAGCCGCTTATTCGGACCGAATCCTAAAGAACCGAAACAAATCCTATTGCATAAGCCTAACAGGACATGTTCGTGTAATCGGACCAGCCGGTTATTAGGACCGAATCCTAAAGAACCGAAACAAATCCTATTGCATAAGCCTAACAGGACATGTTCGTGTAATCGGACCAGCCGGTTATTAGGACCGAATCCTAAAGAACCGAAACAAACCCTATTGCATAAGCCTAATAGGACATGTTCGTGTAATCGGACCAGCCGGTTATTCGGACCGAATCCTAAAGAACCGAAACAAACCCTATTGCATAAGCCTAATAGGACATGTTCGTGTAATCGGACTAGCCGGTTATTAGGACCGAATCCTAAAGAACCGAAACAAACTCTATTGCATAAGCCTAATAGGGCATGTTCGTGTAATCGGACCAGCCGGTTATTAGGACTGAATCCTAAAGAACCGAAACAAATCCTATTGCATAAGCCTAATAGGACATGTTCGTGTAATCGGACCAGCCGGTTATTAGGACCGAATCCTAAAGAACCGAAACAAACCCTATTGCATAAGCCTAATAGGACATGTTCGTGTAATCGGACCAGCCGGTTATTCGGACCGAATCCTAAAGAACCGAAACAAACCCTATTGCATAAGCCTAATAGGACATGTTCGTGTAATCGGACCAGCCGGTTATTAGGACCGAATCCTAAAGAACCGAAACAAACTCTATTGCATAAGCCTAATAGGGCATGTTCGTGTAATCGGACCAGCCGGTTATTAGGACCGAATCCTAAAGAACCGAAACAAACCCTATTGCATAAGCCTAATAGGGCATGTTCGTGTAATCGGACCAGCCGGTTATTAGGACTGAATCCTAAAGAACCGAAACAAATCCTATTGCATAAGCCTAATAGGACATGTTCGTGTAATCGGACCAGCCGGTTATTAGGTCCGAATCCTAAAGAACCGAAACAAACCCTATTGCATAAGTCTAATAGGACATGATCGTGGAATCGGACCAGCCAGTTATTAGGACCGAATCCTAAAGAACTGAAACAAACCGTATTGCATAAGCCTAATAGGACATGTTCGTGTAATTGTACCAGCCGCTTATTCGGACCGAATCCTAAAGAACCGAAACAAATCCTATTGCATAAGCCTAATAAGGCATGTTCTTGTAATAGGACTAGCCGGACCAAATTCATTAGGACCAAAATGATAGCATCCAGATGTGGTCCGATAAATCGGAATCGACTGTATTTATTTTACCCTTTCCATAATGTACTTATACACTTTCTCGTGGAAAATAAATTATGTCTACTCTATAAAAGAAGATTATTACTTAAAATTATTAATATTTAACATTTGTATAAAGATATCAGTTTTAAAAATATTATCTTATAATAGCAGTCATAAAAGATTTAGAATTGAAGCCGGGTCTCTTTTCTTTCCAAGATAAGCAATCTCTCAAATGAGATTTACTGGAGCTATATAGAGAAGTCATTTTCCCGTCCAGTTTTCTCTCAATATATGCAAAATTTGCAAATGTTGAGGGAAAAGTGGATCGTGTTCCTTTGTCAATGTTTACTCACTTCTAAGAGATATCTTGGACTTTCTGGAAGGAAAAACAATCCGAAGATAGTGAGGAGGGCTGGGGTGGCACAAACGACCATGAAAACTCGCCAACTACTCAAACGAGTTCCAAAACCTTCCATCTCTGTAATGATAAATATAGGTGAAAACAGATGTGGCGCGAAGTGCATACTAGTAATTCATTTAAGCAGAACGAGAAAGAATAGTTAAAACTGTATACCGTGAGCACCATTTCATTTCGTCAGACATTCTTCGAAAGTTTGTCTTAAGTTTTTTATTTAAATTATTCGAAATAAATGCATTGTTTGGTGTCAAGACATTTCTAATTGATATTAATACATTTTATCATGAGCAAAGGTTTGAGTTAAATTGATTATAAAATATAAATACTGTTAACCTTTATCGTCGTGATCCGACAAATCATTATCTTGTAGAAGTAATCATAACTGTAGAACCAACTCTTATTTTCATCTGGTTTATTGACACATTAAAATATTGGTTAAATAAATTATTTACAAAGGTTCGTTCCGACGAACGTTAATACACTCATGAGAGCAGGGCTCATTATTCAAAGTCCGTACGAGACCCTCTCTCTCCGTACGCGTGGCGACCTTTCAACAGTCCAAGTCTATTCTCCCCTTCATTCACCACCGCGTCGTTATTTATGCATTCTTCTCAGCCCTTTCTCGAACAATCTCGAATACCGGACCTTTTCCGGTCCCACCCTCTGCAGACCACCTATGGTGAATTTCTTTCCTGACCGCACTTCCCTTGGAAAAGCGCGCCGCTAATGGGTTTCACAAATCATTCTAAATGATTTGCATTGTCGCACATCTCCCAAGGTGTATATCGTTCGACACCTGTTTGCGTTTATTTTGGGCTTATTGAAGACGCTATTACTCACCTTCATCAATTCCACCTAAGAATGGGAGACGAGAGTCTGACAAATACTTACAAACAAGTCTTCGAATAATTCATTTTAAATCAATGTTAAGGATCTTTAGCTAAATTATATGTGTGTAGGTTTTCGATTAAAAATAAAATCATGTAATATTTACGTGTATCGAGATGTAAATGTACTCCAAGTACACAAAACTAAAAACCATTGCCATCAAACTTTTATGTGTGTCAGTTTCTAACACGCATTCTCTTACAGAAAAACGTCAGAGTATTTTTTATTATTTACCAAGCAAAGGTGTTACTTGCCATTAAAGAAACGCAGGATTTTTTTTTTAAATGTCTCCAATAATTACAAATATTCAAAGGCAGTTTGTTTGCTCCTACAATCAGCAAAAAACATAAAAAGACAGATTTCAGATTTCAAACTGTATGAAATTATCAGTATTGCCTGTTTGTGACCTTAAAGTAGTGACTGCAGCTCAAGATAACATATTCAGAAGAGACGATTGTTAAATTTTGTGAAACTCATCCACAGATCTTGAAGTAATGAATCTTTTACAAAATAATTAGATATGTACTATCTATAATGACTGAACCAGTAATCTCTATTGGTGAACCGAACATTTAAAAAAATTTAGACTTTGTGGGATATGTCTTTATACTGTAGCGTACTACCAGTATAGGGTTATTTTTTCCCATGACCTCACAGATTTCACGAAACACAGCTGTGTGTTTATCGAGCGGTTTCCCTAACAAGTGGTGCGGGAACTGTTTGGAGAACCGAAAATGAATTTCACCCCCGCCCCCCGTGATAAAGCTGCCTTTCTCTTAGCGATAACTTCATGCGAGTGACATTCGGCGGGCGATAAAGTTTCGGACTAAGAAGAGCTGTCAGCCGATAATCTGCCGACCCCTCCACCCCGTCTGAAAATCCAGACATGAAAGAGAGACGCTAGAGAACGTGCCTGTGCGGCCTGTGTGGATGTGTGTAGGCCTGTGCGGATGTGTGTTTTAGGCTCCGTACGTTGTGAATCTGCACGGGATTTTAATTGAATACGTTGCACTGTTTAAATGTTAATTTTTTGTTAATAAATTGTTGAGTTTTCGTTTTAAAAAATTGGCCTTCGCTTTTAACCTTTAGCTTACGGAACCCATTTTTCCGATTCCCTCTTTAGAACAGAAAATTTCATACCCCTTTGTAAGAACGGCCATTCAGAGGGTTTTGTATATATATATATATATATATATATGTGTGTGTGTGTGTGTGTGTATATGTGTATATATGTGTATATATATATATATATATATATATATATATATATATATATATATATATATTCATCCATTCTTGGGCCCGTATTCTTGGGATACATGCTATCCCACCCCGTAAGGAAAGGGTTTATTAGAACTCTGTCTTTCATTGTTATGGATCCCATGGTAGTAATTTTTAGCAACGCCTCAGAGAGAATCGCCTTACCTACATGCAGTGACGCTACAATACTAAATTTGGGCACTTACCAGGTTCTGTAATCATAAGCCATGCCATAAGAGCTGTGTAAACGCCTCCGATGCCCCAAAATGTAAGGAGCCAGCTAAGATGACGTCCCCTAGATTTTTTCACGAGGAACTCACTGTAGTACGTAAAGACGATTGGAAGGGATCCTCCTACCCTAAGAGAGGAAAATATCTTATACATTACTACTGCGTATCATAGAAAAAAAAGCTCTCTTAAATCACCAATAAAAGTTGTCTAATGTGTGATTTCTAGAGTACCATGCGTATGAGCCAAATGTCATACGTTGCACTGGTCCCAAATTTGTTGTATTCGAATGGACAGTAGACTATTAAATTATATCAAAACCACTGTCGACCATACGACACACGAATTAATAACAATTTTATTTACTTTAACGAATTATCTACAATACTAATGTAGGAACAAAATCAATACATGAAACATCGACCATACGATGTGCGAGCGTAACAAACTTTTTATATAAGAAGCAAGCGATTTCAAACAAATTCTAATATCTTTTAGTTTACGATGCCAACATAAGAACTAAAAACTATGATACCTATATTTGTATTATTTCAAGAGCGCGTTTGGCGATTGCCAACATAGCCATTGGCGTGAACACCATGATAGTGATAAAATTCGTAAAGTGAAATGGGAATAATTTGAAAAATGTATATTATACTAATTGATTATCTATAGGATGACTGTAATAATACCACGATATATACTAACATCATAACGTAATGAGTAACTTAATAAGCAACA
Organism: Dolomedes plantarius; assembly: GCA_907164885.2. Taxonomy (NCBI): domain Eukaryota; kingdom Metazoa; phylum Arthropoda; class Arachnida; order Araneae; family Dolomedidae; genus Dolomedes; species Dolomedes plantarius. Next base: position 222,371,526 of record OU015492.1, on the reverse strand, counting down.
TAATAAATAACGTTATAACTTAATCTTTAAACTGACAAATTCGAAGACTAATAAAATGCCGTTAATCGGTGATCTATGCATATTAATATGGAGTTAAAAATTTTGAAACTAAACCTTGGTGATTACAGTTGTTATACTCCCATATTTCTTGTTAATAATATAACGAGAGTTAATGTGCGACATTTAAGCTGTTTTGGTGAAAAAGGCATTGAAAGGCTTATTTCAGGCTCCACACTGTAAATTTTTCTGTATTCTACTACTTAGGAAATCTCGTACAGCGTACAAAAATAAACGTTCGATTTTGCAACGGATCATAAAGATTGGACAGTGAATGAATGGAAAAGGGTTAAGTGACCCGATGAATCACATTTCTATTTACACTATGCACGAGGCAGGGTTCATGTATACAGAAAACACTACTAAAGCATGGACCCTAAGTGCATTACCACAAGACTTTAAGCCAGTAGAGGCAATATTTGGGAATGTTTTCCTGGCATTTTGGGGGCCCTTGAATTCGTGTGAAAGAATGTCTGAATGCAAAAATTTTTTTAAATATTGTCGGTGACGAAATATATCTAGTTATATTAAAGGACTAGCTGAAAACCCGTACTTCGCTACGGAGTACATTCAAATTAAATACAACGGTCAATGCATGCAATTTTGGCCAAACATATATATATATATATATATATATATATATATATATATATATATTATATGATAAATACGACGATCAATGTATACGATTGATGGAAAAAATATATATATATATTTATAAGAAAATCGTAAATGATAATTTTATAGATAAAATAATGTAGAAGAAAATATTCAAATTAAATCTAATATAAAGAATATTAAAGAATATAGTACAGTTAATATAGTACAGTTGGTAGAACATTTCTTTTACTGTATTTTAATATTTTTTTGGATAATGTCCAATGGTCTGCCGCATTAGCAAGGAAAAAAAATATTTTTGGTTTATTTAGTTGTTATGCACGTGACGATAAATTCATTTAAAGTACCAGAAAAAGAAATCACGTGATCGGCATTTAATAAATTAAATTCTAAAATTTAATCTTTAAAAATTCACCAAAAATCAGAAAATAGAGGTAAAGATTCGAAAAAAATTTCATTTTTAAGGAATTTTTATGATCTTTCTCGTGATATAAATTTTATAACCCTCAAAGTATTATTTTAAATGCAAACGTAAAAAAAGTTAAAAAACAGATTAAAAATTTAATTTTAAAGAAATGTAAGAAGAATTTTTGAAAACTCTTTCTTAGTGCACCCCTACAATATAAGAAGAATCGCCATGCAAAATGTCAGCCCTTTAGGTCCAGCGGTTTGGTCTGTGCGTTGAATGTCAGTCAGTGAGTCAGTTACGGAACTGTTATATATATATATATATATATATATATATATATATATATATATATATATATATATATATATATATATATATATATATATATATATATATATATATATATATATATAATATATATATATATATATATATATATATATATATATATATATATATATATATATATATATATATATATTATATATATATATATATATATATATATATATATATATATATATATATATATATATATCTTTTCTGGTACTTTAAATAAATTTATCGTCACGTGCATAATAACTAAATAAACCAAATATATATATATATATATTTATTTATTTATTTATATATATATATATGTGTGTGTGAAGATCCATTTTAAGAAAAAAATCATTACCAATTGTGTGTAAGTATAAAAATAAAATTCTATGACTCGAATTCTATGTCTACCTTAAATGGCGTATCTAAAATTTCACTTAAAGTATCTCTATGTAATTCGTACATGCCCTTTTGTTTTGTTTTTACTAAATCTTCTTCAGGATTTTTGATTTAAAGTAAATATTTTGTAAAGGTTTTCACAAAAAAAATACTATTCTGAAATGGAATTTTGTTGCCCTTTAAAGTGATAAAGTAAAATTTTTTCAATATGCTTAAAACAAATCATTTTGAAACTTTTAAACCAATTTTTTTTTAAACTTTCGCACAGGAGGGAATAAAATCCATACACTGCCATTGATTCAGCAAATGTATCCATAATTAAACATTCTAAAAATAGAAAAATTTAAAACAAAGCTTCAAAATACAAAAATGGAGATTCTTTATTAGTACTGACATCATTATATAAAGATAGATACATTTCAGGAAAAAAGTGCAAATTTCGTATAAAAAACTTAAGTCCCAAAAGGCCCTTAAAAACGAAACAAAAGTAATGTCTTAAAATTATAGAGTGGATTGTTAAATCACCCGGAATCGTTTTACATTATGGTTCCAATTAACTCTTGCTTATAAATCACACGATAAACAATTCGCATTAAACTAAACTTTATAAAACTGTCTGCTCTAAAACTTCAGCACCATACACAGAGGAATTAAATCTTTCAGAATAACTCAATCGTCTGCTTCTGAATCGGTTACCTGGAGATTTGCTTTGTGCTGTAAGACAAAAACGTTTAACGCTGATTTTTCAAGCCTCCACAACTTTGTAACTTATTTCCTAACCCCATGCTTAACTAAATCTCAGATAACCACTTACTCTTTTAGAAAAGTTAGTAATTTCTCTTAAAGTTCTCTTATCATGTCACATATACTTGCACACACACGCACACTAAAATAAACTAAACCTATTATCCCTCAAGTTATTCTATGGACCATAACTTTCCTAAGACTGTATATATATATATATATATATATGACAGACGTGTGGTTAAGATTAATTCGAAGTCATCATGTTAATACTGGTGGCGAGTGGTAAGTAGCCTAAATCCAATAAACGAGCATAGTTCCAGGTCCATCAAGCCAATTTATTGCACCTTCCAGCAACCACTGATCCAAGTAGCGCATATTTGAGCTCTCGCCATTTTCAAATTATGGACCCAGCTGACACGCGTCCACTAGCAATGAATTAAATCCCGCCGTCTGAAGAAAACGCTATTGTTTTTCTCCATCCAAAGCCACCGCGCATGCCCACATGATCTCTGTGACGCATACACCGGCGTTGAACCATAGGCGTGGCCACAGATGTCAATCAATCCAAAGGGAATTCCCCCGATTTCTCTCGATGTATTTCGAACCAAGATATAAGAATAGTGGCGAATTACGCCACGACAATAAATTAATTACTAAGCCCCCTTTAAATTTAGAATAATTATTTCGTTCCCGCTTAAGTCCGACATATATATATATACATATATATATATATATATATATATATATATATTTATATATCTATATATATATAGAAAACATTAAAAACCCCATAACATTTTAAATTCTAAAATTATTCTAAATTCCCTTGGGCGTACTAGCTAATTTTCGCTTTCAATTCTAAGTCCTGAAAGACCTCCGGTGGAAAATATTAAATGGCTTCCTTTTTCAAACCTGCGTAGCGTTAGACAAGATTTCATATAGGCTCTGCGCAGATTACATAAAACCCCATGTGACTTGTCGACAACATCAAATCCCTAATCACTATCATGATCACATGACAAAGTTTATATAAGCCGTCTGATCAACAAACCTGTACGCTTTTCGTATTTTGTAACTGTCTTGGGAAGACGTATTCTCCGTCTAAATAAATGTAATGCCGTAACTTGCCGCGTCGTCTTTTACTCGAGCCACGACTACATCATCATCCCTTGTGATGTGCTGGACACCAGTCTTCTCCTTGGTTTGTCCAGTACATTACATATATATATATATATATATATATATATATATAGTGGAATCTCAATCTATCGTTTTTCAAGGGACCGACTGAATTGAACGATAAATGCGGGAACATAACAAAGCAATATGATCATCGGGACTGGGTGAAATAAACGACACTTACGGGAAAACGATGATTCGGAGAACGATCGATCGAGATTCCACTGTATATATATATATATATATATATATATATATATATATAACGACAGACAATCAAAGGCAACGTTATAGGTTAAGGCGAATCAACTACCTGAATCTCGTTCGAGATAAATCTACAGATAATTTACACACAAATATTACATTCCTTTCATAAGGATTCCACTGAAGAATAAACTTAATGTGGTAAAGATTTAAAAATATTTATAAATAGATATATATATATACTTTCGGTTTACGCGTATTTTTATGCGGCTCACGAAGGCACTTTTACGGTATAAAGATTACTTGATAATAGAACATTTAAAGCTGTGACAACAAATTCTGTATTCCTCTCATACACTTTCTTATAATTTCTTTAAAGGGGTGGACATTTAATCTAGTTTAAGATTTCGCTGAACGAAACAATGTTTTCTCCCCAACAGTCGAAATAAAAACCACACCCATTTAAATGTGTACGTGGAAGGTTTGATTATGAAGTGAACACACCCAGACGAATCGTCGCATTGCAAAGGAGTTTCGTTAATTTCGGCTAAACCTGAAAAATATTTGGTCTTTTCAAAACTTTTCTCGCTCACAAAGGATGAAAATTAATTGAGTCTAATATTTTGCCAAGTTTTGCACAATCCTCAATGCAGGTAAATTTAATGTGAATATTTTCTATTTTGTCCCATTCCTCTGGTGTTAATGTTATATAATGGACTGAAACAACACCACATAAGTGGCAGAACATATGCTTTAATATATTTTAGTTCTCAAATGTTCAGTTCTTCCTGTCATGTTTTTATTTCTTGGTCTTTATTTTAAGGCTTTATTTGAAGTTGTCTGACTATAAATTAATCTTTAATTTAATCTCTCCGCTTTTGAAGGGTGGAATTCCCAACAGCTTTCCCTCACATCTCTAGTATAATTTGGTGCTTGCTTCAATGTCTAGAAGAAGGGATTCGAACCCGCTACTGCCAGATAACTGTTACACTACTGTTTTATTTCAGCAGTTACGGAAATATTTAAATCTGAATGGAATGCTATGATTTGATTCCGCCTGAATACACAGGTTTTCTGTGTTGTAAATTGAAGTAAATGATTTTTATATTTAACTAGCGGCCCGTCCCGACTTTGTCCGGGTTGAACAAAATATTATACCAATAAATTTCCAGTTGATAGCCAATAAATTGTAAATCTTTTTTTTACCTTAATAATAACCTAAATAATACCTTAAATTAATATTACGTTAGTTAATAATTAAAGTTAATTTTTTAAAAGAAAAAGGCGTGCCGGAGAACGGCTAGGTTCGAACCGCTACCGTCAGTACACAAGCCCACCGCGATAGCACCACGCTAAGGATCGTTGAAAGCTTCGGCACAAAAAGCGGTAGAAGACAGTAGCGGTAACAATGGAGATTGTTAGGATTAAGCCCCTAACTTTATTTCTACTGATCAGATATATATAATATACAGCCTATGTCCATCTGTAATAATGTACCTTTCAAACAGTGAAGGAATTTTTCAAATAGGTGCAGTGGTTCTGGAGATTACCCTCCACATAAAAAATCGCTCTCTCTTTATTAGATTACTAGCGGCCCGTCCCGACTTTGTCCGGGTTGAACAAAATATTATACCAATAAATTTCCAGTTGATAGCCAATAAATTGTAAATCTTTTTTTACCTTAATAATAACCTAAATAATACATTAAATTAATTTTATGTTAGTTAATAATTAAAATAATTTTTTTAAAGTAAAAGGCGTGCCGGAGAACGGCTAGGTACGAACCGCTAGCGTCAGAACAGAAGCCCACCGCGATAGCACCACGATAAGGATCGTTGAAATCTTCGGAACAAAAAGCGGTAGAAGACAGTAGCGGAAACAATGGATATTGTTAGGATTAAGCTCCTAACTTTATTTCTACTGATCAGATATATATAATATATAGCCTATGTCCATCTGGACTAATGTACCTTTCAAACAATGAAAGAATTTTTCAAATAGGTACAGTGGTTCTGAAGATTACCCTCCACGTACAAAATCCCCTCTCTCTTTATATATTAATATAGATAGCACCACGCTAAGGATCGTTGAAGACTTCGCCACAAAAAGCGGTAGAGGACAGTAGCGGTAACAATGGAGATTGTTAGGATTAAGCCCCTAACTTTATTTCTACTGATTAGATATACATAATATATAGCCTATGTCCATCTACAATAATGGACCTTTCAAACAGTGAAAGAATTTTTCAAATAGGTACAGTGGTTCTGAAGATTACCCTCCACGTACAAAATCCCCTCTCTCTTTATATATTAGTATAGATTTTCAATTTTAATTGATGAAAAGGGCGAGCCCTAGTAAAAACACCCTATAATAATTAAGTATGATATGCTAATTTGCGAACAATGGGAAAATGCACACATTTCAGTTTGACTTGAAATTGATAAATCAACCAAATCTTTTGAAAAATGCACATCAGGGATTAAACGCAAAAAAGATTTGATGACAACCCTAGTAAAAAATTAATTGATGTATTTCGGGGGGTATTGTTGTCATTGTCGAAGCAACACAATTCTTGCTGGATCCAATCTTCAACCGGGATTTTACTTACAAGTAAAAATATCCACTACCCCTAAACTTATATCCAGGAACAACCAGCATGCAACTGATTGTCTCCAAAATATCCCATAGTTTTGTCGTGCTGAAGATTCCCTCTCATGACATATGAAGTGAAGTACACATTCATGATCGCTGTTTAATATGATAGACATGTGGGATTTTTTTCCGCAGTCTACAACCTACTTTTTGAGTATATAATTTAAAACCAATTGAATAAAACGTGACATTCCTGAATAAAAAAATAGACTTAAGTTTTAATCTGAAATATGTGGTTCTCTGAAAAATCTAGAAACATTAGGCTTTACATTCGTTTTATTTTTTTTTCTTTTCTTTGAAGTTCTGTTATTTTCAGTGACGCTTTAAGCAGGCCCTTTCGACCTTACTCTTTAATTATAGAGATGCTTCACATTTTAGAAGAAGAACAGTTATAAACTTTTATATACTTTTGAAGAATATTAGGTAAAAACCGGAATGTTTTAAATGCGCATCACGTATCTGAAAACTGTTTTTAAACTGTTACGTTTTTCATGTTTAAATAGTAATTTGCTTCAGTCACGTGAAATAAAAAAAAATAACTTATTTACAAGCGTTATTTTTACTAACCAAAATTTGTAAATATATTTGAAATATCTTTAAATTGATGCAAATTGTTCATATGCGTGATACCTTAATATAAAGTACGCGTGTAATAACAGAGTTAAATAACGCGTTTAGATTTAAATTTATATAAGCGGCGTTTTAAAATATTCATGGTTTGTTTGCATACGGCTAAAACACAAAACAACACAGTTTTACAAAGCACTAGGAAGCAGAAAAGGAAGAAAATGTTTTGAATGTCATGTTTTAATTTGAAATAAATTAAATAAAACATTTTCAATTCTGCGATGGAGGAGAATTTATATTTTTTTTTAAATATAAATCTGTCAAAATATTTTCAAAATTTATCAAATAGAAAATCTCAAAGCACATGGATTCTTCTCTGCCATGTTTAAAAGTTATAGTAAAAGAATATTTTTGTGGATATGGAGTGGATTTTTTCTGTGCTATGATTTTAACGCTTGGGCAAGCTTTTAAATTTTTCCTGGAAAGAAATCGTGTTGTCAATTATTCAGGTTTTAAAAAATTTTCCCTCAAAGGGATTTTTAAACAATAAAATATATTTCATCTTTTATTTGGATCTTAAAATTTCAATTATTTTTCTAATATTTATTTGCTGCATTGAATATATCTATAAAATACCTTTGTTATCTTATATGTTGTTGCTTTTTTATATTTTATTAAATCTATTTTTATATACTAAGATATCATACTAAGTATTAATTCGCAGGTAAATCTGAGTATTCTGTGGTTGTTTTAGATGACAGCATGATTGGGAGATGCAATCGAAAAGTATAGCAGTGTGGATATCAGGAAGAATTCGGTTTCCCAGCTGTTCATTTGCTGTCCAATTTTGTACTGAATGCCAGAAAGTGAGGCTGACTGTTATTGTTTTAGAATTTAAAACGTTTAAAATTCGATATTATGTCATAATTAAATACTAAACCATGTTCTTAAGTGTGATCGATTCCAAGTCTCAAAGCACAAGTTCAGGCTAAACTTAAGGGGACAGTAGACTTTCAAAATTTTGAAATTTGTCCAAAAATTCGATTTTTTTTTATTTTATTGAATTGTGAAACTACGGACGAGTAGGAATGTGTTGCAAAAAAGAATTGGTAATTTCTGTGATTACTTTCCTAGTTATAGGCATTTGTATTTAATTCAGATATTATGTGGTTACTAATAGCAATAACTTTAAACGTGTTTTTCTCAAAATAAAAATTTTCATGTCCTACGAATATTCAAACTGCTTCAGACGCATTTCTAATTATCGTATTCCTTTGAAATTTAAGTTTGATATACTTAACTCTATATCAAATAAATCTTATTGAAAATAATTATGCTTCGTAGCTGAGAATTCCTAAATTTTGTACTTGAAAAGATGATTTATAGGTATTTTGATTAATAAAAAGGGTGTTTTCATTATTATTTTTTCTCTTTATATTTTTAATGAATGCTTAAAATAAGCCATAATTTTTAATGTTAGTTCTATAAGGTATCCTGTAAATTAAAATTACCATGTTATATGCAAAAAAAATGCGCATGGAACATTTTTAATTAGGTCAATTTTTGATATAATTAATAATTCATAATTCATAAATTATTAATATTTCATCATTAAATTTTAACCACTTTACATATCTATGGTACTAATCACATATTCAAATTTCAATCAAATCCATTCAAAACAAAACAAGTTAGGCTTGAAGGTCCACTGTCAACTTAAACCACTAAATCTTCCAATACACTGTGCCTCCCCTGCTCCCTAAGAAAAGGCAAGATTTGGATGAATAAATCATGAATATAGTTAACACTCTCAGGGCCCACAACCTCCACCGTTTGCAGGGTGCAGAATGTTCCCCCTCATTTTTTTTAACCTAATGAATCTTGAAAAACTTTCCAATTAAAGGTTGCAAAATGTTTTTACTTCTTTAAACTGATAACAGATGGCAGTACTAACCATTTTTCTGCTCATTTAACTGGAATACATTGAATGCAAGTGAAAGAAAGACAAGATTTAGGTGTTTGCACTATGCACACTGTGCTCCTCAAAGGGTTAAAGAGGTAAAATATGTACAACGTGGATCTATTCTATTCTTGCACGGGAATAATTGTTGATACATTTCAGTATATCGAGTCAAAAACGAAACATTTTAACCACAAACTATGCTAGTTAAAGAAAAACTAGTTACAATCTTCAAGGGAACGGTAGACGTTAAAATTATTTTTTTACTTTTTATCACAGAGATATAAAATTTTGTTCATTTATACATTTCTTCCTAAGCATACAAAGTACCTTAAAAGAAATTTCCAATCTTATTATAATTTTAAAATTTTTCAAAAATTTAAAAATTTATAAACAAAATTTTAAAATGCTCCTTACGACTTATTTTTTTATATATATTTCCTTGATTTTACATTGTAATCACTTAAAACTGTATTGCAAGCAAAACTGGATATCGATTATTTAATCCATTGAATAGTAAATTTTTGAGAGATTTTTTTTTCTGAATTCCATCCTGATTTTCATCAAATTTTAGCCTTTTAATAAGTTATAAATCAAATTTAATTAACTTATGAAGTCGTATTGTGATATGCATGCCCACTTTCTTTGTATACAGTATCAAGATTCTTACTTATCAATTGCGTGAATTTTAAGCAAAAATTAAGTCGCATGGAGCATACAAAAAATCTAAAATCCTTGAAAAATCTGTTTTGAGACACATTTAAAGTTTGTAAGGTTTATATAAGATTCGATTCATAAGAATCGAACTTTTAAGTGAATAAATAAAAGAAGCCGCTTGAGATATGCTAATTTCAAAGCATATGCGGTTGGTAAATACCAAGCAGCTAGATTAAAGAAACGAAGTGAGAGGAAGTGTTGAGGAAACGGAAGGAAGTGAAAAGAGTTTGCAAGCAGCAGCTAGAGGTGCTTAGCTAGGTTGATGCTAACCTACGCGAGTACGTGTTTGACGAAAGTTATTTAGCGTTCTGTGGCCTAAAGTTTACGTAGCAGCATTGCTGTTTTCACTTTAAAGTATTGTGAGTATTTCAAACTGAATTTCTTTGCAACGTGTCCATACTGAAATAATATGCCTTGCATGAATGTTATATATATATATATATATATATATATATATATATATATATATATATATATATATATATATATATATATATATATATATATATATATCGTACTAGTAGTACGTATACTTATTGTCGAAAAGCAAAATCTATATGTGCAAATATTTAAATAAACGTTGTTTTATGTATAAACTGTGTTTGGATCTAATTCAAGTAGAGTGCCCCTTAGAAAATCTCTGTAAGTTTATTACTGCACTTACCTTTATTACTTACTTCGTAGAAGCTTCATAATTATTTTTAACTTGAAAAAAAAACTATTTTGGTACTATTATCCTACAGGTATATATATATATATATATATAATATATATATTATATATATATATATATTATATATATATATATATATATATATATATATATATATATATATATATATATATATATTATATATATATATATATATATATATATATAATATATATATTATATATATATATATATTATATATATATATATATATATATATATTATATATATTTACAATAACACAATCAATATTACAAAAAAAAAAGATTTCCTCAAATAAAGGTCCACGGTCCCTTGAAAGAGAAAAATTTATACCACGCGTAAAAAATACGTCAAGATTTTATGAGAGAACTTTCGAGATGATGGCCAATTTATCACTGCTGTGTTATATCGAGAAAAACTCTATAATCTTTACATCTAAAATTCATTTCTCCTGGATCACAAAAGATTCTTATCTGCCTGATGCAGGACCACAAATATATCAATTTTTATATCGGTTTAATTTTCTGCTCAAGTAAAAAGCGTCTCGCAACGCATACCAAAATTAATTGGCTTTTCAAGAACACATAAATTCTTTCGGAACAGAAGCAAAGAAAATAGTCAGGGATTATTTTGTTTTGGGATTGCTTAGAAAGACAAGAAAGATTAAAAAAGACAATATATACTACTGCCTGTGCACAGGAAAGCATTTATTCTTCGAGATAACTACAGTATAATTAAAAGACATTCATAGATCTTTAGTGAATAAAAACATTATGTTGCCATTTGCCACGAATTTCATAAGTGATTGTGGATCATTCAAATATATTAACATGCCCATATTCTGTTAATTATAACTAATTTGTTTACGTACGAGATGAGTAATTTGTAACAAGAGTTATTCATAATAAAGCGATGATAAACATGTTATCTTATAAGAATGCTAACAACCCTTCCCATTTTTCTTTTATGTTCCTGGAAAAGCATACAAATGTACAAATCGATATACGAAAATTTTTTTACTTCCATTTTTGAGACTGAATTTTTGAATTTACAAATGAAAATAAATGCAGTTTATTATGTAACTACTACATTTATTGCACAGTTAGATGAGCAAAAGTGTTTCGTTTGCCTTTTTTTATGGACGTGTTGGGGATTTTTATGTAAAAATCATTAACACGGGCATCAAATAATATTTATGTCAAAAACATTTGTGCCGTATTTTAAATATTCTAATACAATTTATATAAATATAGCGTAAATGTTTTCTAAGGAGTTGCTTTTGAAGTTATATTTTTACATTTCAACAACAACAAAAACATGGCTTATACCCAAGCGTTAGTTATAGTTAATTTATACAACAGTAGACTGACATTTTCAAATAAGTAGTATACTATCTATATATATAAAACAGTTCCGTAACTGACTGACTCACTGACTGACTGATTGACTGACTGACACACAACGCACAGACCAAACCGCTGGACCTAAAGGGCTGAGATTTTGCATGGTCATTCTTCTTTTGATGTAGGGGTGCACTAAGAAAAATTTTTGAAAAACTTTTCTTAGATTTTTTTAAAATTAAATTTTTAAGCTGTTTTAGTAACTTTTTTTAAGTTTGCATTTAAAATAATAACTTGAGGGTTATAAAATTTATATCACGAGAAAGATCATAAAAATTCCTTTCAAATGAAATCTTTTTCGAATCTTCACCTCCATTTTCTGATGTTTGGGGAATTTTTAAAGATTCATTTTTAGAATTTAATTTATTAAATACCGATCACGTGATTTCTTTTTCTGGTACTTAAAATAAATTTATCGTCACATTCATAACATCTAAATAGACAAAAAATATTTTTTTCTTGCTAATGCGGCAGACGATTGGACATTATCCAAAAAAATATTAAAATACAATAAAGGATATTATGTTCCTCAAACTGTACTATATTAACTGTACTCTATTCATTAGTATGTCTTACTACATTTAATTTGAATATTTTCTTCTACATTATTTTCTCTTTAAAAATATCCCTTATGATCTTTTTAAATATATATATATATATATATATATTATATATATATATATATATATATATATATATATATATATATATATATATATATATATATATATATATATATATATTTATATATATATATTATATCAATTCTATACATTGATAGTCGTATTTACTATAAATATATATATTTATTTATTTTGGGCATTAATTGTATACATTGACCATTGTATTTAATTTGAATAAACTCCGTAGCGAAATGCGGGTTTTCAGCTAGTAACTCATATATTTTAAACCTTTAGAGAATGTAATTCTGAACAAACGGATGCAATGAAGTCTATTTCTTGAAGACGAAAGAACTTAGGGGATAAGAGTGTACTCACCCAATACCACTGCAAAGCCTCGTGATCATGAACAGACCATAGGTTGGCATAAAAGCTGTAACAACGGCGAAGATAGCATTCGTGGTCAATGCTGACACCAAGGTCCGTTTCCGTCCAAGTTTATCCCCGAGGGTGCCCCAGACGAGACCTCCAATCATCATACCCAGAAACGATATAGCAGCTTGAAAGAATAATAAAATTATTATGAAACTGATTTCATTATTTATAATATACAGTTCTTCATAATACAGAAGAAGAAACTCAACATTTTAACCTTTTCCTTACGGGGTGGGATAACATGTATCCCAAGAATACGGGCCAAAGAATGAATATACATATACATATATATATATATATATATATATATATATATATATATATATATATATATATATATATATATATATATATATATATATATATATATATATAAATACACATATATATATACATACATACATACTTACATATATATATATATATACATACATACATACATACCTATATATATATATGTATATGTATATGTATATGTATAGATAGATATATATGTGTATATATATATGTGTGTATATACACTGCTGGCCACTGTAAATGCAACACCCTGAAGGAAACATGCAAATAACATGAAATTTACAACATGCATTAGCGGAGGTGAGATATGCAAATGATTAGAATTTCAGCGCAGACGTACATCACGCGCGCCTGTGGCGCCACTTCAAAGCGCTATTTAAGGCTTGGAGATTTCGACGATTTCAAGTTCGGCAATTGTGTTTTTCTTGTGTTTTTTTCAAAAAAAACGAACAATTATGCCTCGTCGAAAACTGCGATCATCTTTTGATCAAGTATCCGAGTTCGACAGAGGAAGGATAGTGGCCTACCGAGATTGTGGATTATCTTTCAGGGAAATCGGTAGTCGTGTTGGACGAAACCAAACAACTGTAATGCGGATATGTGATCGTTGGATGCAGGAGGGTACGACGGACCGGCGTGTTCGATCGCAACCACCTCAGCGCACCACTGCACGTGATGACAGGCTAATTGTGCGCATGGCAGTGACGGATCGCTCAGTCACATCACGAACCATAGCACAGCACATGCAGTCTGTAACGCATCATCCAGTGTCTGCGCGTACCATTCGACGCCGTTTACAGCAGAGTGTTCTGTCCGCAAGACGTCCATTGTTTTTTCTACCCTTGACGCAGAACCACAGACGTCTCCGCCGCCAATGGTGCGATGACAGAAGGATGTTGACGGCAGAATGGAATGAAATTGTCTTTACTGACGAGTCACGCTTCTGTCTGCAACACCACGATGGTCGCTTTCGAGTCTGGAGACACCGTGAAGAGAGGATGCTGAACAGCTGCGTTATGCACCGCCACACTGGTCCTGCACCGGGTATTATGGTATGGGGCGGTATTGGATATCACTGTCGCACACCTCTAGTACGCATTGCCGGTACTTTAGACAGCCAGCGCTACATCTCCGAGGTTTTGGAGCCAGTTGTCCTTCCTTACCTTCAGGGCTTGCCCACAGCCATATTTCAACAGGATAATGCGCGACCACACGTGGCACGCATTGTCCAACGGTTCTTCGTCAATTGGCAGATTGAATTGCTTCCCTGGCCGCCTCGCTCTCCGGATCTTTCGCCGATAGAAAACATGTGGTCCATGGTTGCTCTACGATTGACCCAGATTCCATCCCCAGCTGCCATAGTGTGACATGGAAATCGACTTTGTAAATATATTTTATTATCTCATAGTCTTGATACAGCATTGATTCGGTTCCATGCACATTCTAGTGTATCTGTTTTATTATGTATGTCCTAAGATGTATGTGTGTTGGGTTCGCGCCTGTATTTTGTACCGGTTTCTGGAAGAAAGGTATGTACCTCCCGGAGGCAAATTTAGCTTATCGTAAAGAGAGGTTTTTTGTATAAGAATAAAAGCGTGACTTGCCACCCCTTCTCGGCTGTAAAGGGGTCTAGCGTCCCCATAGCAACGGCCTAGCAACATCTTTTAGCCAATGAGAGCTGAAAGGTGTTTGTTCGAGGATAGCTGACCTCTGCTCGCCCCAGTTCAAAAAGAAGTAATAAAAAAACGTTTTTTGAGTCAGTTGGAGTTTTAGCAGCGACAGCAAGAGGACCTCGTGGTGGTCCTATCGATCCTATCCGCCATTTTTTTCTTGGCTTGCTTCGCCGATTCCGCTGGTCGACTTATGAGAAACGAGATGCTTCTATTCCATACGAAGGTGGTGGTAAGTTAATATTATTTTGTGTTATATTTATCAGGCGAGAGCACTGTGATTTCATTTTATGTAATTTGAATTTTATGTGTTATAATAATCTTGTAATGTATGATATTAATTGATATGATTATCTCTGTAAAAGTTTGTAGTCAGTGTATAAATTAATGCAAGTAATATGAAGAGAAATTAAATGGTTACATTAGATATTAAATTTGAGACGTACTCTTCAGTTATTCTCAGACATGTGTCAGAGTATATTTCCCAAATTAATAATTTAGCAAAAAAATAAATAATTATTTAATAAGCCACTATACAGAATATGCTAATTAGCATATGTTCTAACTTAATTTAATACATAGCATATCAACTTTGGCAACGTGTGGAAGCTGCTTGGTCTGCTGTACCCCTAGAACTCATCCAAAGTCTCTTTGAATCAATGCCGAGGCGTGCGGCAGCGGTGATCTCCAACAATGGCGGCTACTCTGGCTACTGATTTTGGCAGGAACCACACTTCACAGAAGTCTATAAATTTAATCATTTGATACTTGGTCAACATGTTATCTACAAAATAAATTTTGTTGTGATATCTCTTGTCTTGCTTGGTGTTGCAATTTGGATGGCCAGCAGTGTATATATATATATATATATATATATATATATATATATATATATATATATATATATATATATATATATATGTATACATACATACATACATATATATATATATATATACACATATATATATATATATATATATACACATTCATATATATATATATAAATATATATATATATATATATATATATATATATATATATATATATATATATATATATATATATATATATATATAACCCCCTTAATGACCGTTCTTACAAAGGGGTATGCAATTTCCCGTTCTAAAGGGGGAATGTGGAAAATGGGCCCCGTAAGCTAAAGGTTAAATTAGAAAAGAAATGCATTTACGCTATACATACAAAGACGACATCATGTTTTTTTACTACCTATAAAAACGTGGGCTTCATAAGCCTTAAGTAAGCTTGCTTAGATTTATGCTAACTTGCAATACTAACTTATAAATAATCTCTGTTTAAGGCGACAATGGACCTTCAGATTGACAAAAATAAGTCTCCAAAACGATTTTTTTTCTTTCAGAAAATGATTCTGCAGCGCATCAGCTTTAAATTAAAAAAAATGTATGCTGATCCGATCATTATTAATCGAGTTATAAATATTTTTTTCAAACGTAAAAAATGGAAATATTAGTCAAATTAAAACCTTAAATGCCATTTTCTCAAAACAAGTTTTCATGTCGTTTCGGTAAGTTCAAAATGTTACATGCGTCATAATTTTTCTTGAATTTTCATAAAATTTCAAAAAATTATTATCTATATATGTTACAATAAAACTTAGTAATCAATTCATTATACTATTTTAAAACAACTTAAAATTGTTACAATAAAAAAATTTTTTTTAATAAAATTTTGCATAAAAGGACATATTTTTAACGATTTACGTATATTCTAGTTTCTATAAATATGACTGCAAATCAAATATTGCTGCTAACTTTTATTATAACTATATAAAGCTAGCTTAAGAGAGAAAATTAGATATCTGAGACAAAAATTAATGCGCATGGAGCATTTTTAAATAGAGTAATTAGCAAACTGATTTTAATTAATATCTTAATTAATTACATTCTGATTTTTTCTCTCTATTCTAAAAAAAAGTAACTGCCGCTGTCAAAAGCTTGTCACGCTATCTCCTCCGAAACCGCTGGGGGTATCGGGTCGAGATCAATATCAATAGATGCAGAACAATGTGGGGAAGAAAGTAAGACATGTCTCATCTTTGTCGGCCTTTAAGTTTTTTTTTTATTTTATGTTTTGTGGAAAATATTGACTTTTTCGTGTTCAGATTACGATAACTCGCCAAAAAAGGATCGTAGAATTTTGATTTTTTTACAGTCTAAGACTACAGACATGTCTCCTTCAAACAAGACCTCATTTGTTTAAAAATAATTTAAAACAGACTGATATTTTCATTAAAATTTAAAATCCACTTTTTCGACAAATTTATGCGTTTCGACAAATATAAGTTCGATGCTCTCAGATTTATTATGTTACAAAAAAAAATATTTACATCATCTGGAAGACGAAAGCTTCTTCATTCATATAAACCTCATTTCAAGTCTCTATCTTAAAATTTTGATTTTTAATTGAATTTTAAAAAATACTTCAAAAAAATCTTCTCATTCGCTTCCTTTGCAGAAGGACATGAAAGAAGATCCAATTTTTCACCCATAGGCGGGCTTCATCCACTTCGCATAAGGGTGACTGACAACAGTAAATGGCTGTTATATTGCCCGAGAATCACCCCTATGTATCTCGCTATTAGGCAAAACAGAGGAGCGAGCCTAGCGTGAAAGCCCTTAGTTTTTTAAATTTAGAATTTCCATCTTTAAACAACACTGTATAAGATACAAAATTTCATAGCAATTGGTTAATATATAAAAAAAAAAGTTTTTCATGGTCCATTGTCGCCTTAAAATATAACTACTTCTCACTGCCGAGGAAGAGATTATCGAAAATTAAACATATATTTTTCTTTGAACTGAATAGCATTTTTAGATAGCCTTGCATCACTTAACTTATTGCTTTTGTGACCTTTATGAATATATTTTTAAAAATTTTACTAATCATTCTTTAACTGAACTCCTTTCACTTTCTTTATTTGATATATTGAAAGTTTGTTACGTAGTATACCCAATTATATTACATTAAGGGAACCATGACACACAATTCTAGCTTTTTTTATTTAAACAATTTGCGATGATTATTTTTCCTTAAATATCTCCTCTTATAAATATTATTATACCTATTGAAATTACCTCATCAATTTGAAACTTTCTTCTAGTAAAAAATCAGCCTTATTAAATTTTAATTACTTCCAAGGGAAAATATTTTTTTCCGAGTAATTTTTACCGCCAGGGAAAATATTTTCAGAATTTTCCATCTAAGCCAAAGATCAGGAAATCAGTTTAATGAAAACATAAAAAAGATACGTAGTAAAAAAAATCTCAGTTACCTTGCAAGGAATTTTATGTTATTACATTCGAAAAGCTCTGTTGTGCGTACAGAAAACGTGTGCTTTCGGAAAATTTTGTGTCTTGGAACCCCTGAAATACTACAGTAACTTTGATTTGAGCTTTGAATTATTTGCCTAGAAATTGTATATACAGATTCATTTCACTTTAAAATAAGACAGGAAAACAAGTTCAATAATCCTCGGACTTCTTTCAAAGTCCGATGATTTCACAGTAGAAGTAGATTAAAGTACATGGCTATTTTCTCAGTAAACATAGATTAAAGCAAAGAAAGTTCCTACTTTCACTGTATGAGGAAATATAAAGAACTACTTTGGAAAATAATCTGTGAATAGAAAAAGCATTAACATTTCTCTATATTTCTCTTGAATATTTACTGTATTTACATGTACAGCTTGAAAATGAAAAGAGTAATTGAAACACAACAGACAAAGTACAGAGGCTGTTCACACATTTTTTAGACGATGTATATTGTATTCACAAAACTAAATTACATAAAATTCTTGTGTTTTTAATGTTCTATTTGACATCCCTTATTCTGACCTTCTGCATTACAATTTTAACGGGATGCATCTTTTAGAATGCTTTGATTTTTTTAATCTGCCCAAAGTTACGTTTTTGAGGAAATTAAAATAATTTTTTGTTATGATTGTTTAACGCAAGAAGATTAAAATTTACGGAAAGTACAAATGCAGAAAAAAAGTCACGGATATATGTAAACAAGAATCTTAAAAACTTAATTACTATGTAATTCATGGAACAAAATCAAAGTACTTCCTTAGTACACCAACGCATTTCCTTTGTAACTCGATATAATTTACTTTCTTTAAACAATGTCACCAAAAATATTAACCTTCTCCTTACGGGGTGGGATAGCATGTATCCCAAGAATACGGGTTCAAGAATAAATATATATATATATATATATATATATATATATATATATACAGAGGCTGTTCACACATTTTTTAGACGATGTATATTGTATTCACAAAACTAAATTACATAAAATTCTTGTGTTTTAAATGTTCTATTTGACATCCCTTATTCTGAACTATCTTTCGACACCGCAATTTCCAGGATAATAATGCCTTTTGAACTGTCAGAAGAGGTATTCTATCCCATTCCTCCTGAACTGTTTTCCAGAGTCCTGTAAGGGTTTTGGGACGACGTTTGTATAATGCAGATTTTAAAAGTCCGAAAGCCCAAAAATCCATAGGTGATACACCGGGAGATTTAGTAGGGATATCAGTGAAGGGTATGGCCTTGATACCAGTTTTTTGTTCCATTTCTTTTAGGAAATTTACAGTGGATTTTGATATGTGACTGTAGCTTTCTCCTGATGGAGTCTCACAGATTGATGGCACTGTGGGTAAAGCGATGGTAATTCATTCAGAAAAATTGGCGATAAAATATGTTCCTGATAGTATTTGGAGTTAATCTTGACATTTTTTCCCTCTCTCTTTATTTTTAACTTGCCATTATAAGAAAAACCAGCAACAATCATGAATCCCTTAGAAAAACTTAAAAAACTCGTCTAAAAAATGTGCGAACAGCCTCTGTATATCGCGTAAATAATGTTACCTACGGCAAATTTTGAAAAATTAGTGAGAAATTTTAAACCCATTTGAAACTGCCTTAATCCCTCTTCTGTTGTTGTTGATAATGCCCCTGGCTGGAAATCCCTCTTAGAAATATAAATCTAGAAGCACCTTTAAACCTTTCTTATAATAAAATAAATTGTTACGAATTTTAAGCATTCCTTTCAGTAAATTTTCTCATCACTATGTGTTTTAAGAGGTATTGTTTTTGTTAATGTTGTGTAAAAAAGATTAATGCAAGTTTTCGAACATTAGTAGAGGTACTGAAATGAGTTATAATTAAAAAGACTGTATCATGTACTTTAAAGGAAATGTTTCACTGAATTGTGATTGACTAAATTATATTTAATTATGCATATTTATTCGAAAGGCAAACTGCAAGAATCTACAAAATTAT
>OU015492.1:222311249-222346249 GCA_907164885.2 Dolomedes plantarius | reverse complement strand
CTAAGACATATAATTCTGGGTAAGTTGTCCGTACTAAACGCTCTAAATTCCTAGTACCTGCAAAACATTTAAAAACGCATCATTTCCAAAAGAATTCCGATTTATTCTTGTTCTAATGTTTAGTTACGGTGAATGCCATTGTGTTATCACAAAATGTCTCTCAAATTGCCATTTCTACATTGCTTAAAACAGGGTACTAACGTGTAAGGTATATATAAGATTCGATTCACAAGAATTGAACTTTTGAGTGAATGAATTAAAGAAGCTGCTTGAGATATGCTAATTTCGGCATACGCGCTTGGTATAAATACCAAGCAGCTTGATTAATACAGAGGTTGAAAGAAGGTGTTGTTAATGTTGATAGATAAGCGAGAGGGCGCTACGAGGTAAGCAGTTCCAGGTGTTAACCGGCGCTTGTGCTTAGCAGGCCCAAAGTTTACGTAGCAGAGCTGCTGGTTTGACTCTCTGCTGGTTTGTGAGTATTGCAAAGTGTATTTTTATTGAATGCTAATATATATATTCCGTACAAGTAGTACGTATGCTTGTTGCTGTAAAAGCAAATTCTATATGAGCAACGAATTCAAGAAACATTCTTTCATGTATAAACTGTGCTTGTATCAAATTCAAATAGAGTACCCCTTAGTATACTCTATAAACGTTATGCAACGTCTCTGAAAATGTCAGATATAATATGATTATAATACTACATTTTCTTTATGTAACAACACTATAGGGTTAACCTCTTACTGCATGGTTCAAAAACGGCAGTGCATTAATTCTAACCGAAGCAGCTGAAAGTCGCAGGTTTGCCAACCTATATGTCTTAACAAAATAACCCCTTTCATGGTTCTTGGAATAGATTTCTGAATTTAAAAATGGGTGAGTGCCTTGCCTGTGCCAGGGCATCTTCGTGGAACTGCGATAGAACCGACACGTCCGTGTCCACGTAGTCCATCTCTCGAATATCGGTGACCGGTACATCTGCCGGGATGCCTTCCTCTGTGTAAGACGCGCTGGTCGGTCCATCCTTGCTGATGAGGAGAGATTCGCTCTCGGAATCCTCCTTCTTAAACATAATCTAGAAGCTGTGTCAGAATGTCGACCCACAACGAATCAGTGTCCTGAAAGGAAGAGAGAAAATCTATATATATAAAACAGTTCCGTAACTGACTCACTGACATACACGCACAGACTAAACCGCTGGACCCAAAGGATTGAAATTTTGCATGGCGATTCTTCTTATAGTGTAGGGGTGCACTAAGAGAGATTTTTGAAAAATTCTTCTTAGATTTTTTTAAATTAAATTTTTAAGCTGTTTTAGTAACTTTTTTTAAGTTGCATTTAAAATAATAATTTGAGGGTTATAAAATTTATATCACGAGAGTCTGTAAAATTCCTTCAAAATGAAATTTTTTTCGAATTTTTACCTCCATTTCCTGATTTTTGGTGAATTTTTAAAGATTCATTTTTAGAATTTAATTTGTTAAATGCTGAACACGTGATTTTTTTCTGGTACATTTAATAAATTTATCGTCACGTGCATAACAACTAAATAGACAAAAAATATTTTTTTTCATACTAATGCGGAAGACTATTGGACATTATTTTGTCCATAAAAATATCCCTTACGATTTTTTTATAAATATATATATTTTTTCTACATCAATTGTATATATTAATCGTCGTATTTATTATAAATATATATATATATATATATATATATATGTATATATTTCGGCATTAATTGCAACGTTGACCGTTGTATTTAATTTGAATGTGCTCCGTAGCGAAGTGCGGGTTTTCAGCTAGTACTTATATAAGTATAAATGTGTGCGTGAAAATGGGCGCTATGTTAGATTTTTATACATAAGGGACTGAAATGGAGACAAATTGTCGTTTTTAGAGGAAATATATTAAAATTTAAAAATTTAGCACATTTAAATTTTCAAGTCTTAAAATATATACAGGAAGGAGAATATAGAATCATCCTTCCTGTAGTTTAGTCCCTGAAACGCAGTGTTTAACGTATGCTGTGTGATATTTATTCTTTTGTATAAAGAGTGATATGAGGATATTTTTAAATATTTTGCCAGTCAAGTAACTCTTTTCCATAAATTTACAATCGTATTTCACAAAAGCTTCTAGAACTTTCATTTTCTGACCAGGTACCTAGATCTTAAAGCCTTTTCCTATTCCAGCAAGGAGATAAAACAACTTCAACAAGATAATTTCCAGTCGATAACATAATAATCTATATATATAAAACAGTTCCGTAACTGACTCACTCACTGACTGACTGACATACAACGCACAGACCAAACCGCTGGACCTAAAGGGCTGAAATTTTGGATGGCGATTCTTCTTATACTGTAGGGGTGCACTAAGAAAGATTTTACAAAAATTCTGCTTACATTTTTTTAAATTAAATTTTTAAGCTTTTTTAGTGACTTTTTTACGTTTGCATTTAAAATAATACATTGAGGGTTATAAAATTTATATCACGAGAAAGATCATAAAAATTCCTTTAAAATGAAATTTTTTTCGAATTTTTACCTCTATTTCCTGATTTTTGGTGAATTTTTAAAGATTAATCTTTAGAATTTAATTTATTAAATGCCGATCACGTGACTTCTTTTTCTGGTACTTCAAATAAATTTATCGTCACGTGCATAACAACTAAATAGACAAAAATATATTTTTTTTTCTTGCTAATGCGGCAGACGATTGGACATTATTTTTTCTATAAAAATATCCCGTACGATTTTTTTATAAATATATATTTTTTTTCCTACGTCAATTGTATATATTGATCGTATTTATTATAAATATATATATATATATTTTTTTTTGGCATTAATTGCATACATTGACAGTTGTATTTAATTTGAATGTACTCCGTAGCGAAGCGCGGGTTTTCATCTAGTAAAGTTATAAAGCCATAATATTCTCTAATTAGTTTGGGTTTAGATGATGACATTCAGTGCCAAAATATGTGTTTGAGCCCCGCATATGGCACATGTGTTTGTAACTTTTCTTAATCGGCTTTAAGGTGGCTAGGAAAGCAAAATTATCAGACAAAGGCTTTTTTTTTCAACTGAACATTTTGATTCAAATAACGGAAACTGCATGTTTCTTTGAGGATTACTTTGCGATATACTTTTATGCTTCATTGCTTATGCGTACCCTACGGAACATCGTTACTTTAAGCCTATTTGTCTCGGAATATAGATTTTAATGATTTTCCATTCTGAAAAAGGTACCACTAAAATTTCTTCCATGGTATACCTGCAAAAGTCTGTACAATCGACCTTTGTTCTATATGCATAGATTAAACGAGAACAAAAAAGAAGAACAAAGTAAATAGAAATGTCGGTTAAGCACATAAACCGACAATTTAAAAACTTGAAATTTTACTTCTATAAACTCTAAAAGTTCGAATTAAAAATTTTTGAAAACAAAATTTGGAATCTTCAAGTCATTTTATACGCATAATGATTTTATATAAAAACTCATTTGAGGGGGGGAAACCATTATAAAATGTGAAAAAAAAATTCCAGTCCCGAATCCCATTAAAACAAAACTGCACTAAAATTATTCCATTTTAAGGAATGATCGCGATACTAAATATTATCCAAATAATTAGAGGGCATTTAAAGGCTGCGTTTTAATGCTTGCTTGTATAATTTTTGCAATAGGTCTAAATTTTCAAGACGCATAAACTGTACAGTAGGTGTTCAAAACGCTTAGACATACAGGGTGATCGTAAACTATGTCGACAAAGCAAAAGGGGTGGTAGTACACATCAAGCAGAACAATATATACAATGCATCCTAGCGCCGCATTCCACTCAGTGTGTCAGAAAGGCGTAAAGTTCAATGCCCAAGTTGAACTTTGGTGATTTGCTCGTGGGATCTTATCTCTTTCCAGAACGTCTCGCCGGTGGAGCGTACCGTGTCTTCCTAGAGCAAGTGCTTCCTGGTTTCTTGCAAGGTCTTCCTCTCCCCACACAGAGGTACATGTGGCTAATGCATGATGGAGCCCAACCACACTTTAGCGCAGCGACCCACCACTTCCTGAATGCCACATATCCTGAACGGTGGATTGGACCGTAGGGGACATGTGGCTTGGCGTTCACGCTCACCAAAGCCATTAGACTTCTAGCCATTAGAACCTAAAGCCATTAGACTTCTTGTTTTGGAGACACGTTAAATCATTGGTTTACGAGACACCTTTGGATTCCGTGGAAGATCTCACTGCTAGAATCGCTGTTGCAGTGAACAAGATTAATACGATACCAGGAGTGTACAAGAAGGTGCGCCAGTCTTTCATTCGTCGGGGTCAACTGTGCAACGAAACCCTGGGACGTCATTTTGAGCATCTACTTTGAGTCTTTCTCTAATCTAAGTAGGATTTTGCAGCTTATGATTTGGCTTATTCTCATTTTTTTTCCATTGACGAAACTTGGACACTAAACTTTATGCTTTTATGGCTCACTGAGTGGAATGCAGCCCTACGTTGCATCGTAAATATTGTTCGGTCTGATGAGTATAGTCCACCTCCCGCTAGAAGAGACCTGGCACCAGTGGAGTGACCTGTTTCTCGGAGATCTTCTCTTCGGAGGAAGGCAATACTATCAATCCTCTTATATTATTGGCATAGTTTTCGATCCCCCTGTATATAAGGAGACAGAACCAAAAGCACTAAGTACATCGATAACTTGAAATTCTTCTATTTGGACACGCGCCCATAAAGAGCAGTCTAATTAAAGATAATTAATTTTGAGCACTTTATATGTTCCCCGTGCACCTCTAACTATTACACTCGTTTGGGGTTAATAGTATACAGAGAGCATTCAAAAAAAATTTTAATGTAATCTAAAGTTAATCTAAATGAATCTAGTGTAAAATTTAACACGCAGTTGGAAGGCTGTTGATTTTGAATAGAAAAATAAAGCTTTTCAAATGACAAAACTTAAATACAGTAAATATTTATCACGAATGCTAAGTTTAATTCTGAGGAACTAAACTTTCTTGAAGAAATCATCATAAATAAAAATTCTTATGCTGCAATTATTTCTCGTGAAAGCTTCCGAAACATTGTCTAGAGGGAATAACAAGTTCTTTTAAAAATGCTGAAATCTTAGTAACTGAAAATATGTTTTTGATAATATTCACGAAATTCTATTTATCGTTATTTGGGCTTATTTTAGCTACATATCCAAGTCTACAAGTCTATAATGAATGCATTAAAGATTATGTAAACGCGTTTGATATTAAATAAAAAAAGATATTAACCAAAATTTAAACTATTAAGTGAATGCTCAGATATTAAATATACATCTCCACAATGAATAAAAATTAATTTTTATCCGTATTTGGCGAAATAATGTGATATGATAGTCAATTTGAATTCGCTAGTTATTGCGACTTTGGCTACAACTTTGCAAATATGGATCGTGTGATTTGTTTTTGCATAAAACCTATCCAAAACGTTAAATACATCGATAGCACAATATTGTTGTCTGGATTCAATTAGTTGAATGGTTAAATCGAAATATATTTTTAAACCTTTTATTGAAATACTTTTTTTTATCTAGCGACAAAAGAAAAATTCTTTTTTTTTCTATTTTAAGTTGTGATTTTTAAAAATATAGAAGGGAAGATTAAATACAAATTGTTTTTAAAAAATAGCTTCCTTCTGTGAAAGATTTCATTAAAAATATTTCAACATTTTTTCTCCCACAAATCTGAGTTATCAGTAAAATATACATAAATCAATAAACTTTGTATTAGCAAAGTTTAGAAATTTTATTACTTGGTTAATGTATTTTCCATAATTACTTGCATATATTAATCGAGAAAATATTTTGAAGCCTTTCAAGTAAAAAATTCAAATTAGGAGAAAATATCCGTTCTCTTATCGGCTATTTTACGGTAAGTTCAGTTTACAAGCTTTGGCTGCAGAAAAATTAGGTATGCTGTTAAAATTAAAAATAGATATTACATATTGAGAACAATTTGGGTAATCAAGTAAATTGATACCTTTCTGAAATGTCTAGCAACGAAATAAAAATGTTGCGTTAACATCAGTCCTGCTGAATATGTTTATAAAGCTAATTACATAAAATTTAATCTAGCTACTAGTATCTAAAAAAATCTTTCTTTTCATTAGTTAACTTTTCTCATTATTTCGGTGGCTTGGTTCTAAAAGCACCAATGTCAATTTTTTTTCAGATTTTGAGTTATTTATACCAAAAGTTTCCGTTTTAGTAAATCTTTAATTCTAAAAAGGTCACTGGCAAATAACAAACAGAAAGAGATATTTCCGTTATAATACTGTATCAGACAATGTCATTGAAGATCCAGTAAATTTAGGTCTGAAAAGGGCCAAAGACATATGTTTTATATAAAATAGTAACAGAAGAAATTTTTTTATATGATAAAAATAATGTTTTTTACGCTAACAATGAACAAGATAAAAAATAATAATAATGTGACGCGTCATATAAGAAAGATATAACATTCAGCAAAATGTACAATATCTTTGAATGACTTTCACTCAAAACTAACAATTTACATTGGCCCTTTTAAAACCGAGCCAAAGATTTTATTTAGAATTTCAAAGTAAAATCACAAAATTTCCTTTTATTTTGTGCTGTGACGTTGTCTCCACTACTACACAAAATTTGTAATTATATAAGTATGCGATGCCAGTTCCTACCCCTCAACATGAACATGTCATCTATCGGCGAAATGTTAAACTGAGCGGTCTCATAAATTCTAGGATAAGAGGCCATAAAGTTCGTGTAATGTGCGGTTCTGACGTTATAAAAGGCATAAATCCCAGAGTGGTTCGAGGGGTCTCTAGAATTTTGACACTACAGCGACATGTGGAATCCCATAAACTTTGAACACTTACGAGCACTTCAAACGCCAGAGAAAGCCTTTGAATTCGCCGACAGTATAAAAGAAGACCCCAATAGTCCACGAGAAAAGAGATCTGTTTTTGAGTGCCAGAGAGGGAGACGTTGCTCTCCTGGTCTTCGGCCTGATAGGCCGCGTTGTCGGTGAACCCGAAGCCGTCCTGACATATCTAACTGTAAATTCTAACTCGCTGTACATAATTGCTTTTTGTAGTTGTAGTGTTTAAGGTAGCTTAGTAAAATAGTTGAAGCGAAATGCTTTTCATATTATTGACTACGTTACAATGCCAACAATTAAACAATAGTGATATGAATGCCTAATAAATTATAGAGGAATTATTTCAAACTCAAATGATTACAAGATAAAAAGAACTTTTTATATACCATGTTTTTAAATTTTCTGTTGAATCATATAAACTTGACAATTCTATGGATAAATAAATACTTTTTAAATTTTTTTTGATGAATTATCCCATCAACTTGAAAGAAAATGAAGTTAATTGGAAGTTAACTTGCGTTTAACTTTTCGTTCCCGTCCCAACCAACAGATGGCTGCACCAGTCTACAAAACTAAATTAACTGAAAAGGATTCAATTCTGCTTATAGATGGCTAAAAATATTTAAAAAATGCATTGTCATCGTGTGTTCTGAGCTATTCTAAAAGTTTGAAATGTCTAGCTAGTCGGGAAGTTAGTTAAAATCGATTTCAAGATTTGCAAGGGACAAACAAACACACAAACAAACAAGAAAGCAAGTTAAAAAAATGGTAAAAATGTGTCTATCGGTATGAAAGGAAGATGAAATTTCCCTTTTATTTTTTTTTCACATCGAAGTTTTGAACATTTATAAAAGTTTGGTTTCTTTTGTTGTGACTTATCCACCACACCCCCTGGCCGGAGTATTCCCGACCAAGTCCATAAAGTAGGAGTCTCCAACCTGTGGCCCGCCACTATCAAAACTTTCGTTTTGATTATGCAAAACGAAAGTTTGATATATATTTGAAAAAAAAAACCTTAGGACGGCAAATTTTGCCACACAAAAAGAGATCAAGAATGCACAGGGAAAAGTATCCCACGGCACATAGGCTTATCAAAATAATAAACTGGTCATTGTATTCAAAATTTTAAGACGAAGTAAACATAAAAAGCAGCAAGCCAAGGCTCTTCCTTTCCGGAACGTCATGTGCGTCTCGTCTTCCTCCATGCATTCTATTTCGTGCAATATAAA
This sequence comes from Dolomedes plantarius, assembly GCA_907164885.2. NCBI lineage: Eukaryota > Metazoa > Arthropoda > Arachnida > Araneae > Dolomedidae > Dolomedes > Dolomedes plantarius. Next base: position 222,338,100 of record OU015492.1, on the reverse strand, counting down.
GTACAAAATACACTGATTCGACTCCCATTTTCTGTTGCTTGTAGTAATCAATAAACAAAATTATTTTTTAATTAATAATGGTTATAAAGGTACAAAATACTTTTTAAAATGCACCATACTCACAACACTTCAGTGACATGTTTTGAAGGAATGAATCCTTCATCATCTATATATATAAAACAGTTCCGTAACTGACTCATTCATTCATTCATTCATTCATTCACTGACTGACTGACATACAACGCACAGACCAAACCGCTGGACCTAAAGGGCTGAAATTTTGCATGGCGATTCTTCTAATAGTGTAGGGGTGCACTAAGAAAGATTTTTCAAAAATTCTTCTTAGATTTTTTTAAATTAAATTTTTAAGCTGTTTTTTAAACTTTTTTTACGTTTGCATTTAAAATAATCCTTTGAGGGTTATAAAATTTATATCACGAGAAAGATCATAAAATTTCCTTTAAAATGAAATCTTTTTGGAATCTTTACCTCTATTTCCTGATTTTTGGTGAATTTTTAAAGATTAATTTTTAGAATTTAATTTATTAAATGCTGATCACGTGATTTCTTTTTCTGGTACTTTAAATAAATTTATCGTCACGTGCATAACAACTAAATAAACAAAAAATATTTTTTTTCCTTGCTAATGCGGCAGACGATTGGACATTATCCAAAAAAATATTAAAATACAGTAAAAGAAATGTTCTAAAAACTGTACTATATTAACTGTACTATATTCTTTAGTATTCTTTATATTAGATTTAATTTTAATATTTTCTTCTACATTATTTTGTCTATAAAATTATCCTTTACGATTTTCTTATAAATATATATATATAAATATATATATTTTGCATCAATTGTATACAATGATCGTCGTATTTATCATATAATATATATTTATATTTGGCATGAATTGCATACATTGACCGTTGTATTTAATTTGAATGTACTCCGTAGCGAAGTACGGGTTTTCAGCTAGTCTATATATATAAAACAGTTCCGTAACTGACTCACTGACTGACATACAACGCACAGACCAAACCGATGGACCGAAAGGGCTGAAATTTTGCATGGCGATTCTTCTTATGGTGTAGGGGTGCACTAAGAGAGATTTTTAAAAAATTCTTCTTAGATTTTTTTAAATTAAATTTTTAAGCTGTTTTAATAACTTTTTTAAAGTTTGCATTTAAAATAATAATTTGATGGCTATAAAATTTACATCACGAAAAAGATCATAAAAATTCCTTTAAAATGAAATCTTTTTCGAATCTTTACCTCGATTTTCTAATTTTTGGTGAATTTTTAAATATTAATTTTTAGAATTTAATTTATTAAATGCCGATCACGTGGTTTCTTTTTCTGGTGCTTTCAATAAATTTATCGTCACGTGCATAACAACTAAATAGACAAAAAATATTTTTTTTCTTGCTAATGCGGCAGACGATTGGACATTATTTTGTCTAAAAAAATATACCTTACGATTTTTTTATAAATATATATATTTTTTTCTACATCAATCTTATATATTGATCGTCGTATTTATTATAAATAAATAAATAAATAAGAATATATATATATATATATATATATATATATATATATATATATATATATATATATATATATATATATATATATATATATATATATTGGCATTAATTGCATACATTGACCGTTTTATTTAATTTGAATGTACTCCGTAGCGAAGTGCGGTTTTCAGCTAGTCATGCTATAAAAAGCAAATGAAGCAATCACCTCAAAGGGCTGAAGCTCGTTTGCAAATAATACATTTTTTTCCTCTGCCAAACTACTTATTTCACAGATGTGGGGGCCGCGGAACTTGGCAAATTTATTGGTGTGGCTCGCGAACATGAAAAAGGTTGAAGACCCCTACCATAAAGGGTAAGGTACACAAAAATGCTTGCACAACAAGGGTCGAAGTCCGACTTAGCCAGGTGTAACCGCAATTTTGACCTAGCACCGTCCAAGGGGGGGGGGGGGGGCATTTAGAAGGCTCGTACCTCCCTCCTCTATCCGACCACATGAAAGGTCTATCCATCCTAAGGATTTAACGTGTCCATGCCCAGCATAGATACGAGGGTGTTCTATGGTGCTTATTGGAATTCGAGCTGAGCTCCCTCCTTCGAAGACCAAAAAGCTACCACTGTTTCGAGCCCGTCTGGTTTCTGTAAAAAGTGTACTCCGACCTACTTATAAAAACGCAATCAATGAGAGGGCAGTATAAAACTTTCTATAAAGTCTTTGCTGTCCAGTTTTGTGCTCATTCATCTACATACTGTCTTCTACATACATTTCTTGTCTTTACTTCCATTCACAATCTAATCAAATTGTCCATTTTTCATGCAATGACGTATAAAATCCATCTTATGTAATATAAAACTCTAAAAACATCAGTAAACCGAAATAAATATCTGAGAATTCTTTTAGGATCATTTATCGTTCGTTTCTAATATAGATAATTCATTTGTACTTTGGAATCGTAAGATCTTTCTTCTAGGCATCTTTTATTTCGTTCTTTTTACATTACTCGAGTTTGTGGAGGGGTCTTACCACTGCCTTCCATTATTGTTCATAAATCAAAATGCCCTATTTACCTCGGCATTTATCTTTTTAGTCTTTTATTCTCCAGAAATAATTCTGTTGTTGGTTTCATGCAGAATTTATATACTTTTATGTTTGTCCTTCATAAAAAAATAATTGAAATAAAAATACTCTGTCGAAAAGAAAAAAAATTATAATATATGACGTAAAGGGTAAATGTGATTACTGTTTGTTTTACTGAATTTGGGCTAAGATTAAGATATCTGCGTTTATGTTAATGTGTTTTGTGGTATGCCATAGGTACGTTTTAAATAGTAAAATGCCTGAAAAGCCCCTTATAATGGCCATGAACACTTGCATGAAACTTGTGGACTAGCAAAACTGAAACACAACATCTTAAGATCCGCAGTTAAAAGTATGAATAGCATAGAAATTTTATAGAAAAATATATCTCGAAAGTAATACATATGGATAATTATTACGACAGCCGTTTTTCATTTTAACGTATGTATTTAAAACAACGAGATTTTTAAAACACGAGATCATTTCATACTTAAAACAACGAGATCCATACTTACAGGATTAAATAATAACAAATTTTAGAAATTAAAATTTTATATTTTCACATTTTGAATATATTTTTTACTAACGTATATTTTATAGAAAAATATAATTCGAAAGTAGAAAAAATGAAGCATGAGCGTTTCTGTAAATTACAGTCAAATATTAAGTTGTTCATGATATTATTGATTTTTATGGAGTAATTCATCGAATCCTTTAAGAATACAGATGCTGCAATAAATGATCTCCTAGAATCCAAGTTTACATTTAATTTTCTAATGGTTCACGATATTTATTTTGATTAAAATATTATCAGAACAATGTGTTTTATGTGCATACGATTCAGAACTATAAAAAGTCTACATTAAATGTCTCAAACTGTAAACATATATCTCCTTTCTATTACATTTTTGTTTTGTACAATCAACAAAGCTAACAATGTTAGAGAATTCAGTAAAAGTATTATTTTAAAAATTCTCCAGCATTAAATGTAATAGACTCTTTACGCGTTTCTCTTCTCAGTAGAGATGGCCTTATCGCTTCTTGGTCCGTGGGTGAGAGAAATATTTAGCTCAACCAATCTCGCTTCGGGATTTTGCCGACAAACTCCAGGACGCCTCCTTTTTATAATTAAGTTTTATAAATGAGCTTTGTTTCAAGTGAGTCTAATATTATCTGCCTTTGAATCTATATTTCAGTTATCATCTAGGGCAGCATTTTTTATTTGCCTCGTAGATTGGAAGGGGATTAATGCAGTAGCTTTCCGGCGTTTGTTTTCTTTCTAAAAAATGTGATAGCTGTCTAATGGATGTTTTCTGAAGAGATATTTTTATGATTTTTCATAAAGAAAAAAGAGACTTTATACTCTTACTAGCTGAAAACCCGCGCTTCGCTACGGAGTACATTCAAATCAAATACAACGGTCAACGTATGCAATTTATGCCAAAAAATAAATATATATATTTATAATAAATGCGATGATCAATGTATACAATTGATGTAAAATATATATCTATCTATATATATATTTATAAAAAAAATCGTAAGGGATATGCATTTTTTTTGGATAATATCCAATCGTCTTCTGCATTAGAAAGAGAAAAAATATTTTTTTTGTCTATTTAGTTGTTACGCACGTGACGATAAATTTATTGAAAGCACCAGAAAAAGAAATCACGTGATCGGCATTTAATAAATTAAATTCTAAAAATTAATCTTTAAAAATTCACCAAAAATCAGGAAATGGAGGTAAAAATTCGAAAAAAAAATTCATTTTGAAGGAATTTTTATGATCTTTCTCGTGATATAAATTTTATAGCCCTCAATGTATTATTTTAAATGCAAACGTAAAAAAAAGTTTAAAAAACAGCTTAAAAATTTAATTTAAAAACTCTAAGAAGAATTTTTGAAAAATCTTTCTTAGTGCACCCCTAAACTATTAGAAGAATCGCCATGCAAAATTTCAGCCCTTTAGGTTCAGCGGTTTGGTCTGTGTGTTGTATGTCAGTCAGTGAGTGAATGAATAAGTCAGTTACGGAACTGTTTTATATATATAGATTATTTTATTCAATTAATACCTTCTAGTTTAAGAGCATTCAGGGTAAAATTATCTGAAGAATCAAAAGTAAGAGAAAAAAAAAAAAAAAAGAGGGCGCAACGAACCCAAAAGTCACATATGCATTCAATATACTCAAAGGAAAAGAAAATGGTTTTTCGTGCTGTAAAAGCGTCTTAAAAGAATTACAAATCCAAAAGCAAGGTAAATTCTATTAGTATCGCAAATTAAGTTACCGAAATTTAGTGAAAAATTGGTTTGTTTTTACTAAAATGGGCTTTTTAGATTCCATTTATAGAATTTTAAATTTTTGTTGTTCTCGGAAGTTTTATTAATGTTATGTACTGGTAGCTTTTCATTTTCTGAGAGTGGAGCACCTGAGAACGGTTCCTTAATGTATAAATTCAATTCTAAGGTCATTCTTTTTAACATCCCAATAATGCTTTTTTTTCTATGATTCTGTTAAAATAATTTTCTTTTTCTGATTTTGGTAGATCATATGGCCGTTAATAAAAACGGAAATGCATGATTAATTATTCAAATATTAATAATGATATTTCTGTTTTCTATGGTTAAAAATACTGTTTTAAGGTCTGAATAGTTTTCTCTCAATTTGTAGCCTCTAAACGTCACTTGAACGTCAATTAGGGTGAATTAAAACAGTGCAAAACAAAATGGCGTAAAATTAAACTCACGAGAGTGGGTTTAACCCTCGTTATGGAGTTTTCTCTCTCCTTTCAGTATATTACCACAGGAACCTGACAAATAGTCGGTTTTTTTTATAAAGGGCTACTTTTATGACTAGTTTGAAGAATAAAGAGTCATTAGATTTCTAATTAGCTATAGTAAAACAAGCATTCAATGTAAATTAATCTGAACTAACAAATGTCCAATTAGTCAAAGGAAAAGAGACTGGTGTAATGAAACGTTGTCATATGATAATAATTACAAGATAAAAAGAACTTTTTATATACCATGTTTTTAAATTTTCTGTTGAATCATACTAACTTGGCAATTCTATGTATTAATAAATACTTTAAAAAAATTTTTTTTGATGAATTATCCCATCCACTTGAAGGAAAATGAAGTTAATTGGAAGTTAACTTCCGTTTAACTTTTCGTTCCCGTCCCGGCCGATAGATGGCTACCAAACAAAATTAACTGAAAAAGAATTCATTGCTATTTAAAGATGGCTAAAAGTATTAAAATAATGCATTGTCATCGTGTTCTGAGCTATTCTAAAAGTTTCAAATGTCTAGCTAGTCGGGAAGTTAGTTAAAACTCGATTACAATATTTATACTGGACAAACACACACACAAACAAACAAGAAAGCGAGTTAATAAAAACATAGTAAAAGGGTCTACCTATCCAAAGGTCAGGGAAAAAATATTCATGTATAAAATAAAGTTTTTATTTTTAGATAACTTCCAGGATCATAAAATTTACTTTTAATATAGAAGTTAAAAATGTCTCTATACGTATGGCAAGATACGTGTTTATCGAATTCAGTTTTGACGAATTATGCATTCCCGACAATTATCGTTATACTGTGACAATAAGTATGTAACGCATAAGCTTTTGCCTTTCTAAATTATACATAAGATTGTATTTTGGTAGAGAATTAAGATCAAAATTTTCTCCATGAAGATCATTTTCTAAAGAGAAATGATCTTCATGGAGGAATTTATCAAAGTTAATATTAGATATAAATTTTATTAAGCAGAAGCAGAAATGTTAAACACAGGTAAAAGTGCACAGAAAATATTAAATAATATCACGCGAGGAAATAAATTATATGAAAGAATTTCATTAAATTGATACGCAGATTTTTAACGACGTAGTCTTTAAAAGGTATTCTCTTAAGAGTTGAAATGTTGAGAATAAATAATGAATGCTATGAAATGAAAATCTAAGTAAAGGGGATTTTCTTTTTATTTGTAGCCTTAGAGAAGACGTTTGTTGGATAAGGAATAGATTTACACATTATTTTTATTCTGTTGCATCACTTATCTATAACATAAAAGTTACTATAATTTTTTCCTATCAAAATTTAGAGGAAGATATGAGCTTATTAGTTTACATTTTTTATCACTGTTAATAGCTACTGGCTTTTCAGAATTCATTACTATCACTATGCTAACTAAGCCACATTGAAACAGTTTTCTGGTATTTATACTAGCTGAATACCCGTACTTCGCTACGGAGTACATTCAAATTAAATACAACAGTCAATGTATGCAATTAATGCCAAAAATATTTATATATATATATATATATATATATATATATATATATATATATATATAATAAATACAACGATCAATGTATGCAATTGATGCAAAAAAAAAAAACGAAAAAATATGTTTATTAAAAAATTGTAAGGGATATTTTTATAGACACGATAATGTAGAAGAAAATATTCAAATTAAATGTAATTGGACATACTAAAGAATATAGTACAGTTAATATAGTACAGTTTGAGGAACATGATATCTTTTATTGTATTTTAATATTTTTTGGATAATGTCCAATCGTCTGCCGCATTAGCAAGAAAATTTTAATTTTGTCTATTTAGTTGTTATGGACGTGACGATAAATTAATTTAAAGTACCAGAAAAAGAAATCACGTGATCAGCATTTAATAAATTAAATTCTAAAAATTAATCTTTAAAAATTCACCAAAAATCAGAAAATGGAGATAAAGATTCGAAAAATATCTCATTTTAAAAGAATGTTGATGATCTTTCTCGTGATATAAATTTCTCAACCCTTAAATTATTATTTTAAATGCAAACTTAAAAAAAGTTTCTAAAACAGCTAAAAATTTAATTTTGAAAAATATAAGAAGAATTTTTCAAAAATCTTTCTTAGTGCATCCCTACATTATAAGAAGAATCGCCATGCAAAATTTCAGCCTTTTAGGTCCAGCGGTTTGGTCTGTGCGTTGTATGTCAGTCAGTCAATCAGTCAGTCAGTGAGTCAGTCAGTTACGGAACCGTTTTATATATATAGATAATGCCACAAATTTTCTATCAAATCAAATTCAGAGTAAATTTCTCCCTCAAGATGTTGATTAATTGAAACCCAAGTGCATATTTTCTCATTGGTTATTGGCATTTTTTATTATTTATGTCACCATTTTTCGATTATTCTCGTATCTTCCAAGAGTAAGAAGGGGTCGACACAATTCGAAATAAAGTACGAGTAAAAGGGGTGCAGAAAGAAGAGGAGGAGAATGGAAAATGGATGTGGTAGATAATAGAACGACATTTCAGGTCAGTTGCATGTCTAGCAACCGTGGCAAACACTGGTTATATTTTGAGATCCATGACCGTTGAATTGCTCACAGCGGTGTTACGATAGGAAATGTTTCCAGTTCTAAAGTGCAGGAGGGAAGACAATCCTTACCAAGATTTAGACAGACGGAAATATCCAATACCTGAAAGGTTTGGTGTTAATGAAAAAAATAACAATTTCCATAAAAGGCCCTTAAAATATCGCCGAAGGCACTTCAGATGGTGACAAGCAGCAAATTGCGATTGTTTTTTAGGCATTTTATAAGTAATAAAATTCCTTTTATTACCCATAAAAGTAAATTTGCTATTCTGTGTAAGAAAAAAGAACTTAAAAATTTATCTATATATATAAAACTGTTCCGTAACCGACTAACTGACTGACTGACATACAACGCACAGACCAAACCGCTGGACCTAAAGGGCTGAAATTTTGCATGGCGATTCTTCTTATGGTGTAGGGATGCACTAAGAGAGATTTTTTGAAAAATTCTTCTTAGATTTTTTAAAATTAAATTTTTAAGCTGTTTTTGTAACTATTTTTAAGTTTGCATTTAAAATAATAATTTGAGGGTTATAAAATTTATATCACGAGAAAGATCATAAAAGTCCCTTTAAAATGAAATCTTTTTCGAACCTTTACCTTGATTTTCTGATTTTTGGTGAATTTTTAAAGATTAATTTTTAGAATTTAATTTATTAAATGCTGATTTCGTGATTTCTCTTTCAGATACTTTAAATAAATTTATCGTCACGTGCATAACAACTAAATAGACAATTTTTTTTTCTAATGCCGCAGACGATTGGATATTATCGAAAAAAAATAAATATCCCTTACGATTTTTTTATAAATATATATATATATATATTACATCAATTATATACATTGATCGTCGCATTTATTATAAATATACATTTTTAATTTTTTTTGGCATTAATTGCATACATTGACCGTTGTATTTAATTTGAACGTACTCCGTAGCGAAGTGCGGGTTTTCAGCTAGTTGTGAATAAATGCAAAAGAAGTTATTGATCAATTCTAAGATTCTTAAGCAAAGTGCACATCTTGATATCTTGAAGAGGAATAATTGAACAAAGGCCAATGTAATTTTGTATGAGAAAAAGAAACTGGATATTTATCAAATGAAAGTCTTTTAATAAAGATTACATCATAAATGTGTTATTTGATGACCTTCTACTTGCTATCACACGAACTGCCCATTCCTTACTCCTTCATGATTTATTATTTTGATAATATAATATATCGCAGGAAGTCATTTCGCAAGAAAATGGGGAATGGAATCATATATGTTTACGCGAAAATACGAGTAAATGAAATACATCTTTCTGAAGGAAATATTCCATAAATTTCTTAACATTCTTCTTGCAGATAATATCTAATAAAGCTTGTAACATAGAAATAAGATTGAAAGATTTTAGAGTATATGATACCATTTATACCCCAAACATGCATTTCGACTGCCATCCTGTTGATGAACCATGAACAAAGGAAACTATCGGACTAAGAGATGCTTTACGTAGATTTCGTTTAAGGGTTCATTTCTAAGTTTTGATATAATTCTTTTTTAGAATATTTCTTTTTTAGATATGTTGTGCGGGAAATAACTATCTTCGCAACTATCATTATATGTATATATATATATATACACTCATGGACAAAAAAATTAGCGCACCAAGAAGGAGTCGTCAAAATGAAACGAAATTTTACGTACGTAATGACTACTTTGATATAAGTAAATGATAAGAAAATCAAAGAAAAAGTATAATTTATTTCAGAGAAAAAGGCAAAAGAACGGAGGAGTTAATACTCCGTTGGACCCCCTCTAGCGCGAATGCACGATGCGATACGATCGGGCATTGAGTCATACAAGTTCTGTATGATGTCTTGAGACATTTCGTTCCACATTTGCTGTAACCTTGCCTCTAGTTCGTTCAAACTCGTGGGATGCCCAACTCGTCGTTCCAAATGATCTCAGATATGCTCGATTGGAGACGAATCTGGGGATCGGGCAGACAAAGGAAGGGTAGTAACAGTGCGGAGACAGTCTTGTGACACCCTTGCCGTATGAGGCCGAGCATTGTCTTGTTGAAAAATGGCTCCTGGGAGCCGTTGCATGAGTTGCAACACATGTGGTTGCAAGATTTCATGAACATACCGCTGGGCTGTCATGGTGCCACGGAACAATACTAGGGGTGACCGTGTATTGTAAGCAATGGCACCCCATACCATCACACCAGCTGTGGGAGCGATGTGTCGCTGTACAGCAAAGGCAGGATTGAAGCGTTCACCACGGGCTCTCCACACACGAACACGATTGTCATCACTGCCGAGATTGAATCTGGATTCGTCGCTAAAGACGACCTGGTTCCATTCCGCTGCAGTCCAGTTTCCTCGTGCGCGGCAAAACTCCAAACGGAGGCGTCCATGGGTGGGCGTCAAGGGCAGCACACGTAATGGGCGCCGCGATACCAACTGTCCTTCAGCCAGGCGCCTTCGTATGGTTCGAGAAGACACAGAGGCCCCTAGTGAAGGTGCTACCTGTGCCTGGATGGCGGCCGATGAAGCAGTTGGCTGTACGCGTGCATTTCTTACGATGTGGCGGTCTTCTCGACGACTGGTCTGTCGAGGGCGTCCTGAGCCTGGTCTTCGTGTACATGACATCTCTCGGGTCCACTGGTCCCAACACCTCCTCACAACACAATCAGAGCGGCCTAATTGACGAGCTACTCGCCTAGATGACCACCCAGCTTCCATCATCCCGACGATTCTCCCCCTCTCAAACTGCGACAACTGCTTATATTGTCTTCGAACACGGCGTAATGGCATGTCTATCTCAGCTCTTCCTTTGTAAATTATTCAGCACACTCAAACAAGCTTTGGTTACCTGTTTTATACTCCACAGAGTACGATGTTCAACGCCCTCTACCGGCTATACGTAATGCGCAATCACGCTGCATTTCTAATCATTTGCATATCTCCCCGACATGTACCTTCATTGCAAGTTTCGTTACGATCCCGCAATTATTTCTTGGTGCGCTAATTTTTGTGTCCATGAGTGTATATATACCCAACAAACACAAGACTGACGGCAACTTGACGGGCCGGTTCTGGAGGCGCCGGTAGAACGATAGGCTCGGGGAAAATGATCCGTACCGTTGCCGGGTGATTTACGAATCTCCGACGCGGAATCCCGTAGCGTGTACCCGTTTGAGGGCCGGTGATGATTGGATAGGAATCTACCCGAAACCGCTCTCCCTGTCACGTCCCGGAATCGATAGTCCGATTCGTAACCACAAGTAACAGAAATCTGCATCAGAATTATGGATTTGAAAGGGAAGGCGAAGATTAGATTAAACAGACTTTTCATAAATATTTATTTCACTTTTGTGAACTTTCTCAACTTCTTTTGCACGAAAAATTCACATAATTTTCCTTGTATGAAAAGATTGAATTATATCAGAAGTATACGGCTGACATAATATAATCTTTCGGTTATACTATGTGATATATGCATAATATATATCATCTATATATTTAATTTGCTAAGCCGACTTTTTGGGCAGTCCGTGAGAGAAAACTACTGCATCAATTTACTTCATTTTGGTCTTAAACGAAAGATTGTAATCTGTAGATTTGTTAAATTTGGTTTTTGTGACAGCAATTTCCATTAATTAGCGATAATTTACAATTGATTTTTACGCATGCTCAGTGGCATGTTTAAATCTGTCTTTAGAAACTCACTGTTTCCGCGCACGCTCAGTGACATGTTTTAATGGTAAACACGTTTATTCCGAGAAGTCTCTATCTCTGCCTTATTTATTTTTATGATAATTATATTTGTGAAATACAACAGTAAACCTCATGGAAATTGTTTATTTCATGCTGTTTAATTAGCGATAATTTACAATTTAAAAAAATTGCTTTCTGCACATGCTCAGTGACATTTTTAAATCTGTCTTTAGATACTCACTAAGCGCGAAGCCGCTTAATCACAATTTGTTTCTGCGCATTATTATGATTTTCAACATTTGACAATGATGTGTTGAATATAATTTGTGTATTAGTACATTCATTTACTATCTAGCCGTCGTGTTTTGACAGACATCAACTATTGTTAGATTATATTAATTTATTTTTGGCTTTTATATAGAAATGAAATAAACATCCACTTACAAATGGATAATTTTTTCGATCAAGAGTTTATGCACAAGAGAGTAAACAGTAGTACCTGCCTAAATTTGTTTTTCATTTTGATTAAGACGGACTTTTCGGCAGACTCTCTTGGATGCCAAAGCGGGTATTATATCTATCTGGCGCTTCATTTCATACTCAGGTTCTCTGCGATTTACTTGGCAACCCTACCACCAGTTGCATTGGGCCAATATCAATTTCGTTAGGCGCTACATTTCGTTTTTTTGGTAGACCGCTGGGTTACACTTATTTGGACTTCAAATTTTTCGGTGATGGTGTTGATAATTATTTCATGATTTAAATATTTCGTGACGCAGGAATTGGAGCCATTTTTTTTATAGAAACATGACCATTTTAGCTTATTTTCGGCACTTTTTTTTTCGCGGGGGGGGGGGGGTAAGTATATTGATTTTGTAATGAATAACATGACCGTTTTTATTTATCAGAAGATAGATATATTCATAGCATAAAGTAAAATACTTCGAGTGACAGTTCTCTTTTAAATGAAATTGCGTCCGAATGCATTTCAATAAATGTTTAACAGATTAAACACTAAAAACATATCATACATTTTTAAACCTCTATACAGTCATAATATTGTTATTAAAATATGAGGGTACATTGAATTTTATTCGTCATTTTTACAGTATTTATTCGCATACTTTATAGCTAGTGATGTATAGAACAATAAAGAATGAATCTAGGAAATGAAATAAAAATAATTGATGACTGAAAATAAATTTCATATAGCAGACCAACGTATATGTAAATGTAGGTACAAATACTTTATAAGTTTTAACACCCATTGATATGAACTGTATTTATATTTTTCGAATATGCTTCATAAAAACAAACTCCATCTCATCAGAGATAAAATTAGAAAGTGTGTGTTTGTATGTATGTAAATGTTGACAGTAATTTAGTAGCTTTTAATGTGCTAGTAAATACAGGGCAGTTTCTAGGGTAGCTGCCATACGTGTGCGAGAATAATTCCCCCCCCCCCTCATACCGTATGGATTAATTGAAATTTCTCTGGAATATTTTTACCTTAAATGAAACAACGAATTACAGAAAATATTATAAATTCAGTTTATTTTTAATTTTATAACCTAACATAATAATTATTAATGTATTGATATAACAACTAAATGAATACGTTATATTAAATACATACAACACATATCTATTAATACATATACTTAATAAGTCAGTCAAAAAGATAATCTTTGCTTTCCTTGCTTTTTTTAATGCAAATTCTGTTATAATATCTGATCATCTATATCTTCCGAAATGTCCTTTTCGATGCTAATAATAGATAAGTCTGAAAGCCTTTCTTGTCCCATTGTAGACCTCAAATAATTTTTTATTATTTTAAGTTTTGAAAAGCTTCTTTCCCCGCTAGCCACAGTCACAGGCAATGTTAATAAAATTTGTATGGTAATCACTAAATTTGGACACAGATAGATGAGGTTGTTTGTAAATAGGTATTGAATCACATTTAACGCGTTCATTTCAAGAGAAATATAGAGGGCAATGTTGTCAGTTTCATTGCATAAATCTTCAGCTATAATATATTTTTCATTTTTAAATGGATCATGTAACATACTTTCCACATATTTACATTTTGTAGACCTATTTGATTTATCTGTTTCAAGGAAATCTGATATTGAAATAAATCCCCCAAAAATGCTCCCTAATTTCCATTTGCTTTGATTTATTACTTAATAGAACAAATCTTACTACAAGAGTAAGTCGGTCTTGGTTGCTTAGATCAGGGGTGGAATCTAAAATAGTAGAATAATATTTACAAAATTTTAAGAGTGATATTATTCATGTCTTATTTTTTGTTCCAAAAGGGAAATAGTTCATTTTGAATATGAACACCTACAGTGGCTCCAAAATGTGTTCGTACACTTACGATTTTCAATGAAATAGGGATCTATCCATTAATTAAAATGAATATTACAGAATGGGCATTTAATAATAAGATTTATAATCTATTCTTAACAAAACTATATGAAATATTTTGAAAACATAGTAAAACTTTATTTTTAAAACACCAATAATCAAAAAGTAACAAAAACTATCTCACAAAAGTCATCGTACACAGAAATATTTTCGGATAAATTCATAACTAAAATTATCGCCTGGCACTTTATTTTTATTTTTGAATTGTGGTGGCATTTAAAATATCAATTGGCTTTAATTTTTGCTTGCCTATTCCGTAATATTCTATTTATTATTTAAAAATGGCTTGCAAAGAAACAACAAACAGCATTGATCGAAAATTGATTATTTTTCATCATAGTTGTGGTAAATCAGTTCGGAGTGTTGCTAAATTACTTAATTTATCCCATTATACTGTGCAGTATGTGATAAAACGCTTTAAAGAAGAAAATCCGATCAAAATCAAGATAAGAAAAGGTCGTCCGGCAAAGTTAACAAAACGTGATGAGAGATTTTTAATTAGAAAATTTGTGAAAAATCTACGTTTGAGTGCTGTAAAACTTTCTGCAGAATTTAATGAAACATTTTCTACTTCAATTTCACCTGAAACTGTTCGACGAGTTCTCAGAGCAGCTGGATTATATGGGCGTTCTGCCCGTAGAATTTTTTTTGTGAGTGAGGAAAAACAGAAAGCTCGGGTTTTCCTTCGCACTATCAATGATTAATAAGCCCCAACCTATTGGAATAATGTCTTATTTGCCGATGAAAGCAAGTTTATCATTTTTGGTTCCGATGGGCGTATAATTGTATGGAGAAGAAAAAATGAGGAACTTAATCCTAAGAACTTAGTAGAAACAGTTAAGCATGGCGGTGGAGGTGTCCTTGTGTGGGAGTGCATGTCAACATCAGGACTAAGTAATTTGGTATTTATTGATGGCATAATGAATCTTGCTGTTTATATAAATATTTTAAGAGACAATTTAAAATTATCAGCCTAAAATTTGGGATTTGAAATTTTTAATTTTTTTTTAATCAAGATAACGATCCTAAGCCCACGGCTCTCAACGTTCGCCTCTGGTGTCTCTATAATTGTCCACAAGTTTTGAAAACACCACCTCAATCGCCAGATTTAAACTCAATAGAACATTTTTGGAGAGAACTGGAGGTTCGAGTACGAAAACACGACATTTTTAAAGAAAAAGCGAACTAAAAACAATTATGATGGAAGAATGGATGAACATTGATGCAGAAATTACAAAAGAACTAGTGCAATCTATTCCCAGACGTTTAAAAGCTGTTGTTGATGCTAAAGGATATCCTACTAAATATTAATTTAACGAAAAATTAGAATATTTTCTTATAAGTAGAGATTTTTTTACAAGTGTTCGATGACTGTTGTGGGATAAAGTTTTTGTTACTTTTTGATTACTGGTTTCTTAAAAATAAAGTTTTACTATGTTTTTAAAATATTTCATGTAGTTTTGTTAAGAATAGATTATACATCTTATTGTTAAATACGCATTCTGAAATATTCATTTTAATTAATGGATAGACCCCTATTTCATTGAAAATCGTAAGTGTACGAACACTTTTGGGAGCCACTGTAAATAATGAGGCATATTTGATGGATTTCTGCTGATTCTAGTGAGGTGCTCTGATATTTTAATGAAAAAATATCATCAAGTTTCCTTACCTGTGAAATATTTTTATTGGTCAGCAATCACAAAATCCAGCACAAAAATTAGAGACAAAAAGCTTTGTTTTTCAGTGTTGAGGTGGACACGTTCAAAATTAATATAGTGCAAATTATCCCGGGCCGTGATTTATAGGCTCAGGGCATAAAATAGTATTTTCCAGCAACCTGACAAAAACCGCCCTAACCGACGCTATTTGATGGGTTAAAACGTGTTAAAACAAAAACGAAAAATGTATTTCCCAACTGGTTGCTACGTGGAGTACCGTTTTTAAAACCAATGTAGTTTTGTTTATTTCCAGTTATACTTGTAAAATTCATTTTTAACTCTAAGTAGTTATCTAGCATAATGATAATATTTTTATATTCATTATTTTTACTAATAAATTAGTTTTAAGTTTTTTTAACCGCGCATCCGCCCCCCCCCCCACCTCCTCCCCCTCTCGACTTTCCAGCTGTGTGCTGTGCCTCGCTTGGGGTGGTGACATTCCTTTGTTCTGCAAATGTCCCTCCGTGGACATTTGCAGGTGCAAGTAGCAGAAGGACCGTTTTTCTCAGAAAGAGTATGTGTGTGTGTGTGTGGGGTGGGGGGGGGTGGGGGTGGTAATTCTAAAAATAGACGGGAATGCTCTTTGGGCAGTCGCCAATACAGGACGTATAAAAATTGGCGATGTTGTTTTGGCGAAACCTATGGCGCACGCTATTTATGCCAATTATATCCGACACAGTTAATGTCTGCAGTCTCTACATGGTTGAACATTTCTCTCCGATGCTCGACTGTGTGGGATTTTCTTTATTTCCAGCATATTTTTTAATATACCGTCATTGGACATTGACCGAGAGGTATGTTTATATTTTTTACTTGTTATTTTAAGTAAACTTCGTAAATTTTCTCGAGAAAAGAAAATTATAATATTTTCTATAGAGGAAATTTATTTCATTCTTCTCAAAGTTAAAAGTGAGGTGTAATATATATTTGAAAATCACGAATTACCCGATTATATAATCTTAATTTATATAATTTATTTGAAAATGATTTAAAATTAAAATTGAATGTAGTTCAATGTTTTATAAATTTTGTTCAGTCCTTTTTTCAGTCTTATCGTATTCAGCAATATAAGACTGTAGGATGACAGAATATTATTATTTTTATCACCAAAGAATAAACTTATCAAGACGTATTTGAAGATGTCTCAAAACAAAATATTTCTTGAACAGCTAAGCTTTAACAATGAACCATTCTTTGATATGCAAAACTATGAAATTTTTTCACTTGTCAACTACTAAAAAGTACTGAACAAAATTTATAAAACATTGAACTACTTTCAATTTTAATTTTAAATCATTTTCAAATAAATTATAACAATTAAAGTTGTATAATCGGGTAATTCCTGGTTTTCAAATATATAATACACCTCACTTTTAACTTTGAGAAGAATGAAATAAATTTACTCTATGGAAAATATTATAATTTTCTTATCTCGAGAACATTTACGAACTTTACTTAAAATAACATGTACAAAATATAATTTTAAGGGATTATTCTGAACAAAAATTTTAGGTTTTAGCAGAGATTAATATTTTCTATTACCTGAAAATACACGAGAAAAAGAGAAAAGTTAAAAATATTAATACTAGTTATACATGGAGAGCCAGAAAAAAAAAAGAAATAAAGTGTAAGGGTAGATATCAGATGTTATATATATCAAGTATTATATGTATAACATCTGATATCTACAGATATATATCAGATATATATCATCTGATGTATATCAAATGTTATCATAAACACTGTTATCACAAGTACTGTTATCATAAACGATCTCATTAATAAAAATAAAAAAGCATGTGAAAGGAAGGGGTCTAAGAAAAACTTAGAAAATCTGTCGGAATTCCAATTATGGCCCAGCACTGGAAAGTAACCCTGATAGACGGCGCTTTGATGGTTTCGAGATGGGTATTTGACGGCCTGTCGACACGAATTATTGCTCCCGTAACCGACCCGTCAGCCTCCGGCAATGGTGAGGCGGTATGTCCACATCGACGGGAACTTCGCGGTTCAATCACGGTACGCAGTCGGATGCACGATAGCTTCATTGTTACCGGAAGTGGCCCAGCACTCGACGGGGAAGTCGCGGGCGAGAGGACAAGCCCGTGACGGATCCGATACTGACCTAATGCGCCGGCCCGGCAATGGAGAAATCGGCTGGCAGGAATCATCCGGCCCCGGCCCGATGCCTCTGTGTTTGTTGGGTATATATATATATATATATATATATATATATATATATATATATATATAAACAATTTTGTTAGAAAATAAAATTGATTATTGCCCTCGAATCAACTGTATTCTCAATTAAGTTGTGCAGCATTTTTAGGTGAACCGTTACTTAAATTATGCTATTTTTTAAAAAAAAAAGTTCGGTTCTTGAAAAAATATACACTTCACAATTGAAATGTGCAGACACACAAAGAGCTCTGCTTATTAACCCTACTTAAGTCGGTCTTTATGATTTATCTTTCGGAGATGTCTCAACATCTGTGAGTATGTATCTGTCTTTATGTGTCCGTGCTTTTGCTTTTCTTGTAAAACTATGTTTATGAGTTCGTAACAAAATTGACAGATTTTGAGGCATGTCCTGTATTACTGAAAGAAAGTGAACCCTAAACGTATATTTAGATAATAAATAGGATTCCTATAAAATACAGGAATCCAATTAAATTATGTGTACTTTGTGATCTACAAAGAATAAAATAGCATTCGAACTGTCTGTCGGAAGTTTATTTCTCCTCTTACACCTCCATAGAAGACAAAGATTCAGAAAATATTCATTGGTCACGAATTTGGAAACTCACTGACCCGACATTTGTTATCTATACAGATTATGTATGCTAGATTATGTGGCAGGATTCCCGAAACTTTACTCTGTGTTTTACATGTCATAAATATTGTATATCATAAGTAGAGTAAAATGAACACACTCACTTTAAATATAGATTGGTATTCAGATAGTCTACTTTTAAATGAAACGCCCTACGAGAGATAAATTTTGGCAAGTATATAGAAACGATAGGGTCATTTGGATATGCGAGTGCTAAAAATAATATCACGAGATAAACAATGGTAACTTTTAAAAAAGATCGAGAAATCTTAGATTCATGTTTAGACAGAAATTTTCGAATATAGAATGCAAAACTTTGTTTAAAATTTACTAATTTTGAAAATAAATATTTTTCTACAAGGAATGAAACAGAATCAACGTCTTAACATTTGTTAATAAAATGTATATACAAATATTTTCAACCATATGCGTGTTAAAATTTGCATCCTGAAGCATTTAGACGGCCTTCCTCGAACGTTTTTACATTTACTACATCCCAAAAACGAAACTGCATTACAGGAAACTTTGGTTGCAGTAAGTATAAAAAAATTCAAAAGCATTATAAAGTGAAAAATATTTGAATATATAACTCACGTTCACGGAAACAAAAATAATATGAAGGAAATCACGTTTCTCGCAAAGTTAAAGAAATAATGGCGCATGGGCCAGAATAAATGAAATATTTTATATTCATATCAGATCTAAAACACTTTATACTATAAACGATGAAAATATGGAAATTTCGAACTATTCATAACAGATTTATAGGATATTTGACGCCATATTCTATCCGAAATTGAAAATTGAAAGCGGGATTGTTGAACGCTGCTTGAAAATCGAGTGCACTTTCTTGCATGATATATTGTCTTTTATTCCTTATACTCACAATAAAATGTCTTTGCTTAACTTTTCACTCTTTTCAGAAATTTGAAAGATTTGAAAACTTCAGAAATCTGAAAAGATTTAATAAAAAATGTAATGTCAGAATTCTAAGCTGAAGATTTACATTTTCGATAATTTTTCAGGTAGTGATAATTAAAAAATCTAGTGCATTTATTTTTAGTTTTAATGGAAATTTGTTAACAGTAACATGTAATATAACCTACATATACCCCTTTATAAACTTTTATTAATGAAATTAGGGAATGCAGAACTGATGAATTTTGTCATAAGACGAAGAGCGAAAACGAAACTTAATTATAAAAGTATTTTAATATATTTTACGCTTATTTTTGACATTTTGAGGTAAAAAATACAGTTATTATAATGCAAATTATATTCAAAGGACATAATTAAACCGTCTAAATCATGAATATTCATTAAAATATTTTTAACTAAATTCAAAGATTCTTTTATGGAGTATAACAATTAAAGTACGTCACTCACATTTTACCTAAAGGTCAACTTTAAAAAAATTATCATACCAATATGCTACTCTTTATCATAATATATTAATTTTTCCTGCCCTTAAAATGCAACTCGCTAGGCAAGATTTGAAAACAGAAATTTTCTTTGCTGACATAATACCCAAAGTTTTGTATAGCCTTATATGATGTAAAGCCTCAGAATTACCATTTATTTCAGTCTAAATTCAAAATATACCGAAAACTTACTGAAATTCCTGAACATAAATCTCCATAAGTCAGCAGTTAAAAAAAATGTTAATACGTAACTATATACTTACATACATAAGCAATGCAGTATTCATAGATACCATCACTTCATGTATATAAATGTAGTATATAGGGGTATATTTTTTAAACTTCCATATCAAAAGGATAATATAATATGAAAAATTACATTTTTGTGATAATCATTTTCACATTCTTGCAGCAAAGTCCCTGCTGCAAAATCCATTTT
Organism: Dolomedes plantarius; assembly: GCA_907164885.2. NCBI lineage: Eukaryota > Metazoa > Arthropoda > Arachnida > Araneae > Dolomedidae > Dolomedes > Dolomedes plantarius. Next base: position 222,317,527 of record OU015492.1, on the reverse strand, counting down.
GCCTCTAGACATGATTTTTTATCTTTTATTTATTTATATTTTTTTCGTTGCAGAGTAAGACTTTTTATCGAATGTCATTTCCTGAACGTTGCACGAAAATGAATTTTTAAATTTGTGATTCTAACCTACGAATATTTCAAATATCAGCTTTTAAAGAAATGAAAAATGTAACTTATAATTTTCTTTGTGACTCTGGAGCAGTGCTCCGCAACTGCTGTGCCGTGGCACACTAGTGTGCCGCGAGGTGATCTTGACTGTGCCGCGGTGATTTTATCGATTATGATAATAAAAAAAAATTACCACCGCATTAAGTAGAAATTTTTCTAAGTAAAATATTCCTCTAACTTTTAGTTAATATGTAATTTTTCTGGGTCGAAATTATACAAAAAACGAAAACATGTTGTTAGCCATACATTGTATGTATGCTCGAGGGTCATATTTCTGGATTTCAGTTAAGAAAGAATATCCACAAATATCTGACAAAGCCATTGCAAGTTTGCTCCCATTTTCTACGACATACTTATGCGAACAAAGTTTTTCGGCACTGGTTCTAATTGAAAATGACAAACGATCATATTTAAAGGGTCTTGACCGTGAACTGTAGCTCTTTCTATTATAGATCCAAATATAAAACGTGCAAATATAAAACGCACATTTATCAAAACAATCTCAAATATCTCATTAATAAATTAGTTATGTTTAAATTAACTTTGATTTATTAGGCTTAAGTAAAGACCAAAAAACAAATTTTAATATAAAAATTTAAAGAGAAAATTTTTTTACTTGTAAACTATAATTTTATATTTTTGTTCTTGCGTTGGTGTACAGTTCAAAATGATTTATATAAAACTTAAATGATTATAATTATCTTGATACATAAAGTAAATCTTGATACATTTTATTGTGATTTTTTATCTAATAAAAACATATACGTATTTATTGTAATTTATATATTTGCAAGCTTTTTCTTGTGGTGTGCCTCGGAATTATCGAAAAAAAACGTTGTTGTGCCGTGGAAGATAAAAGGTTGCGGAGCTCTGCTCTACAGGGTTCTGTGGTTAAGTTATTAAAGTGTGACCCAAATGACGAACAAATGATTTCTTACTATTCTACTTAATAGTTTAAAGTACAAGTATTGCTGGTTGGTTGGTTCACAGCGCAATGATCATGTTTCGCAACATGAGGTCCAAATTGACCAGAACTTACAGCTTAAGGTTAACTCCGTTTTGAATTGAACTTACTTGAATACCAAGGTACTCGAACCCTGGCGAATACCCTGAATGGAATTATTCGACTGTGATTCCGAAGACAAGAATTTAAGCCCTGCGCCATTTTAAAAGATCGTAGGACAATTTAGAACTGACAAACTGATGCAAGCAAAATATCTTACCGGAAATAACAGAGCTAAGTATCTCGGCAGGCAGGGACCTAGGTTCTACCCTTGTTATGAACTCCCCGGTACGGTATAGTCAACAAGTACTCCAGAGTGAGTTGAGTGAATAAGCTAGAGAGAGGATAGTTTCTCAGGCATTTTAATTTTTCTCGTTTAGCCGTTAGCTAAAATTGCTTGATTACCATTCTTGATCTCTCAGATGCATGAAGTCTATATAACTATCTATAAGTTTTATTTTTAAGCTTGCCTCCACAGATCAATATTTCTATTAATAATTTATTTCTATTATATAATCTACTAGCTGAAAACCCGCAGTTCGCTACGGAGTATATTCAAATTAAATACAACGGTCAATGTATGCAATTAATGCAAAATATATATATATATATATATATATATATATATATATATATATATATATTTATAATAAATACGACGATCAATATATATATTACTGCGTATCTCACCGAAGTGTCTGTAACTAAGCGCGGAGTCTGATTTTGAATGACTTCCAATTTACTCAGCGATCTATCTTAACTTTAAATCAGAAATTCGTTACAGAAGGTAAAGATTGGCTCAATAAACATCTTATATGTTGCTTCCAAAGTACTTCTGTTACAGCCCCATATACTACCGCCAGTCTCTTTAAACTGGAGAGTCTACTCACAATATTCTCTTTCAACGTATCTGATTTTTGCTAGTTAATTTTTAAGATTTTGCTAGTTAATTTTTAAGAAAAATTCAAAATTAACCTGCGAGAACTTTTTAATCCATTTTTTCGAGGACAAAAGTTGGAAAAGCAATCAAAATCGGGGAGAACATATCCCGTAATGAAAATTGAAAATCTCAGAAATCTATCAATATTCGCACTATTTTAAGTAACATTTTTTGTACTACCTCTTTAAGTATATTTGGAGTTCAAATAGCAGCGATTTTGACTCTTCAGAAAAGTGTCTTGAAGCATCACGACAAATATGACACTAAAAATAAAAAGAAGAATATTTTATCCGTTTCAAAAGCCTGTTTAAAGACACATTTTAAAAAAGTGGGAAAGTTTTTTGAGTATAATGAAGCATCAACAAAAAACTACGAAGTGATTTTTGAACAAGCATGAAACAGGTTTAATAGCTAATCAAAAAGTAGAAAAAAGATCCTTAGTATCGTGAAGAATTGAAAACCATTTTAAAAAGAAAAAGAAACATTTCCTTCAATGCAACAGAGTATGAACAACAAACTAAAATATATTTAAGTTAGTCCGCAGTGGAGTTATTGGAGAATTCAGAAAACAAATATATGTATAAATGATAAAAGTTAATGATATTAATTAATTCAAGCAAAGAGCGGAAAAAGTTGCAAATATCAAAATTAATTCATTACTCGAATACCACATTATTGAGCACTAACCTTGTCAGAGAATATAAATTAAGTTTCTTTTCAAGAAAAAATGTTCTTCCGGAATGTCTGTGAAGAATTATGAAATTCTAAACGAAAGGAAGTCAAATATGCTTGAGCTGTGCTGCGTGTCACGGAACCTCCCGGCAGACTACGCTTGGTTCTATCGATTCCTTGCGCAATCGATAAAACCTTCCTTTCTCTTTGAAAGTTTGATAAGTTTTGGTTTCTCGTCTCTTATCACTTAAGCGGTTTAAAGATGTAAAAATGCGTTACAATATTCATAAAACTGCGGTATGTTCGATCGAATTGATACAAAAGAAACGGTTAAAAGGATATCAGGTTTTTTTCTGACAATTTCAAGTTAATGAGGAAAGGCATTATCGAGTTAGAGACGTTCTAGGGGACAATTAAAAACCAATCAATTCGTGAGAACGACTAGAAATGCTTCAGATATATTCTGAGTGGTTCATTAGACATTGTTAGCTATTAGAGCACGCATGCTGTCAATTTTATTAAACTGTAAAAAGAATGAAACATTAACCTAAATAATGCTTTTCAATATATTTTAGGAATTATATTCGCTTTGATTTCGCTCGCAGTGCGAATTATTCATATTGACATGAAAGCTAAAAACTTTATGGACAACGCAATTTTTCGTGGGGAATTAATGTACAATATACATTTCCCTGTCCTTTATCATAGTGGAGAGCTCTTTGTCAATTTTTAACACCCAGTGACATTTCCTATGATGAAGTTGCGCCATCTTATCGTTCATCACTTGTCAAACAGTTCAGGGATTTCTTTCCATTCAGAACTGGCTGGACAGCTGTACTGAATCAAGTGGGCGGTAAAAAAAAGTAGTAATTTACCATTTTGAACAATGATTTCTTCGATGTATTTTGCTACAATGTCTAGTAATGAGAGTGAAATCTAGCGGAGGAGGATCCCTAATATATATTATACTAGCTGAAAGCCCGCACTTCGCTACGGAGTACATTCAAATTAAATACAACGGTCAATGTATGCTATTAATGCCAAAAAAATAAATATATATATTTATAACAAATACGACGATCAATGTATACAACTGATGTAAAATAAATAAATATATATATATATATATATATATATATATATTTATAAAAAAATCGTAAGGGATATTTATCTTTTTTGGATAATATCCAATCGTCTGCTGCATTAGAAAGAAAAAAAAATTTTTGTCTCTTTAGTTGTTATGCACGTGACGATAAATTTATTTAAAGTACCAGAAAAAAATCACGTGATCAGCATTTAATAAACTAAATTCTAAAAATTAATCTTTAAAAATTCACCAAAAATCAGAAAATCGAGATAAGATTCAAAAAGATATCATCTTAAAGCAATTTTTATGATCTTTCTCGTGATATAAATTTTATAACCCTCAAATTATTCTTTTAAATGCAAAATTTAAAAAAAGCTACAAAAACAGCTTAAAAATTTAATTTAAAAAAATCTAAGAAGAATTTTTCAAAAATCTTTCTTAGTGCACCCCTACACCATAAGAAGAATCGCCATGCAAAATTTCAGCCCTTTAGGTCCAGCGGTTTGGTCTGTGCGTTGTATGTCAGTGAGTCAGTTACGGAACTGTTTTATATATAGAGATAATTTATAAACATGATATTTATTTACTCAGCAACCATTTGTTGTTGTGAAGTTCATACTCAAAGTAAAATCTGAAGCGTATGGCCGAGTCTTAGAAGTTTATGGATGCCTTTTTGTCGTATTAAGCTGCTTTTACTAGAATATATTGCAGCCAGTTTTAGATACAGTTATAAATACTCAGTAATAAAATGCTTTATCAACAAATGTTTATCGGGATTATGAAAATTGAACTTCTCCTACAAATGTATTAGATGGTAAGAAACCTTTCATGATACGAAATAGGTAGGTCTCGAGTTCTGCAAAAGCAGAACTCGAGTATATATATATATATATATATATATATATATATATATATATATATATATATATATATATATATATATGTAATATCTATATATGTATATATATATATATATGTATATATATATATATATATATATATATATATGTATATATATATATATATGTATATATATATATAATATGTATATATATATACATATATATATACATAAGTATATATATATATATATATATATAGTATATATATATATATATATATATATATATGTATATATATATATATATATATATGTATATATATATATATATATATGTATATATATATATATATATATATATATGTTTAATATATATATGTATATATACATATATATATGTATATATATATATATGATATATATATATATATATATGTATATATATATATATATATGTATATATATATATATATATATATATATATATATATGTATATATATATATATATATATACATATATATATATATATATATATATATATGTATATATATATATATATGTATATATATATATATATATATGTATATATATATATATATATATATATATGTATACATATAAGTATATGTATATATATATATATATATATATATATATATATATATATATATATATATATATATATAATATATAAGCAGAACATTAGCAGTTTTCAATATGACAAGGCATATATTATCCAGACATGTGTTTAGTTCCCGGTACACCTTCTTCAATATGTCCCCTTAGGTAGACTTGAGCCGTAATCCATCTCATGAATATTCGTCGGAAAGGGTGATCTTGAGATACGCATGGAGTGAAGTCGAGCCATCATGCAGGAAGCCAGTACAATAATAGTTATTGGAACAGACCAATAAAACACAATCATTGTACCCAGCAGTTACCGTTATCTACACCCCACAAGCGATATGAAGATAAGCACGATCACAAATCCAAACTCTTACAGCTGATCTTCCGTCACGTGTATTTCACGTGTATATATGCCCCTTCTGCTAAGTCATAGAAGCCTCTCAGATCCAATGCAGTCATTATCCATACTGTATACTATACTATTAATAAGTTCCTTTAGTGGAAAAGTATATATATATATATATATGAAATGTCCGGATGGACATCTCATGAAGTGGTAACTTACATCGTGACCGGAAAATAATAAAATCAGCTTCAGGAACAAACTAATTTATTAAACAGTAAAGCAACACATCTTACTCGCTTCGAGCCAGTCCAGCGTCTCTCGCAAAGAGCGCCAAATAGAATTAGGTTAGAGATGTTGCCAGAATTGGCTGAGGAAGTTAGAATGTGGGAAGGCGAAGAGTTTACGCCAAGACAAGAAGGGCGGGTTACCAGGACACAGATGAAGTACAGAATGGGCGATTATAGGTACTTAGTAATATTTTCACACACACACACATATATATATATATATATATATATATATATATATATATATATATATATATATATATATATATATGTGATGGCCCGAATGGTCATCTCGTTATTACACTG
>OU015492.1:222262156-222310749 GCA_907164885.2 Dolomedes plantarius | reverse complement strand
ACCATTTAAAACTTCTGCGCATGCTCGTGACGATTGTACCGCCGATGAGGCCAAGGCGGAGAGAAACCGTCAATCAAATCCAACCTTAAAAACGGGAATTCCCCTAATTTCGTGTCACGTTTCTAGATATGATATGAAAATAGTGACGATTAATGGCACGAAATAAATTATCCTGAACCCCCCCTGTAAATTATTTAATTATTATTCTGGTATATATATATATATATATATATATATATATATATATATATATATATAGATACATACATACATATATACATACAAAAGAGGTATCCGACGATAAGTAAACCACGTTAATAACCCGCGGTAGTTTCGTTAGAAGAGACTACCTGAAATATTTTTCATGCATGTATATGCTTTAGTTCATTTCTCCCAATGCAAGCAAAATAGCAAATTATTATAGATAGAGATCCAAAATAAAGTTTTCTTACACAATCAAGCAGCAATAATGTATCCTCCAGTAATAACTAATTCATAAAAGAATAAAAATGGGCAAGTATGTGAAATCCTAAAAAGTAAATTCTTGCACATGTTTTAAATAATGAGATGATTAATTTAAAATTAAGATTTTTTAAAGAGCGGTTCATATTTAATTTTTAAAGATATCCGAAGAAAATATCACATTTGTTCAAGATTGTTATTATATGATGTTACTAGCTGAAAACCCGCACTTCGCTACGGAGTACATACAAACTAAATACAACAGTCAATGCATGCAATTAATGCCAATATATATATATTTATTTATTTATAATAAATGTGACGATCAATATATACAATTGATGTAGAAAAAAATATATATATTTATAAAAAAATCGTAAGGGATATTTTTATAGACAAATAATGCCCAAAGTCTTGCTAAAGTCTGCCGCATTAGCAAGAAAAAAACGTATTTTTTTGTTTGTTTAGTTGTTATGCACGTGACGATAAATTTATTTAAAGTGCCAGAAAAAGAAATCGCGTGATCGGCATTTAATAAATTAAATTCTAAAAATTAATCTTTAAAAATTCACCAAAAATCATAAAATGGAGGTAAAGATTCGAAAAATATTCATTTTAAAGGAATTTTTATGATCTTTCTCGTGATATAAATTTTATTACCCTCAAATTATTATTTTAAATTCAAACTTAAAAAAAGTTACTTAAAATCTTAAAAATTTAATTTTAAAAAATCTAATCAGAATTTTTCAAAAAATGTTTCTTAGTGCATCCATACACTATAAGAAGAATCGCCATGCAAAATTTCAGCCCTTTAGGTCCAGCGGTTTGGTCTGTGCGTTGTATGTCAGTCAGTGAGTCAGTTACGGAACTGTTTTATATATATAGATTTAACATATGGAATGTGTAAAATAAAATAAAGCATGTGTACGAAGTTTAATTCCAAAGTTAAACAAAAAAATTTCGAAGCTGAGGAAACAAAAATATTGTCTAATCTCTTATTGGATAATTCGAAAGTTCTCAACCTACGTTTCCTAGACAAATAGAATAATGTTCTTTTTTTTGTATTATATTGAATTTATCTGATTCGTAAGTCTATTGGATGTTTATTTTACCTATTGTAATGGGGGAAAGTAGGTCATTCTGTTCAACGGATGTATTCATTGTCCTTCGACTAATCATAAAAAACGAAATTCGATAAAATACATTATGTCAAGAAAACGTGACTTGTTTTATTTTTATTGGAAGCTGTTGGCGCTCCTGCGTGATCACTGGGTACCGTCTTCTCGCCAACCCTTGGCGACTGTTAGTTCAGTTGCCTATGGAGAACCAGTGAATAAGGTCGTAAAAAAGACCTCTCCGTATAATAAATAAAGGACTATGGTGTCCATTGAAATAGTCTAGTGTTTTTCTATAACTAGTGAATCAATTAATATAGTTGCCTCTAGATTAAGATTATAAGAAATTATTACGAAACAAAAAACAAAAGAAAATCTACAGTCCACAACGAGAAAGTATCGACCAGAAGCTATGCCATCGTATTTATCTGCACTCCTTTTAAATATTCTACTCTATGAAAAGAAATTACAACCTAATAAATCAAATTTTTTTCCTGAGAAAAAAACCCAACGATAAACTATTTTGAATTGTGGCAGTGAAAGAAATTAAGAAATCTAACACTATCCCTTATAAGTATTCTGTATATCAAGGATATTCTTTATATCTCTGTAGACAAAAATAAAATATAATAAGCATTTCAAACATACTGATGCAACAGGATTTGAGAAACTCGTCGAACATGATAATTAGACACAATTTCAGATTAGAAGAGGTCTTTAATATATTAATATTAGGTACAAACAGATTTAATCCTAGTAAATAAAATATAATCAAACAATCCATAATATCTGAGAAAAGGGGAAAAAAATCATGTGTGAGATCAATTCTAAAATTCAAACTTTCATGGATAATCTCTCACACATTTCTTCACTTTTCCAGAAAATACTGCTATTAAGGGGACAGTGGACTTTCAAAATTGTGAAATTTCTCCAAAAATTCGATTTTTTTATTTTATTGAATTGTGAAACTACGGACGAGTAGGAATGTGTTGCAAAAAGAATTTTTAATTTCTGCGATTACTTTCCTAGTTATAGGCATTTGTATTTAATTTAGATATTATGTGGTTACTAATAGCAATAACTTTAAATGTGTTTTTCTCAAAATAAAAATTTTCATGCTATACGAATATTCAAACTGCTCCAGGCGCATTTCTAATTATCGGATTGCTTTGATATTTAATTTTTATATACTTAACTGTATATCAAATAAATTTTATTGAAAAATTCTGCTTTGTAGCTCAGAACTTCTAAATTTTGTACTTGAAAAGATGATTTAGAGGTACTTTGCGTAATAAAAAGGGTGTTTTCACTATTATTATTTTTTTTCTCTTTATATTTTAATGAATGCTTAAAATGAGCAATAAGTTTCATTGTTAGTTCTATAAGGTATCCTGTAAATAAAAATGACCATATTATATGCAAAAGAAATGCGCATGGAACATTTTTAATTAGGCCAATTTTTTATATAATTAATAATTAATAATTTAGTAATATTTCATCTTCAAATTTTAACCACTTTTACATATCTATGTTACTAATCACATATTCAAATTTCAAGCAAATCCATTCAAAACAAAAAAAGTTAGGTTTGAAGGTCCACTGTCCCCTTAAAAGGTTCTTCGTGCTGGTAAAGAATACTCATTTTTAGCCCCAGGTATGGAAATCGAAGTCACAAAACTCATCAAGATAAGGTCATCGGGCATCCAGGATATCTTGCTACTCAAACGCGCCCAGTTTATTCAATGTTAACTTTCCCACCACAAATATCGTCTTTCTAAAAATATCAACATTCTGCGGACTCGTTGCTGTGGCCAGAAAATGTCCTGGATCTAGGCTTCACTTTTTCTAAGATTTCTATGACAGAACATAGTCGGTGACGCAGTTGCTTGCAATAAAAATATATAATACAACTAGCTGAAAACCCGCAACATTCAAAGTAAATACAACGTCAATGTATGCAATTAATACCAAAAATAAATAAATAAATAAATATATATATATATATATATATATATATATATATATATATATATATATATATATATGTATAATAAATACGACGATCAATGTATACAATTGATGTAAAATATATATATATATATATATTTGTAAGAAAATCGTAAGGGATATTTTTATAGACAAAATAATGTAGAAGAAAATATTCAAATTAAATCTAATATAAAGAATACTAAAGAATATAGTACAGTTAATATAGTACAGTTTGCAGAACATTTCTTTTACTGTATTTTAATATTTTTTGGATAATGTCCAATCGTCTGCCGCAGTATCAAGAAAAAAAAATATTTTTTGTCTATTTAGTTGTTATGCACGTGACGATAAATTTATTTAAAATACCAGAAAAAGAAATCACGTGATCGGCATTTAATAAATTAAATTCTAAAAATTAATCTTTAAAAATTCACCAAAAATCAGAAAATGGAGGTAAAGATTCGAAAAAGATTTCATTTTAAAGGAATTTTTATGATCTTTCTCGTGATATAAATTTTATAACCCTCAAATTATTGTTTTAAATGCAAACTAAAAAAAAGTAAAAAAAACAGCTTAAAAATTTAATTTTAAAAAATCTAAGAAGAATTTTTCAAAAATCTTTCTTAGTGCACCCCTACACCATAAGAAGAATCGCCATGCAAAATTTCAGCCCTTTAGGTCTAGCGGTTTGGTCTGAGCGTTGTATGTCAGTCAGTGAGTCATTTACGGAACTGTTTTACATATATAAATACAATAAATGCTATTTAATACAATAAATTCAATAAATAGTATTACAGTTAAACAATGGATTTACTTTTATTTTATATACAATAAGGTCACTTCTTCAACCACACTAACGTTTTCGATTTGTTAAACGATTCCAAGACCTCTCTTTAAAAATGTCTTGGCACACCTCCAATTTCTTAGCAGTCAGTTTTACTCGAAAACAAATTTCCGTAGTTGAAACCAGTAATTGTAAGATGCAAAATGTAACTTTTCATCTTGAGAAAAGCATTGTTTATTATACAAAACTGTTACTTTCATCTCAAATCTCGAGGGAGATTTTATACAGCATCAAAAAGTTATTTTCTTCAGATGTATTTAGATGTGTGATGCGCAATGGATAATATGGCTTCCTCACCCCTATTCATCATATTTTATTGAAATTACATTTTAAAGGCAGGTTTTATTGATAGGTGTATAATGATGTGTATAATGATGCTACCAATAATATGCAACTAATTTTTCCATAAAAAAAATTATTTTACTATGAATTTATAGCATTTGACTTGTCATTTTAATGGGCTTTTTCAGTTGTTTTTTTTAAATCTGATTGTCCTGGAGTAAATATTTTTAAAAATTGAAATAGGTGTATAAATATACCTAATGTTTCAAAATCACAAAAATGCAAAACTTATTATTGAAACTTAATTAGTGTTGTTGTAAGTCTGCTCGCAGTGTATCGGTATAAATTTGAAATTTTCAGAAAATACACTCACTTCTTACTTCATAAATAAAGTTCTTATTTACTTGTAATAAAATTAATTCATGGAACGTTATCTATAAAGTTTAGAGAAATAATACTGAAAATTTCATATATAATGGATAATAACATAAAACATTATAAAAGTTCGGACGAACAGTAAAAATTATGTCTTTTTAACTTGTGTAAAGGTGATGAATCCCCTTAAGATTTTATTTATAAGAATGGTCATTTAGAATTATATATACTACTAGCTAAAAACCCGCACTTCGCTACGGAGTACATTCAAATTAAATACAACGGTCAATGTATGCAATTAATGCCAAAAAAAATAAATATATATATAAATATATATATATTTATAATAAATACGCCGATCAATATATACAATTGATGTAGAAAAAAATATATATTTATAAAAAAATCGTAAGGGATATTTTTATAAACAAAATAATGTCCAATCGTCTGCCACATTAGCAAGAAAAAAATATTATTTTGTCTATTTAGTTGTTATGCACGTCACGATAAATTTATTTAAAGTACCAGAAAAAGAAATCACGTGATCGGCATTTAATAAATTAAATTCTAAAAATTAATCTTTAAAAATTCACCAAAAATCATAAAATAGAGGTAAAGATTCGAAAAAGATTTCATTTTAAAGGAGCTTTTATGATCTTTCTTGTGATATGAATTTTATAACGCTCAAATTATTATTTTAAATGCAAACTTAAAAAAAGTTACTAAAACAGGTTAAAAATTTAATTTAAAAAAATGTAAGAAGAATTTTTCAAAAATCTCTCTTAGTGCACCCCTACACCATAAGAAGAATCCCCATGCAAAATTTCATCCCTTTAGGTCCAGCGGTTTGGTTAGTGCGTTGTATGTCAGTGAGTCAGTTACGGAACTCTTTTATATATATAGATCAGTACACCAGTGAATAAGATTAACCACTTAGGTCTAGCATTTAAGTATGGAATATGCTAGTTGGATTCAAAACACTTTTATTTTCGTTACTAGCAGGGCTTCGCCCAGCTATCGAATCGCAGTTCACTTGAATTTAAATATTTTTTCACTTTTAATTGCCGAAAAATTCCCCCAAACTCAGTACATCTTCAAATGATCTATTTATGATTAAAATTTTTTTGATTAAAAATAATTTTAAATAAATTTTGACACAAAAATAATTAAAAATTAGACACATGTTGAAACATTTCTTTTCAGTGATTCATTTTTTAGTGAGAATCACGCTGTGAACGAGTCACGCTGTGTTTACATCGTAAAACATGGCGGTTACGTTTTGTTTGGTGGAGTATGCATTTAGAATTGAAACATCTCTAAAACTATTAAAGTAGTAGAATAAGTGTAAGCAGAAAAAATTATCAGTTTTTAAAGCTCTTTCTAAATATATAAAATTTATGTACTTTCTTTAAAAATAAGCATCGATTTTAACTTTTAAAACATGGCGGTTACGTTTTGTTTGGTGGAGTATGCATTTAGAATTGAAACATCTCTAAAACTATTAAAGTAACAGAAAAGTGAACGCAAAAAAAATATCAGTTTTTAAAGCTCTTTCCAAATATGTAACATTTATGTATTTTCATGAAAAAAAATATATCAATTTCGACATTTTCAAACATGGCCGAATTTCATAACGAATGCTATACCGGAAACGGTCTACCCGGAATTGTTCCCCGACCGACAGACAAAGTTTCTCTTTTATTTATATAGATAGACTAGCTGAAAACCTATGCTATAGAGTACATTCAAATTAAATACAACGGTCAATGTATGCGATTAATGCCAAAAAATAAATATATATATATATATATATATATATATATATATATATGTATAATAAATACGACGATCAATGTACACAATTAATGTAAAAAAAAAAAAAAAAATATATATATATATATATATATATATATATATATATATATATATATATATATATATATATATATATATATATATATATAAAATCGCAATGAAATCTAATAGGACATACTAAAGAATAGAATACAGTTAATACAGTACAGTTTGAGGAACATATCTTTTGCAGTTTTTTAATATATTTTGGATAATGTCCAATCGTCTGCCGCATTAGCAAGGGAAAAAATATTTTTTGTCTATTTCATTGTTATGGACGTGACGATAAATTTATTTAAAGTACCAGAAAAAGAAATCTCGTGATCAGCATTTAATTAATTAAATTCTAAAAATTAATCTTTAAAAATTCACCAAAAATCATAAAATGGAGGTAAAGATTCGAAAAAGATTTCATTTTAAAGAAATTTTAATGATCTTTCTCGTGATGTAAATTTTACAACTCTCGAATTATTATTTTGAATGCAAACTTAAAAAAAGTTAGTAAAACAGCTTAAAAATTTAATTTAAAAAAAGTCTAAGAAGAATTTTAAAAAAATCTCTCTCAGTGCACCCCTACACTATACAAAGAATCGCCATGCAAAATGTCAGCCCTTTAGGTCCAGCGGTTTGGTCTGTGCGTTGTATGTCAGTCAGTGAGTCAGTCAGTCAGTCAGTTACGGAACTGTTTTATATATATAGATAAGAAGAATGATTACAAACTCGCCTGTTATACTGATAGTAATAAAAGGATTGTCACAAAACAGAGTCAGTGTATATGCTCACTGGTATTACATTACTAATATATGACACTTACTTAGGAAACTAAGGAGTTTGAATTGATGAGAAATGAAAGAAACAAAATTTGAATACCTGTTTCAATGTACGTTTCACTTTTTTTCACTTTGTTTCAGGAATCGAATTACATACTTAAACGGGATAAAAGCAAAAAATATTTTTGCGCAATTCCTTATCAGGTTCGTATTAAAACTTCCCACTACCTATTTATACGTATTCTAAGAATCCCCGCTTTTGTCAATAATGTCTAAGAATAAATTATTTATTACTTATAAAGGAAAGGATCTTTCCTTGTTCAATAAATAGAAACAAGACAGCAAAAAAAAAAATCTCAGGTACGCCCGAAAAATATGTTTAGTATCCCATTCATTGTTCTCAGCTAGATGTGATTTTCAGTATTCTTAGGTTTTAGTATAAATATCTTCAGGTTATAAAAAGAAAATGTAATAGTAAAAGGCTTTTTATATCTCTCATTGATCTTTGTTGGGTCATAACTTTTTGAAAGCATGCTATTCTAATAAGAGCGAAATTTCGAGCACTATTTGATGATTAGTGAAAAGTTCAAAGGAAGATGAAAATTTATTCTGAAATACTTCAAAAGAACATTTTAAATATTATCATGTGCATTACATTTGAACTTTCTCGTGAAATAAAACAGAGGTTAGAATATATTTTAAAATTGCCCCTCTATAATAAAGAATTAACTGAATAAAAATTAATCTGAGTAATAAAAATTTACTTGCTACAGTATTACAACAAAATTAAACTTTTGAGGTATTTAAAATCCTTGGTGAAACTTGAACCAAGAAGGAGTTTTTGAACCAAGAAGGAGTTTAAAGGCTAGCAACATATAATTCTTTTAAAAAATATTAAACAGGAAACAAAAGAATCTTAATTATTTTAATCTTCAGATGTGTGGCATTAAACACGCCTTTAGAATCCATTACAATCATTTTATTTTGTAATAAGATAATATACTTACCAAGCTTTTCAAGTCTTATTTTATCTTTATTTATATTTGTCGTAACGTTTATCAGCTTTTTTAGACTGGATATATTCTACCCTTTTCATCATATTCACACATCTGAGGATTGTTCCCTTAAGAACGCCCCGCATCTTGTAGATATGGATACGGCCCCGTCTGCAAGCCTTTTTCAATTCAACAAAAATCCTCTTTTTGCGTGATTTTAGGCGCTGTGTTCATATCTACACATTCCAGGATGCACGTGCAAAAGGGTTAGTCTCAATGTCTAGTCCACTTTGGCGCATACCTCGCCTTCCCTCCTTAGACACACAAAAACCAGTAATATCTGTTCTCCAAGCTCCGCTCCACTGATTGGCGGTCGCGGCTCCCCTGCTTGGCCGCGCCAAATTCCACATTTGGTCAGATCATCAAGACCACGTGATCAACCGAGACTCAAGCGGGAATTTTAACGACAATCACAGAGAGCGACTTTCTCCCCCAGCCGGTTTGGACGCAGCTTTCATGATGGAAAAGGAACGTATTAGCGGGACTCCAAGCCCAGTTACCAGGGTCTACGTGCCGAGACATCGTCGCCCTCTTCACGCTGCCTAGATGCCTTCATCATTTTTTGTCATGGCCTTAAGCCACCTTCCTTTTTTCAATAGTCTAAATAAATAAAAAAAACTGATGTTCATCAAGCAACTTTGACTAGTTTCTGTCAGACCTTTCTCCTTTCTCTTTTTCAGAATAACAAGCTATGGCCATAGGTAGCCATATTAATACCTGGGTATAACTCCATCTTCAAATTGTTAAAGTTCTTGCCACAACTTATTAATGACTCCTGATTATTAATGTGACAATATTATACTTTGTTTTTATTTTACTCATATACAAAGTAAAATAAGACTGCACAGTTAAAATTCTGATTTCACTAAAATTCCGTACCTTTAAAGTACAGGTAAGTTAAACCACGTTCCTGAAGATGAACCTAGTGTCATCTATTGTCATGAAGAAAACCAAAATATCTCGAGAAGAACTGATCATTTAACCTGCAAAAAACCCATCTTCTTACAGGCAAGAAACCTTAAGACAGTCCTAAAGGCGATAAATTACAGCTGTGTGGCTCCTTATACTTTGATCTTAATTAAACGGAAAGAAAAGTTGAGACCAGTTGTAAGGTATACATAAGATTCGATTCACAAGAATCGAACTTTTGAGTTAATGAATTAAAGAAGCTGCTTGAGATATGCTAATTTCGGCATACGCGCTTGGTATAAATACCAAGCGCGTATGCCGAAATTACAGCTGGTATAAATACCAAGCTGCTTGGTATAAATACCAAGCAGCTTGATTAATACAGAGGTTGAAAAAATGTTGTTCAGGTTGATAGATAAGCGAGTTAAGGGAGCTACGAGGAAAGCAGCTCCAGGTGCTATCCTGCGCTAGTGCTTAGGGGGCCCAAAGTTTACGTGGCAGTACTGCTGGTTTGACTCTCTGCTGGTTTGTGAGTATTTGCAAAGTGTATTTCTATTGAATGCTAATATATATTCCGTACAAGTAGTACGTATGCTTATTGCTGTAAAAGCAAATTCTATATGTGCAACGAATTCAATAAACATTGTTTCATGTATAAACTGTGTTTGTATCAAATTCATTTAGAGTGCCACTTCAAATTATATACACCCAAATGCGGGTAGAAGTGAGATAATCTCTATACAGTCTTAGATTCTGTCCGACTACTTCAAATCTTGTCTTGTTTCTCTATTTCCAAGCTCTGGCGCTACCCATTTCTCCTTAAATGATACTTAGTTAAACCTCAGGGTCTTTCCTCAAGATTTTTGTTTTTCACCCTAGCGAAATGTAATAAGAGAATTTGCAAAAGATGCCACTAGAAAGAGACGTAATTGAAAATTACGTAAAAGCAACCTGAAATATACAAATAGCTCACTATTTTTAAGTTAAATTTCAAAGCTATTTGTAATGATCAACGAAATGTTATAAAATTAGTCTTACAACAGTTATCAAAAAGTTATTTTAAAGGGATTATAAAGTTATTTTAATGTTATTTTAAAAATAACTGAAAAACATAAAAATGTTAATTTTTTAAAAACTAGCAATTTATGTATGAAGGAATCGCGCCTAATATTTATGAAAGATGCCTGAAAGCATCTTAAAATACAAAATGTATATGAATTGGTTTTAAGGGAACGGTAGACCTTTATTTGAGCAAATCTCGTCATTTTAATATTGCTTGTGTTATTGTAAAAAATATATATATTTCTGTAGATTATTAGTACCAAAACAATTTTTTTCAAGTAAAAAATCATTCATGAAGCTTCTACAAAGTAATCTATAATGGGTAAGTGTAGTAATAAATTTTAAATCTGTTTTTCTCAAAACAGATTTTTCAAGTTTTTTAGATTTTTTAAATGCTCCACGCTACTTAATTTTTCTTCAAAATTCATGAAATTGATAAGGAAGAATCCTGATGCTGCCTACAAAAAAATTGGGTATGCATTTTATAATTCGACTTCATTCAGGTAATTAAATTTGATTTGTAACTTTTTAAAAGGCAAAATTTTGATGAAAATTTTGATGGAATTCAGATAAAAAAATCTCTCAAAACTTAACTATTCAAGGGATTAAATAATCGATACCCAGATTTGTTTTTTATACAGTTTAAAGAGATTAAAATGCAAAATCGAGGAAATATCTCAAAAATTAAGTAGCAAGGAGCATTTCAAAATTTTGTTTATAAATTTCAAATTTTTAAAAAAATCTTAAAATTATAATGAGATTGAAAATTTCCTTTAAGGTATTCTATTTATTTATAGTGAAATGTGTATATGTACAAAATTTCGTATCTCTATGATGAAAAGTAAATAAAAGTAAATTTTAATGTCCACCGTTCCCTTAAAAGTAAGATTCCAAAGAAGTTACGTAATTGCAGCAAAAGAAAAGAAAGAAACACGGTAAAAAAAAAAAATAAATAAACGGCAAAAAACACTGATAAAGACATAAAAAGAATATTTTTTATCAAAAACTTTTCAAGCGTGATAAATCCCTAAAAAGGGAAAAAGTGAAAATGTAAGCGATATTATGGCATGGTTTAAAGGTCTTCAGATAAACTGAAATTTCGATGTAAATTATGGCAAGAGATTCATAAAAGTCTTTACAGAGAAAATATATTACTGGCCATCTATTTTACCCGTTAGTTTGCGATCATTTTTTAAGCAAGATTTTCAAATACGGAAATGTTTTAACTAAAATTCGATAGTTCCTATACTAATAGATATAAATATAGTACTATCCTCTTATTTAAGGGGACAGTGGACTTTCAAAATTGTGAAATTTGTCCAAAAATTCGATTTTTTAAATTTTATTGAATTGTAAAACTACGGACGAGTAGGAATGTGTCGCAAAAAGAATTTTTAATTTCTGTGATTACTTTCCTAGATATAGGCATTTCTATTTAATTTAGATATTATGTGGTTACTAATAGCAATAACTTTAAATGTGTTTTTCTCAAAATAAAAATTTTCGTGTCATACAAATATTCAAAATGCTCCGGGCGCATTTCTAACTATCGTATTGCTTTCAAATTTAAGTTTTATATACTTAACTGTATATCAAATAAATCTTATTGGAAATAATTATGCTTCGTAGCTCAGAATTTCTAAATTTTGTACTCGAAAAGATGATTTATAGGTATTTTGGGTCATAAAAAGGATGTTTTCCCTATAGTTATTTTTTCTCTTTATATTTTTAATGAATGCTTAAAATAAGCAATAAGTTTCATTGTTAGTTCTATAAGGTATCCTGTAAATAAAAATTACCATATTATATGCAATAGAAATACGTCTAGAACATTTTTAATGAGTCCAATTTTTGATATAATTAATAATTCCTAACTCATAAATTATTAATATTTCATCTTTAAATTTTAACCACTTTTACATATCTATGTTACTAATCACATATCCAAATTTCAAGCAAATCCATTCAAAACAAAAAAAGTTAGGTTTGAAGGTCCACTGTCCCCTTAAACATGTACTTAACCCATCGATTCGATATCATTCTGGAGGTAAGATTTATTTATCTTATAAATAAAGCAGAAACGGGAAAATGGGTCGTGTCTGTATGTGAGAGTCACAAGAATCGGGAGCCCTACCTTGATGAAATTTACACGGTTTATTGTTCTTGGAAAATCAGGATGAATGTGACTATTTTCATCCCGTTACAACGTTTCATTCCCGAATTATATTAAAACAAGTTTGCGCGGTATCAACGGATATTTTTGTTCAAAGCCATTGTAGCATATCATTGTTGCCAATTAAATTATAAAATATGCGTAAAAATAAATAGACGTGAATTAAAAAAAGTGATTTATTAATATATTGGCGCATGCAAGAGTAAACTTGATGTATTATTTTCATGTACGTGCCAACGTTGGAATATTTATTTTTAAAAATGAAAATATAAAGATGGAAAGTCATTCATTTTCAATGAATGTGGTTCTCAATTCATTTCATGCATTAAAACTATCCCAAGCTACCCGTTCAAACTTAAATATACTGAAGGACACGTTCACTTAGCCAGAAACACGTGCGGTTAGCCTTGACGTGATGATTTATGTAACTGAAGTGACATTGAAACATATCAGACGATTTAGTTTTGAGAAAGAATTCCGAGCTTGAAATATGTGCGTATACTTTTCCTTTAATAATTATCAGATTTGCTGTGTTTTAATATTAAATGTGTTCTCAATCCATTCAAACATTATTGATTATTTTTCTATAATAATAAATCCATTCAAACATTATTGACTAGCTGTAAATTAATGCTTTAAAATGCCCAAAAAGAAGAAAGCACTGGACTGGATCTGACAGAAGAATGTTTTTCGCATGGTCAGCTATATGTGGGAGTGTCTAGAGCAAGGAATCAATCAGAATTATAAATTGTCGCAGATAATAAAAAAGAAACAAAATTTTTATACTGGCAAGTATTAAAATAACAACAAATTAGTTAATAAATGAATTTTTTATTACTGAAAAAATGAAATTAATTTGTTTAAGAGTTATTATAACTTTAGAACATCATAACATGAGGATAATTATTGAAAAATAATAATAACAAAAACTGAATCCCGAGCGAAGCCGGGTAATAAATCAAGTATATCTATAAGAAGAATAAGAAGACATCAATTATGTATTTAAACTCGAAATACAGAACTCACTGTCAAACTGCCATTTTAATGTTGACTTCAAATGCAGAGAGTTCAGTTGTTTATCCCTTATATATGTTTTTCTTTCAGAAAGTAAATCCAATCAGATTTTCGATAGACCTGTTTATCGTAATATGCAGGAAAACCAATTACAGAGGCCTCGGAGACATTTTTATCAATAAAATCAATTAGGAACCATCAATAATATCAATTAAATATAGAAGAAATACATTCGTGACAAATTGCTTCAAAATCTATATATATAAAAGAGCTTGTCTGTTTGTTTGTCCGCTATAGAATCATAGACTGTGTCACCCACCGGGACCAAATTCGGCACAGTTAATGTTTAGAACCCAAGAAACTTAAATCAAGAAAAACGAATTTTAGGGCTCAATTAGTTTTTTTAAATTAATTTTTTAATGATTTTTGTGCCCCTAAGCGCACCTCTTAAATGTGGATACAGCCCCTTTACCACAACTAGTCTAATTCGATACGCGGGGGAAAAGAGGTTTGTTCTGAGGGGTGGTTTGAGAGTTGGTCTGGGGATGACGGGTGGGGGGGGCAGGGCGAAGTGTTTATTTTGCGGGGGGTGCAGCCCAGTATTTTTTTGATGGAATGCATGAAAAATTTTATACCTATATATCTACCCGGGCAACGCCGGGCAATAATGCTAGTATTTAATAAAAGAAAATCTTAGAGCTTAAAATATATATTCTTGATAAAACTAGGTTTTTAGCACAAAACTGTTTCATATTCAACATTGTTCATCAATCATATCAACTTCCCATTTTAAGCAATATATAATACGAGATCTCGAATTCTGAATAAAACTATAGTAAAAACTACAGAAGGACATAACTCTAAGGAACGTAATGAAAATTTATAATCCATTGCACATAAGAATCTGCGAAGGATACATAATACGACTCGTAAAATTACTCTCGTGAAAATAAGGCTAGGTTGAAAAATAAATTCTCCAGAGTTGCAACGAACAACCATAAAATCGACATAAAAATATATGAGGATATTCTCTTTACTTGCCATCTGAAATTTTATTATGATAATGAAAATATGCTGCTTGGAAAGATTTCTGAAAATCTGTAACAAATTCCATGGCAATAAATTTGTTTATAAACGTCTTCAATGAGATTGTATGCCTTATGTCAAATCATATAAGAATAATTTATACGATGTTGCGTAGGACAGCGAGAGAGAATGGCTATGACTGACTTAAATATAAACTTTTAAAGTAAACTTTTAGCCTTGTAAACTTTTAAAGTTATTTTTTTGGTAATATTGAGGACATTTGCGCATGTACTGACTAGCTGAATACCCATGCTTCGCTACGGGGTGCATTCAAATTAAATACAACAATCAATGTATGCAATTAATGGCAAGAAAAAACAAAAAAAATATATTTATAAAAAAATCCTAACGGATATTTTTATACACAAAATACTGTATAAGAAATTATTCAAATTAAATCTAATAGAACACACTAAAGAATATGGTACAGTTTGAGGAACTTATCTTTTGCTGTATTTTAAAATTTTTTTGGATGATGTCCAATCGTCTGCCGCATTAGCAAGAAAAAAAAATTTGTTAATTTATTTCGTTGTTATGCGCGTGATGCAAAATTAGTTTGAAGTATCACAAAAAGAAAAGAAACCACGTGATCAGCAGTTAATAAATTAAATTTTAAAATTGAATATTTAAAAATTCACCAAAAATTCGAAAAGGGAGGTAAAGATTCGAAAAACATTTCATTTTAAAGGAATTTTTATGACCTTTCTCGTGATATTAACTTATAACCCTCAGATTATTATTTTGAATGCAAACTTAAAAGAATGTTACAAAAACAGCTTCAAAATTTAATCTTAAAAAATATAAGAAGAATTTTTCAGAAATCATTCTTAGTGCACACTTACACTATAAGAAGAATAGCCCAGCAAAATTTCAACCCTTTATGTCCAGAGGTTTGGTCTGTGCGTTATCTGTCAGTCAGTTACGGAACTATATATATATATATATATATATATATATATATATATATATATAGAGAGAGAGAGAGAGAGAGAGAGAGAAAAGATGAATAAAGAAGTGTTAAAATATTTATAAACATTTCTAACGATGTATGTGTGTAGTTGATGCCACCTCTAAAAATGAAAATCATTAAATTATACAAATTTTGAATTTCTAGGGTAATTTAATTGCCTCATCATTATTTCAGTATTAAATCATTTACCTATTTAGAAATCTTTTGTTTGTATTTATTTAAATGAACTAAATGACAAAAGTTAAGCATATAATTTGTTTATAATTTATTTCTCCTTTCGTAAAACAATATTCTTTATTGTTATCTTTTAAAAGCTAATGAAGAAAATTAAGAAGCCATATAATGCATAATCTATTGTATTGAAGCAATTACCTATTGCCTAAAAAATGTCCAAAGTACCTCCTTTTTATCACTGACATCAAAAAACATTGAAGTAAGCGATTAGAATTTTCTTCCTGAAAAAATTCGTTCAAGCTAAATAAAACGAGAGATATTTATTTAATTCGGCCTGAACTAACAGAATTTTTCCCTGCAACACAAAAAAGAACAATGAATAAAGTTAAAATGAACATGAAGAAATACAAATTTTATGTGTGTATATATATATATATATATATGGTGTGTGTGTGTGTGTGTTTGTGAGTAATATTAATAGACGGCTCTTGCTTCTCATGTTTAAATTACTACTTTTAATATATTATTTTTTCTTTTTTTCTGATTTTAACCCAATAATCTGGTATTCCGTTGTTATGCTACATGTGAAGGGTCGATAGCCTGAAAAAGCTTTTAAACCCCCTAGTTTGTCTTTGCCCAAACTCAGCCATTCAATAAAAAGTTATATAACTGGTTGTAATTATTTCTATAAATTATATTGCCTTTACAATTTCTTAATTTGCATGTCATGATTGTTTACTTAAGTTTCTAATAATATAATTCTTCAAATGATATCACTCATGTAAATTGCTGAACACATAATTCAATATACACATAATTACTAAATAATATACTCTACAAATACACAAACGATGTTTCAATGTGTCTTGGACAAAACAATGTTTTTGACACAAAGGCACGAACAGTGTTCATTATTGCAAAAATCATGAAGATAAATATGGTTTAGAGCAATGAATATGTTTTGCTACGGGGGAAAAGTGAACTCATTGAAACAAGAATACTTCTATAGGACGTCAACAGTCTTTGACAAGTAGAAAATATGCATATATATAAATGTGTGTGTGGCGTGTGCATAAATGATCTTGCAATTTTAATCTTTTTATTCTGAAATTATAGTTATTCTTAAAACTTTGCATATTTAGGTAAATACATTGACATATGTGCAAATCATTTACCAAATGACTTCATTATCCTTTACTTACTGAGGTTTGAAAATCCATCCAGCTAGCTCATATAAACTTGTTTTTCGTGATTGCGTTTTGTACTCAAATACTTTACATTGTGTGAAACAGTTTTAATCTTCCAACACGACTCTTCATCACTTTAGAATAATTCCATTTTTGTTTTCAAAATATTACTCTTCCAGAATTATTGTTAATAACGTATTGTTAATAACGTACTTTTAACAATTCAAATAGTAAATAGATTACATACAGTTCTTTCATCCATGCCACAATATTAATCAGTGTTCTCAGTATTAATCAGTGGTTTATTGAGTATTGGAGTTTTTTGTGCCGTTGAAAAGGGAGAATAATGTACTGATTAGGTTATTTGAAAGTTTAGAAACTTTGACGTATTTGTTTAACGAAACCTTTTGGGGAAAAATACACCAGAATAACATGCAGGTATATATTTCGTTCCAGTGGTCGCTCAATATTGTTCAGTGAAACCGTTTTTCATTTTACTTCTTTCACTGGGTTAATCCAAGTGTATCAACAAATTATATTATTGCCTATATTCTGATATCAACCAAAAAATACTATGACACGTGTCTAAGATGATTAAAGAAGGCCTTTTCCCAGTGTATACGAATGAGCCGATTTAAGGCCTTCAAACGGATTCAAAATTATCGGTCTAATTTTTTTAAGCGCAGTTAAACAATTAGACATTAAAAATATCTGTCCTACCTTCTCTTTTTAAAATATCTTTTTCTGGTATAACTGCAGCGTTGCAATTTGAAGAAAGTACAAACTGAATTAAATATAACAACAATATTTGGCATTGTGTTACTACTGGATTTTAAGTTCTTTTCAGCAGGTAACACCCTTCAGTGAATATTTCTAAATGTGCTTATAAGAGTATTGCTTTATAGGTCTTGAATGTCGAACAATTGAAAATTTTAATGAAATAGAATTTCAAAATTCTCATCCAAATTTTAAAAAAAGCATAATTTCCTTGGAAATTCGAAATAAAACTAAACTTATTCTAGCATCAAAAGGTAGCCAAATACTGAAATTTTTAAAGATTATCAAATGCAGAAAAATTTACGTTAATGAAAATCAACGTCTTTTTCCATTAATACTTATTACTAATCCTTTATTTGGAAATACCACACAAAAGAGAGGAACAAGAGTAATTAAGATTCAGATTAAAATTTCAATTGTTCCAGAAAATGGAAAATAATTTCATTTCATTGCAGTCATGAAGCCTTAATCGAAAGTATGCCTCGTAATTAATATCGATTCAGTATCATGTAGGTTGTTAAAGCGTTTTCTTTGCGTGTTAAGGTAAATTAGGAGACTTTAAAACAGATTTATGAACAATAAGAATTTACACAGAGTAAGGAAATTTGCATTTGGATTCGGATGCGTTGAATATTCCAGTTATAAGGCGTAAATTTAAAACAATTTTAAAGACATCATTAAATCTGATTTCATGTTCTTAAAAGGAATAGTACTATGCGAAAATCTATCCCTCGTATTTATATACACACACACACACATGCACACGCCAACACACACACACATATATATATATATATATATATATACAGTCGAACCTCCATATATCGAAGTAGCAAAATGCCGGAAAAAATTCGATATATAGAATAGATATTAGTTTTATCATAATTCTCCAAAAACATTAAAATTAAAGCTAATTTTCGTATACGAAACTCCATTTCTAATTTATATGCGAATCACATTAAAGGAAAGTTAATAACTAAAAACTGAATTAATCTGAAAGATTTATTTAGTACTATATACCTTTAAAAAAACAATCCAGACAGTGGTTACAGTGATCACAGTTACATTCTTTAAAAAAAACTACGAATATCTTGCTGAACAGCCAGTTTTGCGGAAAGTTTATCAAAGAAATGCTCGCATTTATTCAGTCCACTAAAAACTTCATCAGGGACATTTTCCGGGAATTGAAGTCCACGACGTATTGTTTCAAACGCCAAAAATTGGGAGATATTATTCTAAAGTGGAATAAAATCTCCCAATATGTCGTGAAAAAAAATTTCGTTATATAGAGATTTTTTCGATATGTAGAAACAGTTTTTCAATGTAATGAACATGGAGATTTGCAAAGAGTTCGATATATGGAAAATTTCGATATAGGGAAGCTTGATATATGGTTCGACTGTATATATATATATATATATATATATATATATATATATATATATATACAGGGTTATCGGGAGAGAATCATCCTATTACAAAATTTAATATTTTCCATAATTACAAACAGAAAATTATAATTAATATGTCATCGTAAAGGAAAAATGTTAATTTTTTTTTACAGGTGAACGATATAACTTCCTCTAGTCACCCGAATGATACTATCGCGATTTCCCATTTCTTGCCAAACACGTTGTAATGTTTCACCATTATCTGTTTGTAAAGCATCACAAATGCGTTAAGTTCGGGCAAACTTGTTGCCAAAGGTGGTATGAACATAAGATCTTTGTCATATCCCCAAAGGAAGAAGTCGCATGGGGTTAAGTCCGGTGGGTAACTGTGTAGGACCAAATCATCGGTTGCACTGCGACCAATCGGCTACACAGCTACCCTCCTAGGTCACCGGACTTAGCCCAGGCGACTTCTTCCTTTGGGGTTATGACAAAGATCTTGTGTCCATACCACCTTTGCCTACAAGTTTCCCGGAACTTAAACAACGCATTTGTGATGCTTTACAAACAGCAAATAGTGAAACATTAGAACGTGTTTGGCAAGAAATGGCATATCGCGATGATATTATACGGGTGAATAAAGGAAGTCATATCGAACACCTGTGAAACACAATTTAACATTTTTTCTTTACAATGACATATTAATTATAATTTTCTGTTTGTAAATATGGAAAATATTAAATTTTGTAATCGGATGATTCTTTGCTGATAACTCTGTATATATATATATATATATATATATATATATATATATATATATATATATATATATATATTTATTTATTTATTTACTTATATATGTGTGTGTGTGTTGGCGTGTGCATGTGTGTGTGTGATGTATAATAATCCAAATAATGAGGAAGTATGTAAATATAAGGAAAATATATAATTACAAACATAAAACTTTCAGACACTCTTCGAAACATTTAGCTTCTTCGACCTTCCAGTTCATTAAATGTTTTCCTTAAAAAGAAATTAATTAATAACCACTTTTAAAATCAACAATAATTCTGCGACTTATAACCGAACAACCTGTGACATAAAGGGTTAAAATGACTTTCCCTTCACTTAGTACTTTCAAGACAAAAAGCGATTTTGACGGATTAATACACACTCTAGTTTTTGACGGATTAATACACACTCTACTTTAGTATTCAAACCGACAAAAATGTTCCATTTCAGATCCTTGGAAAACCAAGCTAGGGGTCTAGGTGGAAATTTCCACTGAAAACTCTTTTTAAAGCTGAAAGAAAGTAAATAACAAATAGTATATAACGCTTAGAGGGTTAAACACAATGAGAAAAGTTACCGTTTGAGAAAATCTTTTAACGCTTTATTGAATGGAAGCGAGATAAAACTTTGCTGCTCCCATTCAGATATTTTGTTTACCAGTGAATGTACACAGCATTAAAGTTTACGTTTAAATGCACTGAAAAGCACAAAAACGAAATTTTTTACGATAAATGAAACTATGTTCGAAATTATCAGGACACTTTATAGGATAACGATTTTAGCTATATTCAATGTTTTTTTTTTGGAAATGTTAGAAAAATCAGCAACTGATGTACACTAAATATATATATATATATTTTTTTTTTACATTAAGACGAATTTTCGGAAACCTTAAAGGCAGTAAAATCTTCATCGTAGAAATAGTTTAACCTTGTATTCTCAAGCCAACTATCTTAAGAAACAGCAAAAGTTAGAATACTGCTATTAGAGACATCGCCTAAATTCAATGGAAATTTCAGATTACATATTTATAAATTAAATACTTATTAATCTTAAGTTATTGGTATAATTAATTCATTTCAAAATATTTCCAAAATGTATCTAAAAGTTTTCGAGGTATTTCGATCGCAAGTTTAATTATATGATAAATGCTGAAAAAAAATTCAATTTTTTTGTCAGACCTGTAAATAACTTCCAGTACAGCTGTTAATTTGCTTGTAAAGACTGAAACAAAATTTAAAAAGACAAAAAAAACAACGATCTGAACCTTAATAACACAAGTATCATGAACCCTTTTTTTAAAATGCGTGTTTGCTTATTAAGCCTGTGTATGATCTGATAACGTAATAATTAATATGAGAACAAACGCACATAAACATGTCATAAACACGTAGAACAAAAATTAGCATTTTTCATATCAGGAATAAATATAAATTACCAACATTTAATGAGACTTCGAGTGTTTCAAATTAACTTTTAGGAAGAACTTCTGAAGAGTAATTAGATACCTAATTAAAAATACAATTGCTCTGACATCGAAAAATCGTTTATTTGATTGCGAGTTTGAAGAAGTAAACTAGAGACGTCGTACAATTAAATGCAAGTTAATTTCATTTACATTGATAATGACTTTTTTTTGTGTATAACACGGTTTTTCAGGGAAGTAAATAAATTTTACTTTTAAAAAATCAGAAGGTATTTTCGAATAAATAAGGGGGCATTCCCCAGAAAAGTAACAAAAATTGGATTATATGTAATTTTTTTCTTAAATAATACATTAATATTTACTGCAAAGCACACATTGGTTATTTCAGTTAAATATTAATCTCATCGAGGTACAAATTAAAAGATAGTTTCTATTCAAAATTTGATTTCATATTAAATATTTATTTGATGTACAGAAATAACAGTTAATTTTTAATAACTTCGCGGCAAACAAATATGTATTTTTAAGCAAAATTAGTTGGTACCCGTCAAAACATGAAGGCTAGAAAAGTTTATAGTAAATAAATATATAAGATAGTAAATAAATATACTAATACACAAATTATACTCAACACATCATTGCCAAATACTGAAAATCATAATAATGCGCAGAAACAAATTAATGTATTTAACCTTTTCCTTACGGGGTGGGATAGCATGTATCCCAAGAATGACTATATATATATATATATATATATATATATATATATATATATATATATATATATATATATATATATATATATATATATATATATATATATATATATATATATATATATATATATATATATATATGTATGTATGTATATATATATATTTATATATATATATATATATATATATATATATATATATATATATATATATATATATATATATATATATACATATACATATATATACATATATATATATACATATACATATATATATATACATATACATATATATATATATATATATATATATATATATATATATATATATATATATATATATATATATATATATATATATATATATAAACCCATTAAAGGATGTTCTTATAAAGGGGATATGAAATTTTTCCGTTCTATAGAGGGAATCGGGCCCCGTAAGCTAAACGTTAAGCGGCCTCGTTCTTAATGAGTATCTAAAGCCAGATTTAAAAATGTCACTGAGTATGCGCAGAAAGCAATTTTTTTAATTGTAAATTATTGGTAATTAATAGAAATTGGGGTTACAAAAACCAGATTTGACACATCTACAGATTACAATCTTTCGTTTAAGACCAAAATGAACAGATTTGTTTGGCAAAAAATTTTTCATACTTTAATTGCCAAAAATGAAAGCATCTCAGGTTAATTTTCGTGTGTATCGTGAACGATGAAAAGCATATTTTGACAAAGATCAACATACTTTTCGTGCTTAGTATGTAAAAGTTTCAAAATTTTACTTCTAAGAAAACCCGTTCAAAAGCCGTTTCTAACTTATTCCCTGTGTGTTATTGAATTGCTTTTCTTATAACGTACCGATTAGAAATAAATTTTGTGTACGTTGAAAAGCTCTTTCTAGAAGATTTAAACGTCACTAAATTTCAAAAGTGGCTGTCTAAACCTGTCATCGGAATTTTCGAGTGATTTTTCTTCCAATAGAGTATTTGTTCCGCTGAATTTTCCCCTACTTTCTCAAAATATATTATTTTCTATTCCCTTTTCTATATTATAGTACAAATATTTAATAACACTAGTTGGTACCCGTCAGAACATGACAGACAGATAGTAAATAAATGTACAAATACACAAATTATACTCAACACATCATTGCCAAAAGTTGAAAATCATAATAATGCGCAGAAACAAATTAATGTGTTTAAGCGGCCTTGTGCTTAACGAGTATCTAAAGCCAGATTTCAAAATGTCACTGAGCGTGCGCAGAAAGTAGTATTTTTTTAATTGTAAATTATCGCTAACTAATAAAAATTGCGGTTACAAAAACCAAATTTGACACATCTACAGATTACAATCTTCCGTAAATGAAGTAAATTAATGCAGTAGTTTTCTTTCACGGACTGCCCAAAAAGTCAGCTTAGCAACTTAAATATATATATATGTTTTTGCACTCATTTATTCAATTCCTACTATTAGTTCACACTCTCTCTATATATATCTTATTCAAATTTTCAATCGTTAATAAAAGTACTTTTTATTCATCCACTCAAGTTCAAATACATTTTTTTAAACTTGTAGTGGATGACACTTGATGTTAATACAGTTCTTTCAAATATTAATTCATTAATTAAATTTAATCAATCAATTTTAGTTTTAGACCTAGAGCGTCTCTTGCTCTTGAATAGTAATTTCTCTCTTGTTACTGTGTAAACGGTAGCACTGCGGTATCGCGGGCTTCTCCCGTCCTGTAGGTTGCGAGATCGAGTCCCCAACCTGACGAACTTTTTCTCTCTCTCCCCCTCCTAATCTCGCACAGTAGGCAAGGTTCTGGCAGGCAATCCTTTTTTTCAATTCCTACTATTAGTTCACACTCAAATTTTTCTTTGTTGACCTAAGTAGGAATTGACTTCAAAAAAATTTTTTTATATATTACTTGTTTCGGGATATAATTTTTCCTATTTTCTCTCAGAGTACATTTCTGAGAGTACATTTCTCAGAGTACAAGCTCTCCACTACTTAACTTGGACATACAATGAGGAAAGGGTTAAAAAAAGTAACAAAGCTCACCTGGCTTAAAGAATACTCCCACTTGGAGCTTGTTCCACTAAACATACTATAAGTTGCTCTTGAATCTCCCATATCACGCTCAAACTTCCAGAAACTATTTTTTTCACTTATTATTCATATTTCCCGATTAATTACCGTCTTCTATTCACAATAGATCACTTGAAAGGGATACCCATAGTTGATGCAACGACTCTTACATTCGGAAACTACACCTGATTTACACTGATCCGGGCTTGTGGCGGCTCAGTGGTACAGCGCGCTGGTTTTCGGTGCTGAGGGTGCTCAGATCGAATCTTGGCGTTGCGCCACGACAAATGCCTCCGTTCGTGTCGTCCCTTCATAGGGGTTAATGCTGTCCGCCTATATGGTGCCCCCATAATAAAACGGGCAGTAAAATTGCGGCGTGGTATAGGCGAATGTCTCACGACAAGTGCCTCCGCATTGGGGGAAAAAAAATTACACTGCTCCAATGCTCGAAGGAAAAACTCACACCCAGTCACCCCACAATTTTCTATTATAAATAATTTCTTCCATGTTAACATCATACTTTTTGTTCTGAATAATACAGTTTTTTTTTATCGCGTACTGACAGATGGGGGTCTCATGTTTACGGAAAGGCTGATGTCGAAAGAATTTTGAGACACGAAAGCCAGCTTAACAAAAAACTGCTCCACCCAAGCCGAAAATGTTATAACCTATAAACATGACTCTGGAATTGACACATGAAGCCTACAAGACATGGGGATTTCATTGCAATTTTTTTCTCTCTCTCTCTTCCTGTATAAAACCCTAGCACAATTTTCCATTAAAATTATCTTTAGAATCAATAGGAAATATCACGTAAGCACGGCATGCATATTTTCTTTTAGCAATTAAGAGCCCTTTTTATGTACCTTTTAATGCAAAAACTAGAAAAACCAATTTTGCGGCTCAGAGATACCTAAAAATTGACTGACTACAATATTTTCTGGTGAATTGACAACATTCATTAAGTGGACAGTGGACCTTCAAACCTAACTTTTTTTGTTTTGAATGGATTTGCTTGAAATTTCAATATGTGATTAGTACCATAGATATGTAAAAGTGGTTAAAATTTAAACATGAAATATTAATAATTTATGAATTATGAATTATTAATTATATCAAAAATTGGCCTCATTAAAAATTTTCCATGCGCATTTCTTTTGCATATAATATGGTAATTTTTGTTTACAGGGTACCTTATAGAAATAACAATGGAACTTATTGCTTATTTTAAGCATTCATTAAAAATATAAAAAGAAAAAAATAATAATAGTGAAAACACCCTTATTATTACGCAAAATACCTATAAATCATCTTTTCGAGTACAAAATTTAGAAATTCTCATCTACGAAGCATAATAATTTTCAATAAGATTTATTTGATATACAGTTAAGTATATAAAACTTAAATTTCAAAGCAATACGAATATTAGAACTGCGCCCGGAGCAATTTGAATATTCGAATGACGTGAATTTTTTTTTTTTTTTTTGAGAAAAACGCATTTAAAATTATCGCTATCAGTAACCACATAATATCTAAATTAAATACAAATGTCTATAACTTGTAAAGTAATCACAGAAATTAAAAATTCTTTTTGCAACACATTCCTACTCGTCCGTAGTTTCACAATTCAATAAAATACAAAATCGAATTTTTGGACAAATTTCACAATTTTGAAAGTCCACTGTCCCCTTAAGAAAATGTATTTCCTTTTTTTTATATCAATTAGTACCACCTATGAAACTTAATATCGCTTATAGTGTCTGCAGACACATGGAGTGTGATTCATTCAAGCAAAGAAGGAGTTATACTCTAAATTCAAAGTACACGTTATCATAAATATTTACTATTCATCAGACTTTTAAAATAACTTTAAATAAACAGATAACTTAAAAATATAACTAGTAACTTAATATAAAAGACATTTTTAATTTATATGAACTTTAAAAAAATAAGGAAAGTGATTAAATTAATGTCAGAAATTAGTCAAGAGTATATTTTTATTGAATTTCAAAATTGACTTTGAAAGAATAATTTACTCCGATATCAAAAAGGAAAACATCTTCTAGAACAAGCAATTACTTATTTAATTGCGAGCATGAACGAGTAAATCTAACTCACCGCTTAATTAAAGCAGAATTTCTGCATGAATAATGTATTTTATTTTCTGTTTGCGTTTTATGGACAATAGAAAAATCTTAAAATATTCAGAATGTACTTTAATATTCTGAATTTAAAAAAAGTCAGCACTTCTATTCATTAAAAGAATTCAACACTTTTAACTTTACTGAAAGTCTACTCAAATAAATTTTCTTATTTGTAAATACTTATTTGCATGAAAAAAAACTTGATAGTTATGATTAAAGTAAAGATTTTTTAACTGATCAAGGAGAAAAAATAAACAGTCTGTAAACATTTTATGTGTATACCTCTGCTATTCGATTTATGAGGAGGCGTCGTTTTGACAAAGCTATTGAAAAGGTTTTATTTGTTGTTGTTGTTGTTATTTCCAATGGCACACAATAATCAAAAACAACAATAAATGTACAAGACTAAACAACAAATGTACATGAAAACAGGCAATAACAAGAAAAATAATTACAAGATTAAAAAGAACTTTTTATATACCATGTTTTTAAATTTTCTGTTCAGTCATATAAACTTGACAATTCTCACTTAATTGCACAAACCTTCCCTTAATTTTTCTTTTTCACTTTCTTTTATTTTATTTTAATCTCTTTTTAGTCATTTTCACAGACTTTATAAACTTTGTTTATAGTTTTTTTTTACTTTTTCGCACAATATTTTTGTAAACAAATAAAATTCACACGTATTCTGTTTTCAAAATCGCCTAACGCCGTTACGCGATGCAAGCATTGGCTTCGATTAAAGAGCCACCTTGATGATTTTTTCGGCTAAATGTATTAAAATAATGCATTGTCATCTTATTCTGAGCTATTCTAAATGTCTAGCTATTCGGTCTTATATATATATATTTATATATATATATATATATAAGAAAATCGTAAGGGATATTTTTATAGACAAAATAATGTAGAAGAAAATATTCAAATTAAATCTAATATAAAGAATACTAAACAATATAGTACAGTTAATATAGTACAGTTTGTAGGAAATTTCTTTTGCTGTATTTTAATATTTTTTTGGATAATGTCCAAACGTCTGCCGCATTAGCAAGCAAAAAAAATATTTTTGTCTATTTAGTTGTTATGCAGGTGACGATAAATTTATTTAAAGTACCAGAAAAAGAAATCACGTGATCGGCAATTAATAAATTAAATTCAAAAAATTAAACTTTAAAAATTCACCAAATATTAGGAAATAGAGGTAAAGATTCGAAAAATATTTCATTTTAAAGGAATTTTTAGGATCTTTCTTGTGATATAAATTTTATAATCCTCAAATTATTATTTTAAATGCAAACTTAAAAAAAGTTAAAAAAAGCTTTAAAATTTAATTTTAAAAATCTAAGAAGAAGTTTTTGAAAAATCTTTCTTAGTGCACCCCTACAGTATAACAAGAATCGCCATGCACAATTTCAGCCCCTTAGGTCCAGCGGTTTGGTCTGTGCGTTGTATGTCAGTTAGTCAGTCAGTCAGTGAGTCATATTAAATTTTAGAATTTAATTTATTAAATGTTGGTCACGTGATTTCTTTTTCCGGTACTTTAAATAAATTCATCGTCACGTGCATAACAACTAAATAGACAAAAAAATATTTTTTTCTTGCTAATGCGGCAGACGATTGGACATTATCCAAAAAAATATTAAAATACAGTAAAAGATATGTTCCTCAAACTGTACTATATTAACTGTACCATATTCTTTAGTATTCTATTAGATTTAATTTGAATATTTTCTTTTACATTATTTTGTCTATAAAAATATCCGTTCCGAATTTTTTATAACTATATTTTTTAGGGTTTTTTTTACATCAACTGTATACGTTGATCGTCGTATTTATTATAAATAAATATATATATGTATATATTTTTTTGGCATTAGTTGCATACATTGACCGTTGTATTTAATTTGAATGTACTCCGTAGCGAAGTGCGGGTTTTCAGCTCGTAGTAAAATAAAATTAATCTGGGTTGTATAAATTTCTCTATGTCGTAAATTTTGTATTTATTTTCAAAAATCTTAAAAAATCGTAATGTCGGTAGTTCCCATATAATTGTGCAATCTTTCAATGTCTATATAGCCGAACAGGATATGAAAAGACAAGTATTCTCTCGTTTATGAACCATAGATTCTGTTCACTTTCAAAACGGAAATATTTCACGGAAAGACATTTCTAAGAACCTTTTTTAAAAACCATTTTCCTTCTATGTCTACATTTACTAAATGCTCAAAATATTCAGTTTTTTAATTTTCCTTCCTCTAACGCATACATAGAAATAATTGACACTAACCACAAATTCCTACCCTTTTTTTTGGGATCTAATTAAGCAAGATATTCCCAAGAGGAAAAAAATAACCATCGCTGCGTTTTGAAGATACGAAATAAAATCTTTTAATTGCTTCTTATGAAAAACCCATTTATACATGATAAATAGATTATTATTATGTAAAAAAGTCCATTGTCTTTAACTTATTCTGGCATGATAATTTTGAAATTTAATTACTTTATGTATGCGTAAAAAACTGTTATAACTAAAGAAAGAATTTTTCTAGCTAATTATATTTTTGCCGTTAAAAAAAAAAAAAAAATTAGATTTTTGACACGTGTTAGAGGAAGTTATTTTTGGCAATTTCAGCGATTTGGTAAGTTTAGTTTCTTATTTAGGTTTAACTGATTAAAGAAATAATTATTGTTTAGCTGGGCAACTGATCTCTGACATACAGGGTATTTCAGAATTTACACATAGATTTTAAAATTAAAGGACTGTGTTTAGTTGTTATGCGGACTGAAATAAAAAAGGAATATAATTTCACTCGAGTAAGAATTTACTTATCCGTTAAATTTTTACAATAGGTGTTTCTGTACTGCAGAATATACTGGAATGGTGAGAATATTAAAGTTATGAAATAACCTTCAGCTGAAAAACGTAGGTGCACATTTATTACATACATGTTTTGGCAGCGATGTTTGGGTAAATCCCAACTTTAAAACTGATAGGTTTTAGTTGCAGTTTCCAACACACACAGTGTTAGTGTCAGTGCGTGAGCGCGTATGTGGGTGGGTGTGGGTAGGTGTATAAATTTATATAACCAGACTTTATCTCAGCTGCAGCTTTCTTTTTACCTGTAAATTCTTCTACTCCGTAATCCAAGTTTACTGTTCCATTCAGAATTCTAGGAGGGAACTAAACTGCATAGTATCCTAACAGATACACAAGGAAATTTATAGCATTTTTCTTCGATTCGCGTTTTCCTGGAGTCAAAACTCGGAGAAATATTAAATTCAAAAATTTTGAATTTATATATCTTTAAAACATATTAAGCATTATATAGTTTATAGTTTATTTGCGTAAATAAACTATAAACCGCGTAAAGTTCATCTAAATAAATTCTACAGTAACAACAGGGATATTAAAGTTTTATAAAACAGTTCAAAAACATTCCCAGGTCACTTGCATCTCACAGCTAGATTCGGCGCGCAAAGAGCGTGTTTTTGCCTAAGCTTTTTCATCAAAATCGTCCTTTTTTTCAATTCTTACTATTAGTTCACACTCTCTCTATATAGTATATCTTGTTCAAATTTTCAATCGTTAATAAAAGTACTTTTATTCATCCACTCAAGTTCAAACACATTTTTTTAAACTTGTAGTGGATGACACTTGCTGTTAATACAGTTTTTTTCAAATATTAATTCATTAATTAAATTTAATTAATCAATTTTAGTTTTAGACCTAGAGCGTCTCTTGCTCTTGAATAGTAATTTCCCCTCTTGTTACTGTGTAAACGGTAGCACTGCGGTATCGCGGGCTTCTCCCGTCCTGTAGGTTGCGAGATCAAAACCCCAACCTGACAAACTTTTTCTCTCTCTTTCCCCCCCTCCTAATCTCGCACAGTAGGCAAGGTTCTGGCAGGCAATCCTTTTTTTCAATTCTTACTATTAGTTCACACTCAAATTTTTCCTTGTTGACCGAAGTAGGAATTGACTTTAAAATTTTTTTTTTATATATTACTTGTTTCCTCTAACGTCTCATTGGACCTCGATTGCCATTTTTGCAAAACTGAGATACGAGCACAGTAGACAAAGTATTTTTATTAGTTACTACAATTATAGCGTATACACTTTACTTATTGTAACGTCGTATAATGGGTGTATACGAGCATAAACAAATTGGTCAGATGTATGTATAATATATCTTATTGCTAAATGGTGAAACATTAATTGTAATAATTAATGTTCTCGTTCCACCTAAGGTACTTTCGACAGCACAAATATTACTACACTTTTTTAACAGAACAGTAAGGCTATCATCCTTCATGAAGGTTTCAATAAATTCACCTTCATGAAGGATGGGAGGCGTGGAAAACAACAGACAATCTGCTTTTTCATACAACGCAAATACTCCAGCTGTAACACATTCTGTCTGAAATTGCGTGACACATTTTCGCTACGCATTTTCGTCCCACAATGGAAAATCTCCCCATACAAACACGTTCCATGTCAGTTTTTTAATTAAACGCCATGTTAACAATGCAAAAATTTCTGTCACACAAGAATAGAAAACAATTTCTTTCAACGTGATCTATTATTATAACCAAAGCAACCCCATCTTCACACCAAGCTCAATTTGATACGATGGTACTGAAATTGAGTTTTCCTTTTCACACAATCATTGTTAATGCCAAAATGAAATTGAAATATCGTCCAACTTAGCATAAAATATGAATAGTAACTGATTGAAACCACAAACTTTTCAATCAAATTTCACGGTATACGAATTGTGAAGTTTAGCCAAAAGATGAGTTTGTTTCATTTTTCTTTTCTGCTATCAGTCATATATTTAACTAACTACAGAATATTTTACTTTCAGAAAAAATTGTATTAGATCTAAAGTAAGAATCAATGAAACCGTTCAGGTGTCTGGACAAGATACCAATTCAAACAAAATACCTTCTCTGATAGAGCACAGAAAAGTTACTCATCAATGGGAAATAATTAATATATATATATATATATATATATATATATATATATATATATACAGTGGAATCTCGATCTATCGGTTTTCAAGGGACCGATTGAAATGAACGGTAAATGCGGGAAAACGATAGGTGCGGAAACATAACAAAGCAATATGATTGTTGGGACTGGATAAAATGAACGACACATACGGAAAAACGATCGATCGAGATTCCACTGTTTATATATATATATATATATATATATATATATATATATATATATATATATATATATATATATAAATTTACATTTAAATGCTTATTGCTGCTTCAAACCATAGATAAAAATGAATGAAAAAAGGCAGTATTTCATAGCAAAATTTCTGCCAACTTGGAAATCTAATATTCCTCGGGCTTTGCATAAGATTAATGCTTCCCTTTTCTGATGCATGATCATTTATGGGCGCTTCAATACGGATAATTACCATTATGCAAATTAAGTGATGTTGAAAGATTAGAGGATGCAATATCATGAATGATTTAACAATAAATTAGTTAATTTTTGTATTTATTGTAACTGTTATAAAATATTTCCTATCTCAATACGTAAAGTAAATGTAAATGAAAATTATGAGTTATATCATCAGTAGAAACTTATTAGTATGGTAAAACATTATAAGTTTTGCAGTAAGGAATTGTTTTAGATTGATAGAAGGAAGTTCATCGCTGTTACGAGAATATACCCCTTTTATCAGTTGCTTTTAAACCGTGAAATTTCCCATCAGTTCCATTAGTGAACACGATACATACAAAGAAAATTAAGCATTCTCCATTCCTCATTCTCATTTCGCGTCTCAAATGGTAAACATTGGCATTTACTTTACCAAAGCACTTGGTTGTTTGGCTGATGGTAGGACCAAAGATAAACTTAACAGCTGAAATTGCCAAAGATGCCTAACTGGAGATTTCAGTTCAGTTTGCGATAAACAATTGCCATACTTATGCGGGCTTTAAATGCAATTTCAGAAACTAAAAGAAA
Source organism: Dolomedes plantarius (assembly GCA_907164885.2). Taxonomy (NCBI): domain Eukaryota; kingdom Metazoa; phylum Arthropoda; class Arachnida; order Araneae; family Dolomedidae; genus Dolomedes; species Dolomedes plantarius. The sequence goes on along the minus strand of OU015492.1, from coordinate 222,278,098 downwards.
GCTCTACCTATCAGCTAAAAGATATTTTTAAAACTTGATTTATAATACTACTAGCTGAAAACCCGCACTTCGCTAAGGAGTACATTCAAATTAAAGACAACGGTCAATGTATGCAATTAATGCCAAAAAAATAAATATATATATTTATAATAAATACGACGATCAATGTATACAAATGATGTAATATATATATATATATATTTATAAAAAATCGTAAGGGATATTTCTTTTGGATAATATCCAATCGTCTGCTGCATTAGAAAGAAAATATTTTTTTGTCTATTTAGTTGTTATGCACGTGACGATAAATTTATTTAAAGTGCCAGAAAAAGAAATCACTTGATCAGCATTTAATAAATTAAATTCTAAAAAATAATATTTAAAAATTCACCAAAAATCAGAAAATCGAGATAAAGGTTCGAAAAAGATTTCATTTTAAAGGAATTTTTAGGATCTTTCTCGTGATATAAATTTTATAACCCTAAAATTATTATTTTAAATGCAAACTTAAAAAAAGTTACAAAATCAGCTTCAAAATTTAATTTTAAAATATCTAAGAAGAATTTTTCAGAAATCTTTCTTAGTGCACTCCTACACCATAAGAAGAATCGCCATGCAAAATTTCAGCCCTTTAGGTCCAGCGGTTTGGTCTGTGTGTTGTCTGTCAGTGAGTCAGTCAGTGAGTCAGTTACAGAACTGTTTTATATATATACAAGCTGAAAACCCGCGCTTCGCTATGGTATACATTCAAATTAAATACAATGGTCAATGTATGCAATTAATGCAAATATATATATATATATATATATATATATATATATATATATATTTATAATAAATACGACGATCAATGTATACAATTGATGTAAAATTCATCTATATATACAGGATGTCCCAAAACGACCGCATAAACTCTGCACAGCTAGATTCCTCGTTGGGAGTACATAAAAATTGCCCAAAGAAGCGTTTCTGTACGATCCATAGTTTACGAGAAAAATACGAAAAACAAAGTATGACGTCACTGCCGGTGCAAGGAAAAAACACTTTATTGGACATATCAACAACAATATTTGCAAATCTTTCCAGACGATAATGTTTAAAACGTTCGCCGCGCATATCACATCATGCATACGCGCGCGCCACGGAATGACGTTAAGCCGCCGTTGAACTGGTATTTAAAAGGCTGCAGCTTGCAGCTACCGGTAGTCTTCGCATGGTGGCCATGTACTCCGTTCGTGACTACTGCGACATGTACTTGATGTACGGCCGATGTAATGGAAATGCCTTACGAACTGCTAGGGAGTATGCCCGTCGATATCCGTCCCGCCGTCCTCCCGATGTCAACGTCATCCGTAGGCTGGACGACAGACTGCGAAATACGGAATCGTCTTGCCAACAGCCAATCTTCACGATACTGGAAAACCGCGGAGCGGCCTGACAGTTGCACAGGCGGATGCAATACTGCAGCGGGTAGAAGAGACGCCCGAGGTAAGACAACACAAATGGACTTAGTTGCTCGTCTGCATGCTGCTTGTACTTCGGTGGACCCCGCGATGCTGCAACGTGTGATGACAGCCATTCCATGGCGTGCTCAAGCCTGACTCGACATGCACGGCGGACACTTTGAACATCTGCTTTAAATTGTGCATGCTGTTGATATGTTCAATAAAGTGTTTTTCTTGCACTGGCAGTGACGTCATACTTTGTTTTTCGTATTTTTCTCGTAAACTATGGATCGTACAGGAACGCTTCTTTGGGCAGTTTTTATGTACTCTCAACGAGGAATCTAGCTGTGCAGAGTTTATGCGGTCGTTTTGGGACACCCTGTATATTTATAAAAAAATCGTAAGGGATATTTATTTATTTTTTGGATAATATCCAATCGTCTGCTGCATTAGAAAGAAAAAAAAATTTTTTTTTGTCTATTTAGTTGTTATGCACGTGACAATACATTTATTTAAAGTACCAGAAAAAGAAATCACGTGATCAGCATTTAATAAATTAAATTCTAAAAATTAATCTTTAAAAATTGCCCAAAAATCAGAAAATGGAGGTAGATTCGAAAAAGATTTCATTTTAAAGGAATTTTTATTATCTTTCTCGTGATATAAATTTTATAACCCTCAAATTATTATTTTAAATGGAAACTTTAAAAAAAGTTTCAAAAACAGCTTAAAAATTTAATTTAAAAAAATCTAAGAAGAATTTTTCAAAAATCTTTCTTAGTGCACCCCTACACCATAAGAAAAATCGCCATGCAAAATTTCAGCCCTTTAGGTCCAGCGGTTTGGTCTGTGCGTTGTATGTCAGTGAGTCAGTTACGGAACTGTTTTATATACGAGGGTCATTCTAAAAGTAAAGAACGTTTGTTTCTCTAGTCATTTTTATTCAAGATAATGAAAGAAAACTTAGTGTACAACACATTTTGATATCTTACCTATTTTTCGACGTAGTCGCCGTTCAAATTGAACCATTTGTCAAAGCGCTGTACCAGCTTTCCTATGCCTTCTGCATACTCACTTGCCGCCAAGTTTTTGAACCAGTCACCAACTTTCTCTTTCGGTTCGTCATCCTTTCCATAGTGGTTTCCGCCCAAAAAATCCTTCAGTTTGGTAAAAAAGAAAGTAACCACTGGGGGCCAAGTCTGGGCTATAAGGTGGGATGTTCAAAAACTTCCCTCTTAAATTGCTGAAGCAAATTCCTCCGTCAACTCAGCAGCATGCGGACGAGCGAAGGAGCAAAATGCCGCTGGACAACAATCCACGCCGTTTGTTTTAAATGGCACGGTGAAGTCAGTGAAGGGTCTGGCAGTAGGCTGCGGCATTTAAAAATAATGCACCATTTTCGAACTGAAGCTTCGTTCATAACATTTTCGATAAACTTCAGTTATCTGTCTGTAAATTTCAATAGGGCGAACGTGTTTTTGCATTCAGGAAGCGTATTACGCTACGAACCTCACACTTGGCGGGATCCTTAATTTTGTCACGCATTTTAAAATCGCATAAATAAACAGTAAATGACCGCAGCTGCTCGCTGTTGGCGTCAAACTGACGGGAATGATTTGGAAAGTAAATTTCACGGAAGCGGGGGTGGTGGGAGAATTACGCGGGTCGTCAGATCAAAACGTTCTTTACTTTTAGAATGGCCCTCGTATATAGATAGATTAAATACGAAGTAAATTCAACGAGAATCCATTTCCAGGGAACAGTTTACCAACAAAAAATTCTAATGACATTTAATGTTCCAATTCTTTAATTAGATTTATTTAATGGGTTAATTTTTTTTACTCCTAGGAAAATTCTGTGAGGGGTGTTAGAGTATTACACCTCACCTTCTGTATTTCCCCTGCCAGTGTATTTTGAAGAAGTATATAATAGTTTGTCGAACTTCCTGATTGCATATGCAGTAGCCATCTTCAGACTAAGGAAATTAATGTTTTGATGTATGAAATTACGTATTGATATTTGGATATTAAAAGCGTTTCAAGCTTTATTATTTTACTCTTTAACTTTGGGACTCAAGATAAGTAGGCTTAAAGATAAAGTAGGCCTCAAGATAAAGTACCTAATTGCCAATACTTGATTTCTTATTTTATGGATTTTATTTAAAGGGGACTATAAACTTTATTACTAAGATTCCTTACCGAAAGCGGAAGAGGGGAAAGTGAACTTAAAGAAAACTGTGTAGAAACAAAAATTAGTTTAGTTTAACTATTAATATAATGCTTTGCAAGTATTCTGATAGTAAAGTATTATATATATAATAGCCGTTGTCTCTGTATAACACTTCCGGGCTGTACTCATCTTTCAATTGAAGCCCTCAGTAAACAAACAGTCGGTTAGGCTTAATTTCGATTTCAGATGTGGATCAGAATTTTTATTACCTAAAAAACTAATATCTTCTCCATCAAATCACGTTTGTTCAGCCTATTTTTCTATAAAACATTCAGAACTAAAAAAATTGGATGCTTTTAGCTGTATATTTAACAGTTTTTAAAAATCTGTTTACTTTTGCGATGAATTCTGAAAGTAAACAAACTTGAATGTGAATGAATCAAGTAGCTCAAGTATTCATATCGCGTAGTGAGCTGTAAAAAACTGGATGGCAGTCTACTACTCCAATCGCAGGAAAAACTAAATAAATAAAAAATAATGAAAGGGTTTGCTTTTACAAGGTGTGGATTAAATGCAATATTGTTAGATAATTCGGGATATTTTTTAACTTTCATATACTTTTTCCATTATGACGTCATTATTAGTATTATGACGTCATTATTAGTATTATGACGTCATTATTAGTATTATGACGTCAAAATGACGGGTTACCTTCTAGTATATAAATCCTTGTTGATGATAATATTTTATCTCCAGGCATTCAAGCACCTTCATAATGAAATTATTTTGAGGAACGTAATTAAGAACGGTAATATAATTTCCTGTTTGTCTTCAACCCGTTCATGACGCTGCTAAAAAAATAATTTATCCTTAAAAGTTAATTCTACATATACCGGAATCCGTAAAAGAATAAACGTCCCACGTAATCAATAGGGAAAAAAATGTGCATTACAGATACAATCAGTTATGACAAAGAGGTTTTAAATAAATATACTGATAAAAATGAACATTTCGTGGGATTAAGTTGCAAGGTATTTGATACTTTTTTTAAAAAAGATTAAAGTTAGAGTCATTTATCGCATATTTTTGACAGCACCTTTACACCTTTTTTATTTTTAAATCATTTAGTCACGGGTAGACTTTAATAAATAACCGACAACTAGATACTTTGGGAAATGTATGCTTTATACTGGTGTTGTTTTTATACGATGATTGAAAAAAAATTTAATAATATGTACAAATAATACCCTATCAACTTCAACCTAATGCCCGAGAGGGGTACTTTTCGAAGTTATATAAATATTTTAAGCCCTTTACAAAAACATACCTTTGTCCATCGTAAGAAATCAGATATTTAATATCGTAATTATTCAACATCTTAAGAACATGCAAAATACATTCTACAAATTTGTTTCCCTTTTAAATTGAAAAAACAAATATTGCCATGTTTTGGGCTACATATTGAATTTCTGAAAAACGCGTTCTTTAAAAATACATGTCAGATTAAAAAGCATCATATACCCGTCTATCTTAATCAGCAAAATGCCAATATTTAATTTTTCCAAGTTGCACATAACCCGATTCAATTTATTTTTAAGAACATTGAAGTCAAATACACGGTCGCAATAGCTTTTCGGATAAACGTTTTATATTTCCACAATGAGAAACCTTTTCATGAAAACTTATTTTACAATTTCCTTTAATGTGAAATGAGCTTTATTCATTTCCACTTACAATCATTTTTCCTATTTTAATATTTCACAAAATAAATTAGGACTTGTTTCTACATGAAACTTTGCTTTTCGTTATTTTCAACACCAAAAATAAAAAAAATGTTCAATCCGAAATTAATAAGAAAAATGATTTGAAATCTCCACTGCATACACTGCCTTAAAAATGCCTTTTGAAAAGGATACGCAATATTAAATATTGATCTTATGGATCTCCCATTAAAAATTGTTAGGAAAACAGACATTTTCCTACTATCTTCTGGTTATTATTATCTTGAAGTCAGGGACTATGTTATGAAAATACTCTCTTACCGGTAAATGACTTGGGAAAATATTTTCTTTAGTCCCCCAAAATAATATTCGCTTTCTCTTTCACGCAAATCGCATTAAAAGAGTGAGAAAAATATTTCGCAATTATTTTCTAGATTTTACAATAGATGAAGCAGCCTCGAAAGTATGATACAATTAATATTAGTGTAAACAGTATATTAGTAGTGTGTGTTTATTCTTCGAGCACAAAGGTGGTATCTTTTCTTTTCAAAATAATATTAGTGTTTCTTTAATCTTCACAAGATGACGAGCTTTCAGTCAGAAATAATGGATATAAGAGCCTCTTACATCCAGTTCTTAGGAATCCAGGAGTCGATTCTGAAAGAGGTGCTTCATTTTAGGATAATTTTCCAGTGCATAAAATCCTCTGTAACAGAACACCAAAAAAACTATCATTTTTTTACATTGTTATAAATGTTTTACATGACTTTATTTCCCATAACTGAATTTTTCATTTTTACAGTTTCACTAAGTTTTTTTTAACAGGACTATTTTGAGTTTATGATTGCTTCATTATATATTTGCAGTGATATGGATTCTTCATAAACATGAAGAAATAAAATAGCGAGGAAAACGTGATCTTTTAGAATTCTTAAGCACTGATATTTTCAAACTTAATCCAAAAGGGAACATAATTAAAAGACCCTCAGGTAGTAACAATATTCTATATTCATATACTCTACATACTGCATTATTTTTTCCCAATTTAAAAATTTATGTAATTTATTTCATTCAGACTACATAAACATTTAGATATGCATGAGTATTTTAGTTGGAAATCATATACATTGGGGATTTATTTATCTATTCGTATATTATGTACTTGGTAATATTTACTCTAGTTAAGAGCTTTTCAATCTCTCTTAGAAGTATACTTATATATATATATATATATATATATATATATATATATATATCTTTTATCAAGAAATAAATTTCAAAAGTTCAATGAAATTATTTTTAATTACTTATAAAATAATATGTTAAAACATATTTTATTTTTTTGCTGGGACTGGCAAATTCACAATGTATAGTACAGATAATAAACGACTATGATTTCCCTAAATAATATTATTTATTAACATAATACACTATATTTTACTTTTGTAATTTTTTTTCAATTGAATATTTGTTTTCACGCAGGAAAATAAATTTGCCTCTAAGAAAAATTTTGTAGCTTTTTGTGCACCCGACTAAAGCAATTTTCCAAACTAACGGTTAGGCACCACCTTTTTAGTTTGGTTTGGTTTGGTTTGGAGCGCTACGGTCATTTTTTGCTACACGAGGGCTAATTAGACCGGGACCTACTGCTTAAAGCCGATTCCGAACGGCTACAAACGTCCATGCCAAGAATGGGATTCGAACCCATAGACTCTGGTTCCGAAAGCCAGCGTCCTAGCCATTCGGCCATCGTCCGGCACCCACCACCTTTTTAAGTGCACTAAATGACATATCCATAGAGTATACTTTTTTATGGAAACGATATCCAATTACAGGGTAGGTCACGACTGATTCCAAAACTGTATCATTATGTTTATTTTTAGGTACTTTTTGAACTGAACTGTCTTCTTATGTAATTTATTTTGTGGCACAGGTAAATGAAAAAAAAAAAATCTCTAAAAATAAGATGAAATAATTTGTAATGTAAATTACTTTTGCATTCAAATATACATCTTCCTGTTGTCCGACTGCGTATTAATGAAGTCGTACTTTGACACAAGTTTTAAATGTTTTTAAACTTAAATATCATTGGACGAATTGTAAGGACGAAACATTTAATGCTTGTATCGTAGTATCCTTCACGTTTTAAGTAAAAAACTGTACAAGTCTATGGTTATTTACACGTGTAGCCACCAACATAAGAGTTTTTGAAAAAGGAATGATATTAACCGTAGAAAAAAGAAGCTAGAGTTGAGTGCTTGCAATTAATTCTACGGATGCGTTCCATAATTAAATTTATTTAATACTAGCTGAAAACCCGTACTTCGCTACGGAGTACATTCAAATTAAATACAACGGTCAATGTATGCAATTCATGCCAAATATATATATATATATATATATTATATGATAAATACGACGATCAATGTATTCAATTGATGTAATATATATGTATATATATATATATATATATATATATATATATATATATATATATATATATATATATATATATAAAAATATATATATATATATATATAAAAATATATATATATATATATATATATATATATATATATATATATATATATATATATATATATATATATATATTTATAAGAAAATCGTAAAGGATAATTTTATAGACAAAATAATGTAGAAGAAAATATCAAATTAATTCTAATATAAAGAATACTAAACAATATAGTACAGTTAATATAGTGCAGTTTGTAGAACATTTCTTTTACTGTATTTAATATTTTTTTGGATAATGTCCAATCGTCTGCCGCATTAGCAAGGAAAAAAAAATTTTTTGTTTATTTAGTTGTTATGCACGTGACGATAAATTCATTTAAAGTACCAGAAAAAGAAATCACGTGATCGGCATTTAATAAATTAAATTCTAAAAATTAATCTTTAAAAATTCACCAAAAATCAGGAAATGGAGGTAAAGATTTTAAAGGAATTTTTATGATCTTTCTTGTGATATAAATTTTATATCCCTCAAATTATTATTTTGAAATGCAAACGTAAAAAAAGTTTAAAAAACAGCTTAAAAATTGAATTTTAAAAAATCTAAGAAGAATTTTTGAAAAATCTTTCTTAGTGCACCCCTACACTATTAGAAGAATCGCCATGCAAAATTTCAGCCCTTTAGGTCCAGCGGTTTGGTCTGTGCGTTGTATGTCAGTCGGTGAATGAGTCTGTTACGGAACTGTTTTATATATATAGATGACTGACATGCAAGAAATTAGAATTTTGAGTTAATATTTTGAGTTAGGTTACGACGATACGTTAGTTGTTTCGAAGGACACTATTTTACGTTATCTATTGACTTCTTGGATCATCAAAAAAAAGCTTTCTGTTACTAATTATTTTCTTCCCCACAGCATGCAAGATAAATTCATTTGACACTTACATCATATCTTTATAGTTTTCTCGTTGACTGTTAATGAATGCCAATGGGGTGTCTTAAAATCAAAAATAATTTTTATATATTTTAACCCTTTCAACAGGGCCGCCCAGAGACTTTACGGGGCCCAGGGCAAACTTCTGTTAGGGGTCCCAAGAAAAATAAAAAATGCAAAGAGACGAAAACACACATTCAAATTAAGTTAGTAATACTTAAAATTTTATCACATGAATGATTAACATAATTATTATATTTCATTGCACTGCTCTCTTGTTATATTTTCTGAGAAAATCTAATAAATAAATTTTTAAAAACATTTTTGGGGCCCCTCCGGCAGTTGGGGGCCTGGGGCAAAGTGCCCCAGTTGACCCCCCCCCCCCCCTTCTGGGCGGCCCTTCCTTTCAAGGGCAACAATCTCTACCGTTTGCATGGTTCAGAATTTTTCCCGATTTTTTTTACCAAAAGAATATTGAAAATTTTTCCAATTACCAGTTGCAAAATATTTTTACTTCTTTTAACTGATAACAGATAGGAATACTAGCCCTTTTTCTGCTCATTTAACTGGAATACATTGAATGCAAGTGAGAAAAAGACTAGATTCAGGAGTTTGCACTGTGCAAAAAGCGCCCCTCAAAGGGTTTTAACTCTGTGATATTTCTTTGTTATATTTTTATCGCCTGCAGTTCCTCCATACATGTGAAAATGTGAGTAATAACAAAAGAGCAAAATTTCTAGAGCCTTTTTAAAAAAGGGTAAAAGTCTTGAAACGTAGATCAGCATAGCCATATAAAACATACATTACGAAATATATGTCTGTTATCAAACATATATCATACACTGATATCAAACTTATATATGAAAACACACAATATGGCAATTATTTAATCTTATGGTTAATACAAATGAGTCTTTCTTTAAGAGAAAAGGATAATTTTTATTCAGACCTTTCTCAAGGAATATTCAATTTTAAACACATAAACATATACGCGAAGTTGCAACAAGTATTATTTAAAGGTTTAAGTATAAAACTTTTAAAACAAATTAAATCTAGTTTTTGAGTGTTAAAAATGTGCTTCACGTCCAGTTTCTTGAAAAAATTCAACAAAGTTAATGAAATAAAAATTTCAACATATGCGTAAAACCTTTTTCTTAAACCATATAAATTTAAAAATAGTTTGACATAATATGCCAGTTTAAAAAAAAAAAAATGTCAATTTAAGTAGTGCCGAGAAAGATTTATTTTGGAGGGGGGAGCGCCACTATCAGCTGCACGAGAACTAATTTTGATAAAATATAGAGCATCACGAATTTTGCTTTGTCAGAAACACGTTAAATATGTAGAAAATAGAGAACAGAGAAATATCAATATCCGTATGAGGCTTATTATAAAAAAATAATATTCAAAGTTATGTGTATAATATGCATCTTATTATAAAGTGTAATATTAACAATATTTTTTTACTTTGTTTATGCTTGAGGCAGAAAGGTTAATATTATTTTTATAAGATCAACGTAAGAGAATTTTTCATCTTTATGGCATCATCCATTTAAGATTTTATAGAGCTCGTTCACATACAGTAACCACCGCTTACAGTGATCACTGGTTATAAGAATCAACCGTTTATAAGAAAAAATATCGCGAAAACAAAAACAAATGAATTATTTCCATGTTAAAATTTTCGCTTTAAAGAATCAATCCACCGGTTTTAAGAATCAGTTTACAGTCTTCGCTTTACTTCCATTTTTCCAAAAAACCTACTTAAACCCTCGAAAGGCACGAAGTTCGATCTTTTTTTTAAAGAAAGATTGATAAGATGGGATGGAATATAGTCGTAAAATTCACCCCTTTCTTTATTAGACATAACATAATCGTTTCCCCTTGAACGCTTTACCACAACACTGTCCTATTAGCTTGACCCGGGGGCAACTTTACCCGTCCGAGTAAATCTTCGTCTGAGACTATAAGTATTGAAAGAGGTATAAACAGCCTTCTGAAAAATTCATTACGTCAAACTACAGTAGAAAACTTTTTCTTGCTCCCTTCCTGTAGTTGAAATGTTAAAACTGTTAAGCAGGTATGTTGTAACTTGTAACAAATATTGTATTTTTTTCTTCTCTTACTATAATCATGTGTATCTACTTATAGGTCTAAAAATTAAGTTTTATTTTTAAAACTATAAAAAAAATTTAATAAAAGATAGTTAATGTAAATTAAAGAGTATTTTATGGTAAATTATCTAATATATGTATATATAGGTGTGTGTGTTCCAGTCCAAAAACCTAAATTTCGGTTATAAGAATCAACCGCTTATAAGAATCAAAAACAGTAATAACAAACGTGATTCTTATAAGCGGAAATCACTGTACTTATAAAACAGATAACAGCCAGAAAGCCTTTTCTCACACTAACAACCCTTTAAGGGGACAGTGGACCTTCCAACCTAACTTTTTTTGTTTTGAATGTATTTGCTTGAAATTTGAATATGTGATTAGTACCATAGATATGTAAAAGTTGTTAAAATTTAAAGATGAAATATTGATAATTTATCAATCATTAATTATTAATTATATCAAAAATTGTCCTAATTAAAAATGTTCCACGCGCATTTCTTTTGCATATGATATGGTAATTTTTATTTACAGGATACCTTATAAAACTAACAAGGAAACTTATTGCTTATTTTAAGCATTCATTAAAAATATAAAGAGAAAAAAATAATAGTGAAAACACCCTTTTTATTACGCAAAATACCTATAAATCATCTTTTCAAGTACAAAATTTAGAAATTCTGAGCTACGAAGCATAATTTTTTTCAATAAGATTTATTTGATATACGGTTAAGTATATAAAACTTAAATTTCAAAGCAACACGGTGATTAGAAGTGCACCTGGAGCAGTTTGAATATTCGTATGACATGAAAATTTTTATTTTGAGTAAAACACATTTAAAGTTATTGCTATTAGTAACCACATAATATCTAAATTAAATACAAATGCCTATAACTAGGAGAGTAATCACAGAAATTAAAAATTCTTTTTTCAACACATTCCTACTAGTCCGTAGTTTCACAATTCAATAAAATAAAAAAATCGAATTTTTGGACAAATTTCACAATTTTGAAAGTCCACTGTCCCCTTAACTGAAAGGGGACTTGAAAGACTTGAAAGGACTTCCTCAAAATCAAAATTTTCGAATCAGAATTTTGTAGATTCTAAATTTAAAATCACAAAGAACCGTGCTTAGAACGTATCTACCACAATGTGTCTAACTACAGCTGAATATAAAAAAAAAATGAAATTGCAACTGAAGCACACTTTCATATAAATTAAACTGATGATATCTCGTTTCTAATTTTAAATTGTTGTCTGTTATAATAAATGCAATTTTTCACATTTTCTGCCGTACTAGTATATATGTAATAAAAGATTTAATTGACAATGAATGAGCAAAATACTTTAATGAATAATAACATATAAATAATCGTATTGTAAGAATAAATATACTGTAAAGTATTTGCAGAGCATTCCATCATGAACTATTTTTTTAATCAAGTAATAACAAATATCTGAAATAGAACTTCCAAAAGTGGAATTTAAAATATTTCTGTTTCATTTTATAATTTCTCATGGCCGGGTATTAGAATGAGAGTCTTTATCAGATTTTAGAGACTTTTAAATTTTATTCAAGCCCTTTACAAATCAAGTAGCACGAACAAATCATGAAACCCCACTGAAATCAACTATATCTCATTAGGTATCCACCAGTATAGAGCATTTTATAAAAGATTCTCCACAAAATGCAGTTTGGGATTAGCTGAATTCTTCTTGTCAGACTGGTGCAAGTCTCAAGAGCCTATTTATATCTGGAGTCTTACAAAATAGACATTACTCCTTATCGATTTCTGAAATCGGTATATCGATTTGGGTACTTCCACGGGAAATGGAGTAGCTGAGAGACTAAATATAAAAGTTTACAGGAATAGTCCAGCCGAAAATGTAAAGTTTCCGATCTTGTGATGTTCTAGAAATGAAATTATATCAAACGAGACTTCAATGATAAGTTTTAATTAAACACATATATATTTTTGAATTTCTCCTTCATCGAGTTTATGGATACAGTATCCTCATATTGCATTGAGTAAAAAGCATTCCACTATCTCAAAAAAAACAGTATGGTTTTCTTTTAGCAAATATGAACTATGTTTCCCTCATTAGTATAAAATAAATACAGGTAACCCTCCTATAACACGGTAGACAGGTTCCTAGAAAATGTCGTGTTGTGTGAAATCGTGTTATATGAGACCCAGAGCCAGTACAAAAAGGAGGTGGGGGTTACGTTCCTAAAACTAATTAAAAGCAAACTTTTTTTTAAGTTCCATATAAGCGCTCTATGCATATCCATATAAGTGCTCTATGCATTTGAGTCGCCGAATCCAAATTTGACGCTCCTTTCTCTTCTAATCAACTTTACACGACCTTCAGAAAATGACATGGAACATTCGGGTGTTGTTGTACAAATATTTACCGGAGTACTGGATAAAAAACACGTTTCAGCCGAAGCGGAAAAAAAATCAATATCAACGATCAGACACTGCTTTTTTGTTAAAAATGTTTTCCTTCGTAAAGAAACAATGCTGAAAGGTTGCTATGACAGGAGAAAACTATAAATACTTTTGTTATTTAAAGACTGAAATAAATTTAGCTCCATAACAAAACATGAATTTATTTATTTTTGTCACCATTGTGTTTTATTATCGCACAGATTCATTTAATTCTGTATTATACAGCTAAATCTTTCCTTGCGATGTATATTTTTCCTGGAAACTGTTCAAGTAAGATGCATTCAAGTTGTAGGCCATACGCACACTTTACAAGTAAGGGTAATTTTTCTAATAGGGGAAACCTAACTCAGAATAATTAAGCATAACTCAAATCCTAGGAATTCTCTAGGGTACCAAGTATTTTAAGAAATACCAATGTGGAACTAATTATATTTAGATTGTTTAGTGCAATTGGGGTATTTACAAGATATTCTTTTACTTTTGAAATGTGGAACTAATTATTTTTAAATTGTCTAGTGCAATTGGCGTATTTAAAAGATATTCTTTTACTTTTGAAATGTGGAACTAATTATTTTTAGATTGTTTAGTACAATTGGCGTATTTAGAAGATAATCTTTTAATTTTGAAATGTGGAACTAATTTTTTTAGATTGTTTAGTGCAATTGGGGTACTTCGAAGATATTTTTTTTACTTTTGAAAAATATACAGTTCATATTTAAATATACAAATAAAATTTTGCATGCGGTTTTCCCGTCTACGTATGTCGCAAACAGTGAGTGTTCTCTCCCTTTAACACAAACGGGAGCTGTTGAACCTTGAAAATTTTCCATATAGTCCACTCAAATGTCTGTGATTCTGTCAAGTCTGCTCTTTACTGATCCCGAACACGCTAAATTCTATCATGCAAGGTATAGGGGAATAACATGCTCAAATTGACAAATTTTGCATACATATGTCACATTCAGTTTATAGAGATTTAACACTTCTACCCTTAACTTTGGGTATGTATATCTTGAAGTGGCACTCTAAATAATTTCATTCAAACACAGTTATTACATAACAACAATGCTTATTTAAATATTGCACACATAGATTTTGCTTTTCAACATAAAGCATACGTACTACTATTACGAGATATATATAGCATTCATACAAGGGAAATACAATTCAATATATTCACTTGTATAACTACTCATTCAAGAAAAATACTCGTTGCTACACTCACAGATGCTTTGAAAGTGAACCAGCAGTGCTACCACGTAAACTTTGGCCCTAACAAGAACTCTAGGTTTGAAGCAACCTAGCTATGCTTCCAGCGGCTGCTCGCAAAGCTCAACTATTATTATACAAGACTCTAAGCCTAGCTCCAACTCGATACTTCGTTTCGCCAGCACTAATCATCCTTTCACTTCCTCAACCCTTCCTCGTCCCTTTAATCATCTCACCTCGTCAACACTTCCTAGCTCCTCCTTTCACTTCCTCAAACCTTCCTCGTCCCTTTAATCCTCTCACCTCGTCAACACTTCCTAGCTCCTCCTTTCACTTCCTCAAACCTTCCTAGTCCCTTTAATCCCCTCACCTCGTCAACACTTCCTAGCTCCTCCTTTCACTTCCTCAAACCTTCCTCGTCCCTTTAATCATCTCACCTCGTCAACACTTCCTAGCTCCTCCTTTCACTTCCTCAAACCTTCCTCGTCCCTTTAATCCTCTCACCTCGTCAACACTTCCTAGCTCCTCCTTTCACTTCCTCAAACCTTCCTAGTCCCTTTAATCCCCTCACCTCGTCAACACTTCCTAGCTCCTCCCTTCCGTTAATCTAGCTGCTTGGTATTTATACCAACCGCGTATGCTGCAATTAGAATATCTTAAGCGGCTTCTATAACTTTATTCACCTAAAAGTTCAATTATTGTGAATCGAATCTTATGTAAACCTTACAAGTTTTGGAAATATGCTGCATCTTATGACACCGATAAATTTCTGCAAAGTATCTGTTATTTAGAAAGATTGTATTGTTGGTACATTACTGAATATTTTACTAAGAATAAAAATATTTCACCTCTAAACATACTTTTTTCCTCGTATAACAAAATTTCTCTACCGTAAAAAACCTCTTAAAAACCTTTAGAGCGTAGCAAAAGTAACTTTAAGAGCAAAACTGATTTATTTAGAATACTTAAAATGAAGCGCAAATCTATGCGTTAAAATAGCACATTTTAAAGTGTTTAATCAGCCTGTACTAGTGAACATCATTTTCCTTTACTCCGTATGATGAATGGATTTCTTGCAAAAAAATTATTTTTCTTTAATCTATATCTTTCTTCAGACATTTTATTTTTAAGTATGATTAAACTTTAGAAATTTATTTGGCTTTATGAGCTTACTAGCTGAAAGCGCGTACTTCGCTACGGAGTACATTCAAATTAAATACAACGGTCAATGTATGCAATTCATGCCAAAAATATGTATAAATATATTTATAATAAATACAACGATCAATGTATGCAATTGATGTAAAAAAAAACGAAAAAAATTATTTATAAAAAAATCGTAAGGGATATTTTTATAGACGAAATAAGGTAGAAGAAAATATTCAAATTAAATATAATATAACATACTAAAGAATATAGTACA